>BSBN01001047.1:4980000-5580000 GCA_027924645.1 Cunninghamia lanceolata
TAGTGACTTTAGGGTTTTAGGTCTTTTAGACATTAGGACATAGTTCTTTAGAAAGAATCAAAACCCTAAATTTTGTATATCATACCACATTTACTTTAGACACTCTATTGTAGAGAACAATGAGCAGATAAAGAATGATGAAGAACTTTACCATTTTAGGACTTAATGATTAGGGATAAAGAAACATGAAAAACCCTAAAATGCATCTAAAGGAACATGGACTTAAAAATGTTCATTGAATGAATCCCTTGACACCTAAGATTTCTGATGACTCACTGTCATGTTCAAGACATATATCAAACCTATCCAAGATACACATCAAAGACAATAACAACAAGTAACATCAATGTTACATTTGACATCAATCCAACTGAGTTACCAACATAAGTTGAGATCACCTAATGTAATGCCTAATTGCATATAGATTGTAATGTAATGCCTCAGGAACTCAAACAACCTCTTGTCTTCACTTGATCATTGACATGACATGTATATTGATGTGAATCTCATAACAAGAAATACAAGAATCATTTCATACATGTTTGCTGATGGTCTATTAGTGGGAAATAGATCAATCAACTGAGCAATCAACTAAGCCAATCAATGTCATACATGTCTGTTGGTGGGAAATAGATCAATCAACTAAGAAATCAAGTGAGCCAATCAATGTGAGTTCCTTCATCACTGATATATACCATCATTGGACATATACCATCATTGATTAGATGACAACAATAAATGATAACAATTCTTCTCCTGATGACAACATTCTCTAGATGACAATAAAGGACATCTATTTGACAGCAATGAACAACAAAGGACAACTAACTTTTGACATCAATGACAAACCTAATTCCAACATAAGAAACATACTCAATGACTTAGAGAAAGTTTGCACAATGATCTCTACATGTAAGAGATGAAATGGTATTGTAAACAACCCAAGAAAGATATGCGATATGTATCAAAGGGATTGTGAATAACCAAAGCACGAAAATGAGAACTATTGAAACTTTATCACCTCGTGGCAAGGAGATGAAGGCCTCTTATTAGAAAGCGATTCCAATCGGGATTCTTTAGAATTCATCAAGCTTCAATTGCAAGGGCATTGTGAGAGATTGATAAGATAACCACAATAGTGCTTGTTCTCAAATTTTGCAGATCTTTATCATGAAAGTCAAATCAATTACAATTTTAGCAAAGATTCACTACCAAAAAGAATCAATCCTTTGCAACGACAAATCTACTTTCTTAAATTGAGAAAGAAAGGATGAAAAATCAAGGATAAGAGTCATTTGGGTGCGGATAAGGACTTAGAAAATCTTGGAATCATGCAAGTGAAAATACCACTTCTAAAAATGATTGTAGGAATGACAGAGGCTATCGGGATGTTAGTGCATGGCACAGATGTTTGCACTAAGTGCTAGAGTCTTGACAAATGCAGTTCTTAAAAGGTCTGATTCCCTAGGACAAAGCCAGGATTTAGACACTTCTGCAATTTTTGGATATGATCAGCATAAAGGGTCAAAGCTACGCAAGGTGTCTCATGGGTTTATGGTAAGGCCAATGTTAGAGATGATTCTAAAAACATACTAAGGTGTGGACATTAAAGTAAGTTCCAAACATAACGTGAAATTGTGGGCGAGCACAATTTAGACGTAACTACATATCCATGCAACTTGACCTTAGTGAAAATTTCTCTCCATCCTTTTTGCATAAACAACTTTGGGAGCTCCATTTTCCATTCCACAAAAACACTACCTCCTTTCCCTCTAATTGAAACTTTATCCCCATGGTTTGATAGTTTTGTATAAACTCTTTAAGAGAATGTAGCCGTTGTACTCCCAAAACCACATCGGTTTCTCCTATGCCAACAACATAGAAGTCATCACTCAACTTATGACAATCTAAGGTGAAAGTTCAAAGCTATCTCATACTTTTATAAAGGAAATGGCCAACACTGATCTAACTTTTTAACTTCAATCATTACAAAGTGACGTATATGTTTTAAATATTGAAATGATGTAAATTAATAAAATGTAGATTTTTAGTGTATTTTATGTTTCTATTTAAAAATAAAAATTAGAAAAACTATTTGGATGTAGTTTTTGTAAGATTGACATTATAATTTAGTTTCTAATGAAATTCTAAAAAATAAGGTTAAGTGGGATGTCACTCTTTATATAGTAATTTTTTTTCTTTCATTTTTTTGGGTATTTATAACTTCAAACTATAGTGCATGGATAATTTTTTTACTCATTTTGATAAATATATTTTTAAATAAATCTTGGAAGTTGTGTGTAATGAGAACACAACTATTTCAATGGGACATAATTTTGTCTTAACTATTTATCCAAAATAAGAAATAATATATCATCTCGACATGGAATCTCTCTAGTACATCATATTTTTTTGAAAATTTTTAATACACTTTAGTATTTTTTCTTGAGAGGACAATCAACATTATAATTTGGTGTTAATGACCTACATTTAGTAAAAATACAAAAAAGAAAATATAAACACTAATTTAAATAATTAAAAAAATATATTTTTTCAAACTACACTTATAGATCTACAAAAGGGTATTTGTAGATTTTTCAAAAAAATATTATTTATGTGAGTAGGAGTTGTTAGAACATCAAGTTTTTAAATAATTTTATTTTTTGATAAATTAGCCCTAGAGTGATTCTACATATGTATTTAGTGGACACTTCTAGTTGGAGAAGTTGTGGCCTAGATCTAGTTTAGCTAGAATGAATCTAACTAGAAAATATGTTTCAGAAAAATTGACATTCAGTTGGAAATGCTTAAATTCATTTATGTTGATAAACTTTGTCCTGAAGTGTGACATATATTTGAACTTTCACCCCCAAGGTAATACTCAACTGTGGAGCCTTCTTCATGCAAGGAATGGTAAAGCCATCTACAACCATCACATTGAGTCCTTTGAAGTCTTCTGTCTCTAGACCTCTCTAGGCTACCAATCCTTCATCAATAAAGTTTTGGGTTGCCCCATTGTCAACTAACACCATGATCCTCTACCCATATAGAGCTCCTCAAACTTTGAAGGAGATATATTTAGGAGTACTAGAAAGTGTGGAAAAGGTACCTCCTAAAATCACTTCTTCTTGCCTCTCAATTCTAGCTCTTCTTCCTTGTTCTCTAGCTCAAGCTCCATAGTTTTAGATTCTTCATCTAAAACCACTTCAATGTAGTGCACTTAGCCTTAGCCAATCCATCTATGTGCTGGTTCCCATGGTTCCTTGTAGATGAAACATAACTTCTTCTACCTCAATTCATTCTTGGTCTCTTCCTCTTTTCTAGATGGCATATTCTTTGACTGAGTGAAGATCCTTAATAAAAAGGTTTCTTTGAAGGAGGATCCTTTAACTAGAATTTTATCTTAGGAACTAAAGTCTCTAGTGTCAGGGACCTCTTTATTGTCTCCTGCAAAGAGGGTGGATAAAAATCCTTCACTAAACCGTTGAGAGGTTTAGGTAGACCTTCTATAAAAAGCATAGTGACCCTCACATCAAGAACCATCATAGCTAATCTTTGGAATTCTGTCACATAGTTCCAATAGTAGTGTATTGTTTGAGCTAGACCAACTCCCTAAAATGGATCTCAAGGTCTTTTTTGTCAAATTGATCAATCAACCTTCTATTAAACTCATCATAGGTATTGATGAGGATATGACCTTGGGCAACCAACCCATGGTACCACCATTCTAAGCTATTCCCTCTAAATGAAGGACCATGGAAAACTTAATAGCTTATTCTTCATACACAAATTTAAGTGACATTTAGTGTCTAATTTTTGAATCCAAGCACTAGTTGTACACTTATTTGATCCATCAAACCTAGGAAAGGTTAGCTTCCCCTAATTTATGTTATAAATCAGTGTGATGCTAATTTATCATGGGTTCTGTGTTGTAAGTATGGGCCTAACCGGTGTTATCATTGATGTCAACATACTCCTGTTGCATTGATGATAAGGATTGGATGAGTTGTATGCTAAGGATATTGAGAAAATTAGTCCTATCAGGAACAAAGAAAAATAGTGAAGAAAGTAAGGTGAAGATCCCAGCTAAGATGAAGATTAGAGGATGTGCTTCAAAGGGTTTGTAGATATGTGTCTTAAGATGATCCAATAAAGATTTGAGAGGCCCGCATGAAGATTTGAAGAAGTTATGGCCACTTGAGTAAAACTGGTTCTGGCAAATGTTTAGAGATGACAGAGTGACATAGATAGGTCCGGTGAAATCTGAAAATGCAATATCTTGTTCTGTGGATTCGGTGGAGTGTTTAGGAAGTCAATGTGAATTGACAACTCAATTGGTTCATGGACTGGAGGTCCGCAAGCATCTATTCCAATATGACAGTGATGACAGACTATGTTCTTGAGGTTCTGGATGAAGGAGAGAAAGATTTTAGTAAGAAAAAGCAGTGTGGATGTTCTTGGTGATTCAGGCAAGCTTGTGGAGGTCTTTGGATTGTGTCCAATTTGTGTTGGTGGTCTACATTGAAGATTGAACTCATAATTGAAGAATTACTTCCGGATGATGATGTTCTTCCTAAGTTTGGCCAACCGGATGAGTTACACATCTTGCAGATGATCTTGAAGATGTTCTGCGAAGCATGGCGTGTTCCTCAAAGAAGATTGAAGTCTCAGATCTGTGTAGCCGACAGTGTGTTGATCCGTGTGAAGTCTTTTTGTAATTAGTCATGTTGTATTTATGTATTTGCTCTATAAAGTATGCTGACTTGGATGATTATCCCAAAGTCAAATATCTTGTATAAATAAGAAGTTGTGAAGTCATTTCAAAGGCATCTTGGCAGAGATGAGTGTGTGGTAGAGAGGAGCAGAGTGAAAGGCAGAGTAGAAGTATTGAGCTTAAATGGAACTGACTCAAGCATGGTGAAGATGCTATTCTTCAGTTCAAGTATGTAATATTTTTTATTCTGTAGACAGTGTGTCTTCTATAGGTAGTGGGCCTCTTGTGAACAGTATGCTCAGGCAGTGAGCCCTAATTGGCATGTGCCATTTTGTTCTTCTTATTCTTTTAACAGAGAATACAATCTTGGGTTAGTCACCCCATGGTTTTTCCCTTAACTGGGTTTTCCATGTTAAAATCTTGGTGTCAAATGTGTTAATGTGTTTTTGCTATTGAATTATTGCATTATGTTTTCATGATTGATCTATTATTATGTTGCTAAATTACAAGAAGGATTTAAGTGATTAATAGGAAGAAAGTTTTGGGACAACTGATTCACCCCTCCTCTCAGTTGTCTGTCTTGAATCTAACAACTGGTATCAGAGCTAAGTTCCTCTAAAAGAGATTAACCGATTGAGGAGATCCAGGATGTCTTCCTACAAGAAGGACAGTCTAAGGTTTGATGGAACCAATTTCACTCTTTGGAAATGCCGCATGGAATGTCACTTGCAATGTATGGGAATGCAATATTGGATCATGGCTTCAAAGAAGTATGTTCCTCCACAGAATGGTCTGAGAACCATAGATGAAATCAGAGATGTTGAAAATAATCTTCGGGCTAAAGAAGCTCTACTAAGTGCCTTATTTGATTCAGAGTTGACAAATGTTATAGATCTAAAAATTGCATATGAGATTTGGGAAAAACTAGAACTTCTGCATGAGGGAGACAAGTATGTTAAATGTGCCAAGCTACAGAGTCGGAAAGGAAAATTTGAAAACCTAAAGATGAGAGAAGATGAAAATATCACTGTATTTATGCCAAGAGTAAATGAGCTTGTTTGTGGCATTAGATGTGCTGGTGGAATCTTGGATGAAGATGAGATTGTTGCCAAAGTTCTCAGATCCCTACCTATTTCTTACAAATACAAGGTTGCTGCTATTGAACAATTCAAATCTTTTTCAAATATCACAAGAGATCAATTGGTTGTAAAATTAGCTACATTTGAACTGACCAAGTTTAGAGATGCCCCCCAAGACTGAATCTGCATTCAAAGCTAGTGCCTCTATAAAAGGCAAACAAAAGTTTGATCCAGGAGAGAACTCCTCAAAGAAACTATCATGGTATGAAAAAGCAAGAAAAGATATGGAAGAAGATGAAGCAAAAGTTGCTCAACTTGAAGCCCTTATTGTAAAAAGACTGCCAAGAGGATCTGGTAAGTATGAAGGAAAATTGCCCTTTAAATGTTTTAACTACAATAAGATTGGTCATTTTGCCTCAAGGTGTCCAAAAAGATTTTCAAGGCCAAATCCTAACAGATCAAGATTCCAAAAGAAATGTTACTATGTTCATGAAGATGATGATGATGAAGGAGTAACAGATGATGAACCAGAGACATGAAACAAATCTGAAAGTGACTGGGTGTTTATTACCATCAAGGAAGAAGATCCAATGCCCTATGAATCTGTCAATCATAAAATAGAAAGAGCTCTAGCTGCCCAAGTTGAAGAAAAGGATGACTGGGTCATTGACAGTGGATGCTCCCACCATATGATAGGTGACAAAAATAAGTTCATAGATTTGGAAAGATATGGAGGAGTCATAAAATTTGGTGATAATTCTGCTAGCAAGATCAAAGGTAGAGGAACTATTTCTTTTGATGGAAAGAACAAAACCAGTAATGTACTATATGTTGAAGGTATGAAGCACAGTCTTCTTAGTGTTGGAAAATTGGTGGACAAAGGCTATGATCTCTGATTCAAAAATGGAAAATGTAAGTTCTTTGAAAGTTCTGAAACAGAGATTGCATCCGGTACTCAAACAAAAGGTAATATCTTCCACTTGGTTGGTACTGGAAAAAGTTGTTTATTTGTTCAAGTTGATCAGAGTTGGTTGTGGCATAGGAGAATGTGTCATGTGAATTTTGATAATATCATCAAGATAAGCAACACTCAGGCTGTAAGAGATCTTCCAAGATTGGTGAAGCCTACTAATAGTTTGTGCAAAGAATGTCAGTTGGGTAAGCAGAGTAGATTCACATTCAAAAGTAAGGAATAGTCTTCTACCGGATTGTTGGACTTAGTACATACTGATCTATGTGGTCCGACAAGAATCGGGAGTTTGCAAGGTGATAGATACTTCATGTTATTAATTGATGACCACTCTTGGATGATGTGGGTGACTTTTCTGAAAGAGAAATATGAGGCTCTTGAGAAATTCAAAATATTCAAAGCTATGGTAGAGAATGAAACCGGATTAAACATAAAATGTCTTATGTCTGACAGAGGTGGAGAATTCACATCCAGGGAGTTCATAGAATTCTGTGAGAAACATGGGATAAAAAGATAGTTGTCTGCTCCAAGGACTCCACAACAGAATGGAGTAGTGGAGAGAAAGAACCAGACCATCCAGGAAGCATCTAGAACGATGATAATGGAAGCAAATGTTCATCAGATCTACTGGAGAGAAGTTGTAAGCATTGTTGTCTATACTCTTAATCGAGTTCAAATCAGAAGCAATACTGGTAAGACTCCTTATGAACTCTGGTTTGGCATCACTCCCACTGTGAAATACTTTAGAGTCTTTGGTAGAAAATGTTATATTAAAAGAGATGAAGACCTTGGCAAATTTGATCCTAGAAGTGATGAAGGAATATTCTTGGGTTATTTTACTCAAAGAAAAGAATACCGGTGTTATAACAAGAGATTGAGAAAGATTATAGAAAGTACAAATGTGAAGGTTGATGAAGGTATTGAAAAACCCTCAAGGTTTTATGAATATGATGAAGATGATCAGAATGATGTTTTGGTCCAAGAAGTCCAAGCCCCTTCTGAAATTCAGATCCAGACTGATCCGGTGAATCAGGAAGAAGAGATAAGTTTGAATGAACCTGTTCAAGAAACAAAAGTGCAAGAAATTCCCAAAATTCCCAGGTATGTAAGACTAAATCACTTTGAAGATCAGATCATAGGTGATAAAAGAAAAGGTGTTCAAACAAGAAGAAAGATTGCTCAAGACTCAGAAGAATATTGTCTGATTTTAAAGATTGAACCAAAGATAGTGAATGAAGCATGCAACGATGAAAGCTAGACTAAAACAATGAAGGAAGAGCTGATGCAAATTGAGAAAAATCACACTTGGGATCTTGTTCCTAGACCTAGAAACAAAAATGTGATTGGAACCAAATGGGTCTTCCAGAATAAACTAAATGAAGATGGTGAAGTAGTCAGAAACAAAGCCAGATTGGTCTGCAAGGGTTATTCCCAAGTAGAAGGAGTTGATTTTGAAGAAACTTTTAGTCTGGTGGCAAGAATTGAAGCAGTCAGATTATTTCTTGCCTTTGTTGCCTTCAAGGACTTCAAAGTATATCAGATGGATGTCAAGTCTACCTTCCTAAATGGTGACTTGGAAGAAGAAGTATACATTGAGCAACCAGATGGATTTCAATTGTCTGATCATGGTGATATGGTCTGCAAGTTGAAGAAAGCATTGTATGGACTCAAACAAGCCCCAAGAGCCTGGTATGAAAGACTGGATAACCATATTTTAAAGATTGGTTTTAAAAAAGGTACCGCTGACAGCAATTTGTACTTCAAAATTGATCATGAAAATATCCTGATTGTTGAAGTATTTGCTAATGATATCATTTTTGGAGGAAGAGATAGTATGTGCAAAACTTTTGCAAATCAAATGAAAAGTGAATTTGATATGTCTATGTTTGGGGAAATGAATTTCTTATTGGGTCTGCAAATCTTTCAAACAAAGAAAGGAATCTTCATTTCACAGACCAAATATGTGAAAGAATTGTTGAAGAAATTTGGGATGGAAGACTCAAAACCAATGAATACTCCTATGGCAACAGGATGTAAATTGAGAAAAGATGATGACTCTCTTAAGGCTAATCAGAAAAAGTATAGGTCAATGATTGGAGGATTATTGTATCTCACTCAAACTAGACCTGACATTATGAATGTTGTTGGTCTTGTTGCTAGATTCCAAGCTGATCCCAGAGAATCTCATGTCATGGAAATCAAGAGGATTCTTAGATATCTAAAAGGGACAATTGAGTATGGTTTATGGTATCCTAGAGATCATGATTTCTATCTTCATGCATATACAGATGCGGATTGGGCAGGAGATGTGGATGACTGGAAGAGTACTAGTGGTGGAGCATTTTTTTTGGGAAAAAGATTGGTTTCTTGGTTGAGTAAGAAACAAGAGGCAATATCTCTATCCACTGCAGAAGTAGAATATATTGCAGCAGTAGGTAGTTGCACTCAAGTATTGTGGATGAAGCAAATGCTAAGAGACATCAGAGTGGAGTATGAGGAACCAATCACAATCTTCTGTGATAATTCAAGTGCAATTAATATATCAAAAAATCTGGTGTTACATTCAAAGACAAAACATATATCCATCAAGTTTCATTTTTTGAGAGAGCAAGTGAACAAGAATGAAGTCAGATTGGAGTTTGTGCCCTCCAAGGATCAGATTGTAGACATTTTTACTAAACCTCTACCTAAGGACTCTTTTGAGTATCTCAGGGAGAAGTTAGGGGTTATTACCCCTCTGGTTCTGAATTAAGGTGCACTAATGTGCATCAGTCCGGTGGATCTCATAGTCATATCGTGTGGTCTGGATTGATGATGGGAAAATGCTACTCAAGGGGAGTAGTTGGTATGATTCTGAGTGATGCAAGTATGTGCCCTTTGCCATTGGTGTCAAAGGGGGAGAAAAGACATGTGAAAAATAAAAGTGGTTGTTGATCAAAGGGGGAGCCATAAAGGAAGAGAAGACATGTGAATGGTTGTTGTTGTTGATAGGGGGAGTTATGTTAGTCAGTGAGGAGAAGTTCTTATCTTCATGGTTAAAACGGTTTTTCACATCATATGTTGCCATCAATGAAAAAGGGGGAGATTGTTGCAAGTATGGGCCTAACCGGTGTTGTCATTGATGTCAACATACTCCTGTTGCATTGATGATAAGGATTGGATGAGTTGTATGCTAATGATATTGAGAAAATTAGTCCTATCAGGAATAGAGAAGAACAGTGAAGACAGTAAGGTGAAGATCCCAGCTAAGATGAAGATTAGAGGATGTACTTCAAAGGGTTTGTAGATATGTGTCTTAAGATGATCTAGTAAAGATTTGAGGGGTCCACATGAAGATTTGAAGAATTTATGGCCACTTGAGTAAAACTAGTTCTGGCAAATGTTCAGATATGACAAAGTGACACAAATAGGTCCAGTGAGATCCATAAATGCAATATCTTGTTATGCGGATTCGGTGGAGTGTTTAGGAAGTCAATGTGAATTGACAACTCAATTGGTTCATGGTCTGGAGGTCCACAAGCATCTATTCCAATATGACAGTGATGACAGACTGTGTTCTTGAGGTTCTGGATGAAGGAGAAAGATTTTAGTAAGAAGTAGTGTGGATGTTCTTGGTGATTCAGGCAAGCTTGTGGAGGTCTTTGGATTGTGTCCAGTTCGTGTTGGTGGTCCACATTGAAGATTGAGCTCATAATTGAAGAATTACTTCCAGATGATGATGTTCTTCCTAAGTTTGGCTGACCGGATGAGTTACACATCTTGCGAATGATCTTGAAGACGTTCTGTGAAGCATGGCATGTTCATCAAAGAAGATTGAAGTCTCAGATTTGTGTAGCTGACAGTGTGTTGATCTGTGTGAAGTCTTTTTGTAATTAGTCATGTTGTATTTATGTATTTTCTCTGTAAAGTATGTCGACTTGGATGATTATCCCAAAGTCAAATATCTTGTATAAATAAGAAGTTGTGAAGTCATTTCAAAGGCATCTTGGCAGAGATGAGTGTGTGGTAGAGAGGAGCAGAGCGAAAGACAGAGCATAAGTATTGAGCTTAAATGGAACTGACTCAAGCATGGTGAAGATGCTATTCTTCAGTTCAAGTATGTAATATTTGTTATTCTGTAGACAGTGTGTCTCCTGTAGGCAGTGGGCCTCTTGTGAGCAGTGTGCTCGGGCAGTGAGCCCTAATTGGCATGTACCATTTTGTTTTTCTTATTCTTTTAACAGAGAATACAATCTTGGGATAGTCACCCCATGGTTTTTCCCTTAACCAGGTTTTCCATGTTTAAATCTTGGTTTCATATGTGTTAATGTGTTTCTGCTCTTGAATTATTGCATTATGTTTTCATGATTGATCTATTATTATGCTGCTAAATTACAAGAAGGATTTAAGTGATTAATAGGAAGAAAATTTTGGGACAACTCATTCACCCCCCCTCTCAGTTGTCTATCTTGAATCTAACATTTTGTTCATTCCTTGGCCCACTTCTCATCTTTAAATTGTAGAAAATTGTGAGGGGTCCATTTCTACCTAAATTTCTAGTGTAAGGGCGCTATATTCATTGTAACAAGCTATAATGTTATCTGCTACTAGAATTTGCTCCTCAATCTTATGTGGTCCTTCTTTTCTTTGTAGGAAAGTGGGTTGGAAGGGTCTAGTTGTGGAACCAAATATGGTTTTGTTGATTTTGTTATTTGTTGAGGTATTTCATTCACCTATATGATTATGGGTTTCCCTAGGTACACAAGTTCTACATGGTTTTCAACAATTATATCATTATATTGTTTATCTCCTACTAACCTTGAATAAGGGCATTAAATCATGCATCAATTTTGTCTTCATCATATGTCACTCTCTTATCTCTTCCTTCTATTTCAAATTCTTTTATCTCTAGACCATGGTATTCTACTTCTACATTTTGATGTTTTTGGTGACTAATCTTTCCTTCTTTCTCTTTAGTAATATTGAATTATCCAACAAATTATCCAACAAAATCCAACTGATTCACATCCTAGGATATATCATTCCTACAATGGACAAGAATCGGTCATCCTATCAACACTTATCTTGGTGAGAGCACACAATGGCTATTTGTATCTTTTTGTTGGTCTTTTTTATTATTGATTTTTATCTTCTTCTCTCACTCTAGGTCATTTCCAAAGCTACCTTGATCTCATTATATCATGGTAAGTGACAGGCAACACTTGGAATAGACATGGTCATTGTTTCTATATGTTGTGCTTGTGGGTTGATTTCATTACTCCAAGAAAAGTATTCATATCTTGAATCTTGGGTCAGTTATAGCATGATGTGCTTCATTTGCATATACAGGCATTAATACCTTATATGTACTATGAACACTCATGGCTATGCATCCCCTTCCTCAACTAGGCAAGGTTATACTACCTTGGGCATGCATGAAATCAACCTATTGTTTGTGGGTCTAGTCCATGCAATTATGGGATATATATCATCACATAGGTCATCTCATACCTTTGTGAAGTGTATCCTACATTGCTACAATAAATCAAGAAATGCTCTCAGTTAATCTTATGCAACTACTATACCTAGCTAAATTCATCTTCCAAAAATGTTCATCCACCCATACTATCTGGGCCTAGATTTTTAATCCCCCCATCTATCCCCCCCCAAAAAAAATCTTCTAACTAACCCCCCCTCTCACCTACCCTCAACTCATTCCAACTAACCTAACACATCCTGAACCGAAACAAATCCCCCATCAATGACGTGGTATATCATGACCTAGCAACTCCCTCATCCCCCATCCCATTCCCTTCCCCAATATAACCATACCCAGTCCAACCTTGCACAACCCATAAACCATTCCCCCTCCCCACCTATCCCATACCACCAAGCCCCATCACCCAAGGTTGTAAAAAAAACATCACGTGTATCATGACTTGATCACTACATAAATCATTACATTAGGCCATTAGTTACATTATCATAATCACCAAAACCATTGCATTTTCATTTTTCCATTTGCATACATAATATATGTTTATTAAGATAAGCATATATTTCCATTCCATTACATTTTACATCCATAATAAATGTTTATTAATCTGAACATTTATTTGCATTCCACATTCACATCATATTTCATAATCATAACATGCATAATCCATCATGATTATAAGAAAAACATCCATCACATCATCATCATAAATAAACCATAGCATCATATCATATCATGTAACTATGTGGTCGACATGAGGTAGCAATCCCACCAATAAAACATAAGCAAATCATAACATTATACCATCATATGTCATCATCACACATATATCCATCACATACATCATTAATACATCCATAACATCTCATAAACTCATCACATCATCATAATAAGCATAGAACCATAATTGCATCATATAATGCATCCATAAACATAAACATCATCATAAAACATAGATGCATACATCAAATGTAGTCCATAACACATCATAAATGCATAATCATCATCATCATAGATCATCAAGTGTCATAGTACATCTCCAACAAAATAATGCACATCACTCAAATAATACAAGTCATGATACAAAAGGCCTCAAAATGCTCAAAAATATATACAACACTATAAATCAACCCTGGACTGATGAACCTCTGCCTGAGTCAATACGGGAGCCTAGCCGTGGCTGTGGCTGTGGCTATGGCTATGGCTGTGGCTATACCTGCTGCTACTGTGGTACCTATGATAAAGGGCCCATAGGCTATCACACTGACTAAATGGATTTGGATCTACGAGACCTAGACCTCTGTGAGCCACTCTGCTGACTGTAACTAGGGATCTGTTGACCCTCTAGAATAGCTGAACAATAGGCTGCGTGGTAATAATCAGACTGACCTCTCTACTTTGCAACTTGATCGTGTACCTGTCCAAGTTGTGTCTGCAACTATGCAATTTGTGTCTGCATCAGTGTCAACACAGGACCCATACCTGTACCTACCACAACCCCCTACAAACTTGCCACCTAGGCCTCTGCCTGCTGAGCCCTCATCGCTGCAGCATCTCTCTCCTCTGTCAAGGTAGCAATCTAAGTCTGAGCCTATACCAACTGTACCTGTAACATATCCATCTGCCCCCTGCTCCATCCAATAATGCAGTCGTACCCCACAACTGTACTAACTCCTGATCTTGCCTCTCCAAGGTCTCCTGTAAATTGGCAACCTGTCCCCGCAACATTTGTATCTCATCCTCATCCTCACCTCAAGAGCATCAATGCAAGGAGTACTCTCTCGAAGCTGAACCAGCACCTACACCTGAGGTGCCTGACTTTGTCTGTCCAGGTACCTGTTGTGCTGCAAGGACTACATGGATCCTCTGCCTCCCACTGTGCTACCAAGGTGCCCTATGTCTCGGCATCTCTCTCAACTGAACCTGCTATTGGGGCAACTACTCATCCCCCACTTGGCCTTGTCTTGGTACCCCTACTAGTGGTACCCCTACCCGTCTCTCTCTTCCAGCCTCTGCCTATCCAGATGTCATTGCTACCAACATATCAATCCCGTCTTCACCCTCAACCTCCACCTCCTCCACCACTATCTGATCCTCAATGATCTCATCCTCCTCTGCTCCCTCCTCTACTATCATATCCAGCTCCTCAGCTGGATCTGTAAACCAATTTAGCCACCACATCTGCCACCAAGTCTCATAGGTCAGTGTGGTACTTGCATCTCTGACCTCACTCCCCCAATCCCACATCACTGGCTCCAAGGCCACAAAGTCTGCTATGGCAACCTATGGTTGTATGACTGGGGACCACATATGTGCATCTCGAGGAGTCCATACGAATATGGCCATCGACTGCAGAACATCTTGCCATAATCCAAAATACTACAAGACCCATGATAGTAGATACATTTCAGTGGTGTGGTCGCATCGACCCATTAGGTATCGTGGCTGGAATGTGTAGGGCATGTGAATGTCATCATCTGGCCATGGCTCCACCCTAATATAAGGTCTCCAGGTAACTCGAATCAAATCGTCCAGTACCTGCCACCAGTATTGTACCTGCCCTATGTAAGTGTACTCCACATCTCGATACAAAAATACATAAGCCTTGAATGGACAGCGAAAATATCCACATCTCGGCCTAGTGATCGCAATATGCTCCCATGCCCATACATGCAATAAGGTAACACCAGTTGACAATGCTGAATCACAATGGTAAACCACTGTATGCATCTCATGATAGCATTGTGCAAGCATACAGGGCCCTCAGGCATACACCATCTCATCCTGAACCATCCTCTCTATCATCTCTCCCCATCCAACTGGAAAGCCTTTGCCCCACTGATTTGGCATCACCACACTACCAATCAATGCACACAAGAATAACGTGAACCGATATGCACCCGCCACTAGCGTCACCTCATAACTCATCTCTCAATTGTCCCCTATCAACACTACCTGACCATGGACAAATACACTGAGTAGGGCCCTCTGTCCCCTCCTCGTATCATACACCACTCACTGTCCATGAATAGGTATCTTGAGGATGTAATAAACATCCTCAAGTGTAATTGTGATCTCTCCTGTGGGAAGTATAAAGGAGAAAGTCTCGGGATGATAGTGCTCTAGGAGAGCCATCATTAGTGCTCTATGAGCTCATAGTACTGGCATCTCTGATAGTGTCAGAAGCCCTAACCTTGCCAGTCAACCTTGGGTCGCATCATCAAAGCCATCGAACAGCTCCATCACCGAGGGTACACGTCGCTCCTGCGAAGATACAATGAAAGATAGCATCACTTGCATCCACAAATGCTCGTCAGAAACATACCTATTCTTCCAAAATCAAACCCTTCGCATCAAATCTTCTATTGCAGGAAGCCAATACAATTTTGGTGCCACAATACCCCTCCTTTAGCGCCAACTTTTTAGATGGAGCTACCCAATTTCCATATGGTGCTAGAACAGAGCATAGCACCACTGTGCAGGTCTTTTTCGCTATTCCAAAACATTGCGCTACTTCACCAATTCGCGATAATCTGCATGATGGCACCACTTTGCCAAATAGTGCCAATCGATAGGATGGTGCTACTTTCCAACATGCCGCTAATCTACATGATAGGGCCACTCCAAATGATTGCACTACTCCACACGATCATGCTACCCCAGCCCCATTTGGTGCTAATCTACCAAACCCTAACCACTGCGCAATATTGCACTAAAACATAGGATGGCACCAAAACACTGCATTTTGGCACCGATTCGCCTCTTTTTCATCCTAAGCAGATAGCACCAATCCAGAGGATGGCGCTAATCTGCTCCCTTTTCACGCTAAGTGACCCTCCTATAGTGCCACAATTCAAAATCCCATTTCCCGACATAAAAAAAATGTGACAAAAACAAAAAACAACAAAGCTAGGGTTAGGGCCTACTTAGGGTCCAGCCTCTAGTGACCTCCCGTATGGTCGGAATCACTCAAAAATATGATTGAAATGCGGGAACATGGGGTTACAGTCTGCCATCTCCTCTTCTCTCCTTCTTCCAAATGGCTCTATGTGTGCAAATGTGGCATGCTTAGGGCCCACTCTTCTAATTATAGCAAGCCATGTCATCCTTCCATGCACGTTTTCCTTCCCAGGGTGCAGATTGCAACCTTTTTCCTCTATTTTTCTTCCTGTCATCTTGTTTTTCCATCCTCTATCTGAATTTCACCCCCGTCATGTCCTTTCGAGAGCTCGCCTAATTTTTTATTTATTTTTTCACCGACCTCTCGAGGGGGCATCCCTCACTCATTTCATTCCTTCCTGGTAGCTGGGGCATATTTTTCTTTGACCTGATGCCACTTCCCTACTAGGTCCTAATGCCATGTCAAAGAGGGGCAAATGTAGACAACTAAAAATGTCTTCATCGTCAAACTGACTCCCAACATCCCTAAACATACCAATTTCTCTTCTAATCAATTAATTAAATTTTTATTTAATTAATTATCCCTTCATCACCTAGTTTTTCATCATTTTATCCCCTACAATTGGATTAATTTAAATAATTCAATAGTCCAACCTTACCCAATTAATTAAATAGATATGCAATATTTATTTGGTTAATTCCCCCTTTTCACTAAATCCAATTAATTAGTTAAATCAAGTTTTTCTATTTAATTCAACCTATTAATCAGCCTATCCCTACCCTAGTTAATTAAATATTTATTATTTAATTACCTAGCCTAACCTACATGACCCTAGACCTAGGATTAATTAAATAAAACCTTATTTAATTAATCTTAACCTCCCATTAACCTATTCCCTAATTTTTTTAGCCATATTAATTAGGCTAATCACCCTAATTAAAATGGTCAAACCTAGTTTAACACCCTTTCCCACATCCTCCAAATAAAAAATTGAAATATATCCCATATAAATCAATTTTTTACACACGTGTCTAACATCACATTTAATGTCTGTTACACCCCTTACACATGTCATAACTCATTAATATCCACTCTTCCCCAAATAAATTTTTAATTCATTTTACTATTCCCCATGTGAATTTTTAATTCACATCTAATCCATCTCACCCCACCTCATTTAATTCACCCCTTTCCTAAGATGAATTTAAAATTCATCTTTATTCCTAGCCCTCCATTTTCTAAGATGAAATCTAGGCCCTCCGCATCAGTTTATCCCCCACCATTGATCTTCCAAATCAATCTCAACCATTGGATTAAAATCCCTCCAAAATGCCTATAAATACAACATCCTCCAAGCCATTTTATCATCCAATTTCTATGCAAAGTTATCATGCTAAAATACCCATTGAGCTAAGTGAGTTGTGAGTTGCATTGTGCACACTTGAGAGCATTTCACCTTCATTCCATCATCTTGGGTATAGCTAGAGTGAATTGGGTGTCTCATTCTCCACCCTATCTTGGATTGGGGATCCAATATTGAGGTATAATATTTGTTTTTATGCATTAGATTTGTGTTTTTAAGCTTCATTTTGGTTTCACTAATCACATTGGCATGCCCGGTGGGACCCACAAGGTCTCTAACTAACATTTTGTGTGAGGTTTTTGTGTTTTGAGATGTGTTTTTGTAGGTATAGTACCTTTTCTTCGTGCAGTGGCGCTATTTCTCCATGAAGTGACACCATTTCAGACTATGGTGGCGCTATTCTTAAATGACAAGCCAACTCCATTTTGGCTTCTAATCTTCATTCCTCTTTCTTGTTTCTAACATTTCTAGTATCTTTGGTCTCAGTTTTTGTAGGAAAAACACAGGAACAAGGGGAGGTTATGCCAATTTTTTTAATATAGCTTGCACATCTTAAAAATTTTAATCTTTGATTAGCTCTAAACAAGTATTATTGAGAACTTTGTTCTTGGATTTTGAATGTTGATAAGGCTAACCAACAACCTAATCTCACCTAAACTAACATTTTGGTTTAAAACTTGTGCTCTTACAACTTTTGACCAGCACTAGCTTGTATCGGCACTATCGACACCTAGAGCAACGCCTTCATCCACTAGCAGTCGAACAGACCAAACAAGTAGACACACTGATGCTATCTTACCATGTTTTGATGGCTTCTTTAGTTTTAGCACTATTTGTGTCAATATCAGTGCTATTTTGTATTGCAGCACCATTTTTAACTATCATAGTGCCATCTGTATTTTCGGTGCCATTCGTAATAATTGTATCGTAGGATAGTAGGTTAGTCCTGTCGACTATCAGTAGTGCCATTTTCGGTCATTGTGGCATGATTTTAGGTTTTTGTGGTGCCATCTATATTTTCGGTGCCATTCGTAATAATTGTATCGTAGGATAGTAGGTTAGTCATGTCGACTGTCAGTAGTGCCATTTTCAGTCATTGTGGCATGATTTTAGGTTTCTGTGGTGCCATCTATATCTGTTTCAGCACTATTTTCTATGCTAGCTTAGGGATCTGTGCAGGGTTGAGTCTCTATTTTGTAGGATATTTTGACCATCCAAGACCATCATCTCAAAACCACTAACACGTTTTATAGGGTTTTATTAGATTAGACAACACTTCATTTTGGTGCTCATAAAAAGAACCCTTGCATGTTAGTTTAGAAAACATTTCGATTGGTACACTAAAATTAACAATTGCTTGACCAACAAATCTACAAACAAATATTTCATTTTGGTGTACCTAAAAAGAACCCTTTGTGTGCCTAGCATAGACAACATTTGACTTTGGTGCAATAAAATTAGTAAGTGTTTGCAAACAACTTTAGGCACATTTCGATTTGGGTTTAAAAAGAACATTAGTGAGTGTTTGCCGTGCTTGGTGCACTTGCACATTTTGTCACCCAAGAGTTAGAATCAAAGTATCATCTCCCCTCACCTTCAAAAGGATCTTGGGTGAAGAGAAATGGTTCTATCCTCTTTTTTCTAGAAAGTGGGCCTTCCCTTGAGACACATCCATACGGAGAACTCATTGGCGACCCCAAGCGGTACTTTCATTTGGTCTTCTATATGTAAAATAGGATAAGGTGAAAGCCAAGTCCAAATCAGTATGAG
The DNA here is from genome assembly GCA_027924645.1 of Cunninghamia lanceolata. Taxonomy (NCBI): domain Eukaryota; kingdom Viridiplantae; phylum Streptophyta; class Pinopsida; order Cupressales; family Cupressaceae; genus Cunninghamia; species Cunninghamia lanceolata. Next base: position 4,999,274 of record BSBN01001047.1, read on the forward strand.
CACTTACCATTCAATGCTAGCTCAAAAGGAAGTAGTACCTTTGTGTATATGAAATTCCTAGTAGAGCTAGTCAAAACCTTAAGTGGTTTATCGGATGCTCGTAAGGTGTCGATCCCCTGGATGTACCCCCACTATGAACCATTGTTTTAGAGACCAAAAACCCTCTACTTGTTGGCACAGAAGGAGGAACCTTTGAAGTCATCCTATGTCACATGCAGTTCTTAGTAGAGATAGCAAAGTACCTTAAGATCTGCTCGTCTTGAGAACTTGGAACTTGGTGTGCCTGAGAAGTGAGTGCACTATAAGGGGGAGCCCGTGTCACCAAGTTTTTGAAGATATCCACTTTGAATAAGCACGGTTGGGTAAAACCAAGTGGGAATCCAATGATTATTGTCCTATCCTTGCCTTAGGTTGTGCAAGTGCTTGTTAAAATCTTCACATTTTTGTTTCACAAATAAATCTTTAGCTATTGTGTTCTATTGTGCTTGAAGTGTTTTTAAAAACCTTACCAAGAAACAACATCATTGAGACATCATTTCAACATTTGATCAACATTAATATTCATAAAATCCAAGTTTGCCATCAAAATCTACCTTTTGCCAAAGCTTTGACCAACACTGATATGTTTTAGTGCCATTTCATAGATTCTTAGCGCCATTTCTATATGTTCTGGTGCCATTTACCTGAGTTTTGGCACTATTTACAAACTAATTTGCCCACGACTCTAGGAAATCATTTTGGGATCTTTAGGGCCTGCCTATCCACAATCTACATTCACCTTTCCAAAATCTGTCAAAACCCACATCCATTTTGATCCAAAATTTCTCACCCATATTCCCATTTTGACCTTAGAGAATTAATCATTATCACCATTGGACCCTTTATCATACCTTTGAGCTAAACCATAATCCATTCATTTCCATAGCTTATCATCCCCCTTGATTTTTTTTGCATACTTTTGGACCAAATAACATCCTTCTACAAATCCAACCCCAAATCCATTTACCTCCTACACTCTAAACACATCCAAAATCTCATAATCCAAATATCAATCAAAACATCAACCAACATCCAAAAATCATATCCAAAAGTCAATCTTTGAGCTAAAGTTGAATCTAGATTTCATCCTTCACATCATATTTTGCTTGATTGGTCATTAGTCTACCTTCAAGTAGAATAACATCCCTTTTTTCTTGAGGTCATAAGTCTACCCCAAGCAAAGAGAAAACATCCATTTTGCAACACCCAAAAATCTAGACCTTACTTGAGCTCATTTGTTGACTTCAAAATCCCTTTTCAAAAACATCATCCAAATCTATCATATCAAACATCTAGGTCACCTAAGGTTTTCCTTAGTTGAAGCATCCTCCAAATCACTATCAAATCTCTCTCATCAAATCATCCTCAAACAATCCAATCTATCCTCCATCCTTTTGGTCCAAATTTTTGTGAAAATCAACATTCTTGACATCTATCATCCTTAGGTTACCACCTTTTGAGATTTATCTCCCAAAAGTCAAAACCTATAATCACACCATAATTTCTTTTCACCTTTAGATTTAGATTGAAGGGAGTGTACTCTCTTGCACCTAAATCTTTATTCCATTCCATTACCATATCCTCTTTGGGTCCAATAAATCAAACTAAATTCTCTAAGGTCTCCATCTTCATCCACCCCACAATCCAAACCCGTATCCTTACATGCCCATAACAAGATTCCAACATAAGAAAAACCAAGAGATGGCCAATTTTGGAAACAACATAGGCATAGGGATGCCTCCAACCGACCAAAACAATATACCAATTGGCCAACAAGTATTCAGCATACCCTCGGTCTTCCAAATGTCATCATATGCTCCCAATGAAAACCCCTTCGCCTTCTTACAACTGCAACCACCACAACCACCCACCCAAAACACCGCCACCATTAGCCAAGTAGATCAATATGTCTTAAACTTTACACAAGATCCCAACAACATAGATATGCTTGATAAAGTTCTAAGAGTGGATCCAAGTAGATATCTTGATTTCCTTCTCAAAATTGGTGCCCAACCATCCACATCCAACACCAATCCCACTACATCCTCCCAACCATCCACATCAAACACTAATCTGCCCATATCTCAAACCCCAAACCCTATCATATCTACCACTCCCACAAATTCTAATGTTGCCACATCCATGACTCCCACTAACGTATCAACCGCATCTAATGTCTCCAATCCTACCATCTCCAACCCCATTGTTACATCTGCCACCATAACAAACGTAACCACTTCCACTCCCAAACCACCCTAGGCATCCATAGCAACCTCATGCACATGAGTCTCTCCACAAGTGTGCCTCCACTCAACCCCAACACCATAGCTTACATGAGCCAATTTCTTTCACAACCACCTCACAACATGATCAATCCATCCAATACCAACCCATCCAATTTCACGTATGTACAAAATCCTGTAGTATCATCTACGCAACATAATCCCAATCCCCAACTACCACCTCACATTCTCCAATAAATCCATGCCTACAAACAATATCTTGCACAACTTAACCAAAATCAAAACACCATCCCGCAAAATCAAAACATCATACTCCAAAATCAAAACCTCATCTGCCAAACCTAAACAAACCAATATCAAATTTTGCCAAACCTCCAACAACTCATAAACCAACAAACCTACATCCCACAACCACCACCAACACTGGACCTAACAAGTGTTGTGCAAACCTTAATCCAAAAGGTGGATGATATGCAACATGGTGGCAAATGCAAACAATATTCTTTTGAGGATATTTGTCCCTACCCATTTGATTAGACATTATACATGCCTCCCTTTCATAAAAACTTTGAAACACCCAAATTCAACAAATATAAAGGAAAGGGAGACCCTAGGTACCACCTTAGGGAATTCTACATTACTTGCCTTGAAGTCTCACACAATGACACATACTTAATGAGACTCTTTCCTAGAAGCCTCAATGGTCAAGCTGCTGAATGGTTCGTACACCTTCCTCTGAGCATTAGGACTTTCCCTGAGCTCACAGAGAAGTTTGTTAACCATTTCTCCTACAACTTTGAACACAAAATATCTATGACAGACCTTTGCAACACCAAACAAAAGAGCAAAGAATCCTTCGCTTCATTCGTGCAAAGGTGGAGAGGCTAAGTAAGTAAACTCCCTTGGCCGATCCCTAAGAAACAATTGGTCACCATGCTTGTGGATAATCTTAACCAAGAAATGGGCTTCCATTTACAAATCCTCTATGCATCCACTTTTGAGGAAGTCATTGACAAGGGCACCACCATCGAGAGAGCCCTTATTGCCAAGGGTTCGATTAAACTATACGACAACAAGCCCTACAACAATAGCAATAACAACAACAATAAAGTTAACATCAATACCCCAAATACAAGCAATAAGAATGTATAATCAAATCAGAAACCTCATTTTTGGGGTAAGAACAAGAACACCCTCAATGATGATGTCACCAACATGAAGGCCTTCTAAAATGTAAAAAACCAAGCGCACACGCCACCAATGTAAATATTCCCAAAGGTCAACCTAAGCAAAATAAAACCCCTCAAAGACAATTCACACCCTTAGGAGAGCCACTCAAAGATATCCTTGACAAATGCCTAAAAGATGGTTTAATAACTCTCCCTCCCATTAAGCCCTATAGCAAAAATCAAATCAAACCTGCGTGGTATAATGAAAATGATTTTTGTGATTACCACCATATCGTGTGCCACAGGACAACGGATTGCATGAAGCTGAAGCACTGTGTACAAAATCTTATAGATCATCATAAAGTCAACCTCAAGCAAGCCCCACAACCATCACCCAATGCCCACTTGGGAGCTTACAAGGATCCTATGCCCAACCACAACAAAGGAAAAGCCTCATCCTCTAACCAAAATTACAGCATCACTCCACCTCCCGCTTCTTATGATTCCGTCGTGGGTTGCATAGAAGCATCATCTCACCATGTCAACACAATTACCATTTGGTCCCAAGCACCCGATTACACTGTCACCGCTCATCGAGGCTGTGTGTCCATCCGTGCAGCCCCTACTACCGATCAAACATCTCCATCCACATCAAATCATCAACCAAATTGTCCATTCGTTTGTCCACCATCGGCCCATAAATACAATCTCCTAGATCATCTAGTGAAAACCCCCACCCAAATTTCCATTCTTGAACTTCTCTTCACATCCCCCCTTCATAAGGAGATCCTTGACAAAGCCCTAACCAAAACCCAGGTCCCCACTAACCTAAATGTGGAACAATTCCAATCCATGGTGGGTCACATCACTTTGCCCCAACATTTGACCTTCTCCGAGAAAGACCTTCTTGCATCTGATGGATCACACAATGATGCTTTACACATCAAAGTTCGTATCCACAAACATACCATAAAGAGAGTCTTAATAGATGGTGGCTCCTGCCTAAACCTTTGCACTCTTAAATTATTAAAACATTTGGGATGCTTTGATGTAATTGTGGACTCTAGTGAAAGTATAATCATAAAAGGATACGATGACATTGAGAGGTTATCCGAGGGCACCATCAAACTCCCTATTCAAGTAGGGTAGAAGATATTGGAAACAAAATGTTAGGTTCTTGATCTCAACCTCCCATACAACATCCTTCTCGGCTGACCATGGATCCATGCCATGCAAGCTATCCCCTCCACATACCATCAATGCCTAAAATTCCCTCATAATGGCATGAAAGTAACTATCTATGTTGATCCCCACCCCTTCCAATACTGTAGCTTCTTGGAAGGACACAATCATGCTTTCTGTCCATATAATAAAGCTATCATGAAAACCACCTCCCAAACTAACCATACAACATCCACCTCATACATCAACCCCGCCAACATTGCTACCACTTCATCTCAAACAACTCCAGCACGGTACCTTTTATGTAGGGACTTTACCCAATCCTAAAACATTTGGTGCCTCAAAGGAAGAGGATGTCTCTACAGTCGTCATCAAATGCAAACCATTGCTCATCTTTGAAAGAAAGCATCTCCTTGATCAAGATGTGCTTGAAGATGTATCCTCTTGGTTGTACAAAGAAGAAGAAGCAGAACAGGAAGCCCCTTCCATACCAGCTGAAATTTATGGCAAAGGGCTAGAAATTGTCAAGTACATGGGCTATAGAGGACAAGGTGGTATTAGCCTTCATGAACAAGGGACTATAGTGCCGATTCAAGCAACAAGGAATCCATATACTCAAGGACTAGGGTACGGAAAACAACACTATATCCTCACTAGTGGCGAGTGCATCTTAGGTGAGGTCGCTAAGGTTTCCCCTACAATTGATAACATTAATGAAATAGACCATTGAGACTCCTTTAGTGACTTCGTTGAATTCTTTGAATCCTCCATATGTACCATCTACACTATAACCACCCTAACATCATCATCTAACGACCTACCCCTTGTATACCCGGACCTTATAGATTGGGACCAACAGGGACCTCTTGTCCTTGATATAGCATAGAAAGATGAAGCCATAGAAGAAATGATGGGAGTCAGAGATCACTTCCCCCTGGGAGATCATAGAATCAGGTACATTATGGAACTTGACACGTCTGCCTATTTCAGTGAGACCACCCATGCTTCTAGTCACAAAAATGTAAAAATAAAGACAACGCCCCCTAGTGAAAACCACTCCGTGGCACTTTCAGGAGAAGAAAAAGTAAAAATAAAGGATGTATCTTCTAGTGAAACCTCCATGAGGTGATAGAAGGTGGAAGCATGGGCCTTCCTAAAATAGAGAAGGTATATCCTGATAGATCACCAATCCTAGTGGAGCCATCACAAGAAATGAACCTTGGGACAGAAGAAGCACCAAAGATCACCTTCAGGGAAGAGTCTCTTACCACAATAGAACAAGAGAACTTCTTAGCTTTCTTCAAACAAAGAAGCCATAATTTTGCATGGACCTATGTAGATATGCCGGGGCTAGATCTTGCCTTGGTTGTTCATCATCTCATGGTGCATCCTGATGCAAATCCTGTAAAACAAAAGCTAAGAAAAATGAATCCTTAGATCAAGCTCCTTGTTAAGGCAGAGATAAAGAAACTTCTACATATGTGATTCATATGGCCAATAGACTACCCCGAATGGGTGTCCAACATAGTACCTGTAGCAAAAGTCACTGGAGGCATCCGATGCTACACTAATTTTAGGGACCTCAACAAAGCATGCCCTAAAGATGACTTTCCTTTTCCCAACATTGACATTATAGTGGACCTCATTGTAGGGCACGAGATGTTATCTCTAATGGATGGCTTTTCAGGGTATAATCAGATCAGGATTGCAGAAGAAGATCAACATAAGACATCCTTCATATGCCCGTGGGGAATATATTGTTGGGTGTTGATGTCTTTCAGCCTAAAAAAATGTAGGAGCAACATATCAACGCATCATGACTGTTATCTTCCATGACCTCTTTCATCACATCATGGAAGACTATGTGGATGACCTATTAGGAAAATTGAAAACCCAAGAAGAACACTTAGATGTGCTGGTAAAGATCTTTGATAGACTAGAGCAATACAACGTGCATCTAAACCTAAAAAAATGTGTCTTTGGGGTCACTTCTGGAAAACATTTAGGGTACATAGTCTCAAGAAGAGGAATCGAAGTGGATCCTGCTAAAGTTAAAGCCATCACAGAGATGCCCTCTCCAAAAATACTGAAGCAGTTACGAAGTCTACTAGGGAAGCTCCAGTCTATCCATCGGTTCATCACCCAACTCATTAAGAAATGTCAACCATTCCATCATCTGCTCAGAAAGAACACAGCCTTTGTCTGGGCTAATCAATGTCAAGCTGCCTTTGACTAGTTAAAAAGTACTTAGCTAATCCTCCTGTTCTCACTCCACCGAAACAAGGAGAGCCCCTCCTCTTATACATCTCAGCAACTAAAATTGCTATAGGGGCTTTGTTGGCACAACATAATGAACAAGGAAAAGAAAGATAAATATACTACATCAGCTGCACCTTGGTGACCTATGAGTTGAACTATACTCCCATTGAGCGAGCATGCTTAGCTATGGTCTTTACTTCACAGAAGTTGAGACACTACATTCTCAATTATAAGACTAATCTCATTGCCAAGATTGATCCACTGAAGTATCTGCTAAATAGAGCCGCCCTCACTAGAAGAATGGCCAAATGGGTAATGATCTTAAGCGAGTATCAAAGCACAAGTCATTGTTGATCAGTTAGCTGAGGCACCTGTCCCCATGGAACATCCTACGCTTGTAGAATTTCCTAATGAGTCCATATTAACAATAGCACCAACAGAAGAACCATGGAAAATGTACTTTGATGGGTCGTATACACACAGAGTCTTGGGGGCAGACATTTTGTTTGTTACCCCTCAAGGCGACACCATCCCCAAGTCATTCAAGATTACATTTCCATGCACCAACAATGTAGCAAAGTATGAGGCTCTTATCACAGGACTTTGCATGGCAATTAAGTGGGGGATTGACAAGCTAATGGTCTACGGCGACTCCCAATTAGTCATCCGATAGGTGAACCATGAGTATAAAACTAAGGATGATAAGCTCCTACCCTACAAACGAATAGTGGATGACTTCAAAGGTTACTTTTATGACATCCGTTTTGAGAAGATTCCAAGGCTAAATAACAAAGCAGCAGACGCAATGGCAACAATAGGATCCCTGGTAGACATGAAGAAGGATAGCAAGAAGTGTGAGTTCCTGATTGAAGAGCTCCCTATACCAGCCTATGACATTCCCCAATCAGAACTGGTGTGTGAAATTGTTGGTCCCCTCTCCCTTTGGTATCAAGAAACATACATGTAACTCCATGATAACATTATTCCCCCAACCTTTCAACTTCACAATGAAAAAGCTTCATTCGCCAAGCCTCTCGCTTCACCCTCATAGGAGACACCCTATACAAAAGTAGTCTTGATGGTACACTTCTACAATGTTTAGACTCTAAGGAAGCTGAAGTGGCCTTACAAGAGGTACACGAAGGCATTTGTGGGGCACACTCGAGTGGACCTACCTTAGCTAAAAATATCTTGAGAACAAGGTACTATTGGCTAACCATGGAGCGAGATGCCTACCGGTTCGTAAAAAAGTGCCTGTTATGTCAACAGCATGGGGATCTCATCCATGCACCATCACAGGAACTACAACCAATCACAACTCCATGGCCCTTCTCACAATGGGGACTCGACCTCGTAGGAAAAATCCATTCACCATCCTCTAATGGTCATAAATTCATCATCACTGCTACTGAATACTTCACCAAGTGGGTAGAAGCAATTCCACTCACTTTCACCACTGGAACCCAAATATCCAAATTCATCCTTCATTACATCATATTGCATTATGGCATACCCCATTCCATTATCACATATAATGGGAAACCATTCAAAAACTAGGAAGTCCGCACCCTGTGTGAAAAATTCCAAATCCAACATCATTTCTCTACTCCATACTACTCCCAAGGTGATGGTCAAGTTGAAGCTTCAAACAAAACCATCCTACGTATTCTGAAGAAAACAATTAATGAAGCAGGCCACGACTGACACCTTCAAACTCAATCCTGCCCTATGAGCCCATAGTACAAGTATCTGCACACCCATAGGAGCCACTCCATACTCCCTAGTATTCAGATCTAAAGCCAGCCTACCTATTGAGGTCAAGCTCCTATCCCTAAGAGTATCTCTACAGAACATAATCACTGATAAGGAATATCAAATTACAAGGTTGCACGAGCTAGAACTATTGGATGAGAAATGCCTAGATGCACTCAAGCATCTGTAGGCCTACCAAAACTGCCTGAGAAGAAGCTACAACAAGAAAATCAAGAACCGTAAGTTTGAAGTGGGCGACCTTGTCCTCATGGAAAACCAAAAGAATTGTAGGAACGCCCTAAGAAAGGAAAATTTGAACCCAATTGGTTGGGGCCCTATATCATCACTGCCAGCTACAGATCAGGAGCATATCAGCTTGCAACACCTGAGGGGTAGCCTCTAAATAAGCCCATGAATATCCTACATCTGAAAAAGTTCTATGCATAACCCATTGAGTATCCCAAGAAAAATAAACAAGAAAATCAAAAAATAGAAAAAATCAAAAAAATAAAAAAATCAAGAAAAACCCAAGTGCAATAAAGACATCCAATGGTGAAAATCACTTTGGTGATGCCTTGGATTGGTACCATGGTGAAAACCTATTTCAGGCGCCATGTGTAGTGGCTAGTTCTACCATCTGATAAGTCCTCTTTCCATCACGACACTTCATACCAAAACACCTTCCATGGCTTGGAATTCTGAAACATCAATCACCCACCCCACATCGTCCCACCCAAGGATAATCCATGGTACAAAGATCCTTGTAAGATTCCTTCTGTACAGCTAAAATCAAAAAATCCAAAAGCATTAGAAAATCAAAAAATCTAAAAACATTAGAAAATCAAAAAATCCAAAAACATTAGAAAATAAAAAAAAAACCAAAAACATTAGAAAATCAAAAAATCCAAAAACATTAGAAAATCAAAAATCCAAAAATATTAGAAAATTAGAAAAATTCAAAAACCCTCCCATGACATCATCACAATTTCTAACATCCTCACAATCACCCAAATCATCATCACCTCATCTTCAACATCCACCCTGCACTGTTCCAACATCATCAAGTCTTGCCAGAACTACATATTCATCTCACCCACATCTTGCAAGTACCTTGATCCCGTGGACACACGGTATGTAGGCAGTCTGGAATATGAAGGAAGTATCCAGTACTTAGGTACATAAGATGAACCCATCCAACCCGTTTGGATAGTCCCTATTCACTGAGCTTGCTAGATCCAACAAATGATACACACGCTAAGCATACACCCGAAATATCCCGCCTCACACAAAAATCATCAATCAACATACCAATTATAACCCAACACATAGCCTGACTGTCCTTTTTCCCACCTTTCGAATATAATCCAACAAAATCCAACTGATTAGCATCCTAGGATATATCATTCCTACAATGGACAAGAATCTGTCATCCTATCAACACTTATCTTGGCAAGAACACACAATGGCTATTTGTATCTTTTTGCTGGTCTTTTTTATTATTGATTTTTATCTTCTTGTCTAACTCTAGGTCATTTCCAAAGCTACCTTGATCTCATTATATCATGGTAAGTGACGAACAACACCTAGAATAGACATGGTCATTGTTTCTGTATGCTATGCTTGTGGGTTGATTTCATTACTCCAAGAATAGTATTCATATCTTGAAGCATGGGTCAATTCTAGCATGATGTGCTTCATTTGCATATACAGGCATTAATACCTTATATGTACTATGAACACTCATGGCTATGAGTCCCCTTCCTCAGCTAGGCAAGGTTATACTACCTTGGGCATGCATGAAATCAACCTATTGTTTGTGGCTCTAGTCCATGCAATTGTGGGATATATATCATCACCTAGGTCATCTCATACCTTTGTGAAGTGTATCCTACATTGCTACAATAAATCAAGAAATGCTCTCAGTTAATCCTATGTAACTACTATACCTAGCTCAATTCATCTTCCAAAAATGTTCATCCACCCATACTATCTGGGCCTAGATTTTTAATCCCCCTGTCTATTCCCCCCCAAATCTTCTAACTAACCCCCCCTCTCACCTACCCTCAACTCATTCCAACTAACCTAACACATCTCGAACCAAAACAAATCCCCCCTCAATGACGTGGTGTATTATGACCTAGCAACTCCCTCATCCCCCATCCCATTCCTTTCCCCAATCTAACCATACCCAGTCTAACCTTGCATGACCCATAAACCATTCCCCCTCCCCACCTATCCCATACCACCAAGCCCCATCGCCCAGGGTTGTACAAAAAGCATCACGTGTATCATGACTTGATCATTGCATAAATCATTACATTAGGCCATTAGTTGCATTATCATAATCGCCTAAACCATTGCATTTTCATTTTTCCATTTGCATACATAATATATGTTTATTAAGATAAGCATATATTTCCATTCCATTACATTTTGCATCCATGATAAATGTTTATTAATCTGAACATTTATTTGCATTCCACATTCACATCATATTTCATAATCAAAACATGCATAATCCATCATGATTATAAGCAAAACATCCATCACATCATCATCAGAAATAAACCATAGCATCATATCATATCATGTAACTATGTGGTCAACATGAGGTAGCAATCCCACCAATAAAACATAAGCAAATCATAACATTATACCATCATATGTCATCATCACACATATATCCATCACATACATCATTAATACATCCATAACATCTCATAAACTCATCACATCATCATAAAAAGCACAGAACCATAATTGTATCACATAATGCATCCATAAACATAAACATCATCATAAAACATAGATGCATACATCAAATGTAGTCCATAACACATCATAAATGCATAATCATCATCAACATAGATCATCAAGTGTCATAGTACATCGCCAACAACATAATGTACATCACTCAAATAATATAAGTCATGATACAAAAGGCCTCAAAAGGCTCAAAAATATATACAACACTATACATCAACCCTAGACTGATGAACCTCTACCTAAGTCAGTAGGGGATCCTAGCTGTGGCTGTGGCTATGGCTGTGGCTGTGGTTGTGGCTATGGTTGTACCTACTACTATTGTGGTACCTGTGATGGAGGACCCATAGGTTGTCACACCGACTGAATGGATTTGGATCTATGAGACCCAGACCTCCGTGAGCCGCTCTGCTGACTGTAACTAGGGATCTACTGACCCTCTGGAACAACCAAACATTAGGCTGTGGTAATACTTAGCCTAACCTTTCTGCTCTGCAACCTGATCCTGTACCTATCCAAGTTGTGTCTGTAACTATGCAATATGTGTCTACATCAGTGTCAACATAGGACCCATAGCTGTACCTGCCACAACCCCTTACAAACTTGCCACCTGTGCCTCTACCTGCTGATCCCTCATTGCTACAACATTTCTCTCCTCTGTCAAGGTAGCAATCTAAGCCTGAGCCTATACCAACTTCACCTATAATGCATCCATCTACCCCCTGCTCTATCCAAAAACATAGCCATACCCTGCAACTACACTAACTCCTAATCTTGCCTCTCCAAGGTCTCCTATAAACTGGCAACCTATCCCTGCAACGTCTGTATCTCAACCTCATCCTCACCTTGGGTGCATCGACGTGAGGAACACTCTCTTAGAGCTGAACCAGCACCTGCACCTGAGGTGCCTGCCTCTGTCTATCCAGGTACCTGCTGTGCTGCAAGGATTGCAAGGATCCTCTGCCTCCCAATGTGCTAACGAGGTTCCCTATGTCTCATCAACTCTCCCAACTGTACTTGCTGTTGGGGCAACTGCTGATCCCCCCTACCCGGCCCTATCCTGGTACCCCTAATAGTGGTACCCCTACCTGTCTCTCTCCTCCAACCTCTGCCTGCCTAGATCCCATTGCTACCAACATATCAATCCCCTCCTCATCCTCAACCTCCACCTCCTCCACCACTATCTGATCCTCAATAATCTCATCCTCCTCTGCTCCCTTCTCTACTGTCATATCCAGCTCCTCAGCTGGATCTGTAAATTGAGTGGGCTACCGCATCTGTCACCAAGTCTCATAGGCTGGTGTGGTACCTGTATCTCTAACCTCACTCCCCCAATCCCACATCACTAGCTCCAAGGACACAAAGTTTGTTATGGCAACCTGTGGCTGCATGGCTGGGGGCCACCTATGTGCATCTCGAGGAGTCCGTGTGAATATGGCCATCAACTGCGGATCATCCTGCCATAATCCAAACTACCGCATGACCTATGATAGAAGATACATGTCAATGGTGTGGTTGCCTCGACCCATCAGGTACCGCGGTTGGAATGTGTAGGGTATGTGAATGTCATCATTTGGCCATGGTTCCACCCCAATATAAGGTCATCAGGTAACCCAAATCAAATCATCCAGTACTCCCTACCAGTATTGTACTTGCCCTATGTTAGTGTACTCCACATCTCGATACAAAAATACATAAGCCTCAAACGGACAGCGAAAATATCCACATCTCAGCCTAGTGATCGCAATATGCTCACACACCCATACATGCAGTAAGGTAACGCCAACTAACAATGTTGAATCACAATGGTAAACCACTGTATGCATCTCATGATAGAGATGTGCAAGCATACATGGCCCCCAGGCATACATCGTCTCATCCCAAACCATCCCCTCTATCATCTCTCCCCATCTAATTAGAAAGCCTCTGCCCCACCAATCTGGCATCACCACACCGTCAATAAATGCACACAAGAATAATGTAAACCGATTTGCACCCGCCGCCAGTGTCACCTCATAACTCATCTCTTGACTGTCCCTTACCAACACTACCTGACCATGGGAAAATACTCTGAGTAGGGCCCTCTATCCCCTCCTCATATCATACACCACTCGCCGTCCATGAATAGGTATCTTAAGGATGCGATAAACATCCTCAAGTATAATCGTGATCTCTCATGTGGGAAGCAGAAAGGAGAAAGTCTCAGGAGGATAGCGCTCTAGGAGAGCTGTCATCAGTGCTCTATGAGCTCGTAGCACTGGCATCTCTGAAGGTGTCAGAATCCCTAACCTCGCCAGTTGACCTCAAGTCGCATCATCAAAGCCATCGAACAAATCCATCACCGAGGGTACGTGTCGCTCCCGCGAAGATACAATGAAAGATAGTGTCACCTGCATCCACAAATGCTCATCAAAAACATACCTATTCTTCCAAAATCAAAACCTTCACATCAAATCTTCTGCTATGGGAAGCCAAGACAATTTTGGCACCACAATACCCCTCCTTTAGTGCCAACTTTTCAGATGGCACTACCTAATTTCCATATGGTGCTAGAACAGAGCATAGCGCCACTGCGTAGGTCTTTTGTGCTATTCCAGAACATTGTGCGACTTCACCAATTGGCACTAATCTGCATGATGGCGCCACTTTGCCAAATAGTGCCAATCAATAGGATGGTGCTACTTTCCAACATGCCACTAATCTACATGATAGCACCACTCTAGACAATTGCGCTGATCCACACAATCGCGCTACCCCAACCTCGTTTGGCACTAATCTGCCAAACCCTAACCCTCGTGCAATATATCGCTAAAACATAAGATGGCGCGAAAATGTTGTGTTTTGGCACTGATTCACCTCTTTTTCGTCCTAAGCAGATAGCGCCAATCCAGAGGATGGTGCTAATCTACTCCCTTTTCATGCTAAGCGACCCTCCTATAGCGCCACCATTCAAAATCCCATTTCCCAACATAAAAAAATGCAACAAAAACAAAAAATGACAAAGCTAGGGTTAGGGCCTACCTAGGGTCCAGCCTCTGGTGACCTCCCGTACGGTCGAAATCGCTCAAAAATATGATCAAAATACAGGAACATGGGGTTACGGTTCGCCATCTCCTCTTCTCTCTTTCTTCCAAAGGGCTTTATGTGTACAAATGTGGCATGCTTAGGGCCCACTCTTCTAATTATAGTAAGCCATGTCATCCTTCCACACACTTTTTACTCCCTAGGGTGCAGATCACAATCTTTTTCCTCCATTTTTCTTCCTGTTATCCTATTTTTCCATCCTCTATCAGACTTTCACCTCCATCACGTCCTTGCGAGAGCTTGCTTGAATTTTTTTTATTTTTTCACTGACCTCTCGAGGGGGCATCCCTCACTCATTTCATTCCTTCCTGGCAGCTGGGGCATATTTTTCTTTGACCTGACACCACTTCCCTGCTAGGTCTAATGCAGGAGCATCCAGTGGTGTAAGGGCAATCTTGCATCACCCAAAAAAAAGATGTGTTTCAAAATTGTTGATGTTCTTTCCATTTCTTTTCAAAATTTGTGATTCTGGTTCCATAATCGCTTGAATAATGTAGAACTTTCAGTTTTTTCAAACTACTAAAAATAGCAATCTACTATTTTTAGAAAGTTTGCATTTGGGCACGTAATGAAGTGAAATTTTACAAGAAGTTACATAACTGAAAAATAAGACCTTTGGCGAAGGAATCATGCAAAGATCATTTGCGAGATGAAAGATATTAAAGTTTCTATCTCCTGAAAAATGCCTGAAAATTATTCAAACTCAAGTTTGAGGCACTAAACAGCCCCGTACAGGCCCGAAAATGGCTGAAATTGGTAGAGCAAGTTCTTAGTGCATAGAGCACTCTGCGAGCTTTCCGACACATAAAATGGTTCATCAATCAGACACCTAGATCAAAAGTTATGGCTCCCAGAAGTTGACCTATTTTTTGAGGGAGATGCAAATTCTGAAATTAGGTTGTTGGCCGCCAAAAAGGCTATTAATAACCATTTTTGGGAACCCTGGGCAGTAGTAGAGTTAAGGGGGGGAAGTGTAGAGTCAAGAATAGGCAGGAAAATAGAAACCCTAGCTGATTTGAGGGTTACAGAAGGCAAATGATTCCAGAGTCTTGTGATAGGAAGTTGTAATGTGTTGCAGCCTATGGAGGGTTGATTCCTTTGATTGTATTTGAGCTTCTGTAATGTAATAAGTCATCCAAATCAATAAAGAAAGTTCTATTTTATGTGTGCAATTTTTGTTGTTGTGTGTTTTATGATTTTACCCCCTTCATCAAGTGGTATCAGAGCAAGGGTTCCTAAGTGTGTAGACAGATCGCCAACTATGAGGTAGTTTGCATCAGGACCTGAGGTTGTGGGTTTTCTATGGAGATCAAGATACCTCCACGAAGAAATCATATTGGGAGGAATGATTTGACAGAAGAGGGTTTTAGAGCTCGGAAAAAGCAAATCGATGCATTACAAGAGGAGCTACGAAGAGGGTTTGATCCAAGAACAAGAGAAGAAAGCGAGGATGAAGTTGAAGAAGAGCTATCCGAGAAAGAATAAGAAGTTGTAGGAGATCCTGCATAAGTTAGGTTGTTGAGGGTCATTTCGAAGATCAGAAAGAGACCCAGGATCGAAGTTTCTACATATTCTAGAGATTTGAATCTGGAACAACTTATTGATTGGATCAATGACATGGAGGAATATTTTGAGTATGAAGATGTGAAAGACCCAGATCGGGTCAAGTTTGCAAAAACAAAGTTGAAGGGCCATGTCAGTATTTGGTGGAAGGAGGTCCAATTAGAGAGGAATAGAAGAGGAAAATGAAAGATCGCCAGATGGGATCGGATGGTGGAGAAACTAAAGAAGCAGTTCATTCCTATGGACTATGAGATGGAGTTGTTGAAGAAGCTACAAGGATTGAAGCAAGGTAACAAGTCTATCAAGGAGTATATAGAAGAGTTTTATAAGATTACCATCAGGACAGGCCATGCAAAGCCTAATAAGGAGAAGGTAGCATGTTACATTAATGGGTTAAGGCCAAGTATTCAAGAGGAGCTAAGCCTGGTTAGAATGACCACCATAGAAGATGCATACCAGTTTTCCTTGAAGGTGGAAGAGAAGCTAAATAAAAGATTTGACAACAAGCAAAGGGGAAGAGGTCAAGGTGGAAGGACTGGTGGAAGACCCTATGGGGGCCGAAATGAAGATTCAAAGAAAAGTGAAGAAGTCAGCACCAGTTGAAATCAGAGAGGAGATAATACCTACTACCCTCGTGACCAGAATAATGGTGAGAAAAGAGGAAGAGGAAGAGGCAGACCTGGGCAAGGACCTAGAAGAGGAGGTTTCAGAGGAACTTGTTTCCAATGTGGAGAAGAAGGGCATCGAGCATACAAGTGTCTGCAACATCAAGGAAGGACAAATAGAAGACCTGAAGGTAATGCACGAGTTGCACGTGTAGATGAAGATGCGTAATCTGAGTGTTCTGAAGATGCTGAAAGGGGAGAAACCCTAGTTGTCAGAAGAACTTTGCTGAATGAGTAGAAAGAACCCAATCAGAGGAAGATTTTATTTCGCACAAGGTGCAAATGTGAAGGTAAGTGTTGTGACATTATTATTGACAATGGAAGTACTCACAATCTTGTTTCAGAGGAGATGGTTAACAAGTTGAAATTGACAAGAAGAAAGCATCCACATCCATATTGGATTGCATGGTTACAGAAGGACCACAGAGCTTTGGTCAATGAGCAGTGTTTAGTGAAGTTTAAGATTGGGGACTACCATGATGAGGTGCTGTGTGATATCATACCGATGGATGCATGTCATATGCTGTTGGGGAGGCCATGGTAGTATGATAGGAGCGTTGTCCATGATGGCCGTGCAAACACATATTCCCTAACAAAGGATGGAGTTCATCATAACTTGAAGCCCTTGAAGGAGGTGGAAGAAAAGGTATGTAGTACTGCCAAAATTTGTTTGGTAGATGGTAGGAAATTTTTGGAGGGTATGAAGCATGAGTGTCATTGCTTTTCATTGATTCCTAATATTACTCAAGAGAAATGTGAATATGTACCAGTAGAAGTCTCAGATATGTTAGAAGAATTTTAGGATATTATCTCTGATAATGTATCAGAAGGTTTACCACCGGTGAGGAAGATAAGTCACCAAATGGATTTGATACCAGGAGCTAGTCTGCCGAATAAGGCAGCCCACAGAATGACTCTTGCAAGGAGTGAAGAGCTGAACAGACAAGTTCAAGAGCTGTTAAGAAAGGGACTGATAAGGGAGAGCCTAAGTCCATGTGCAATACCTGCAATACTAGCACTAAAGAAAGATGGGGAATGGAGAATGTGTACAAATTCTTGAGCCATCAATAAGATCATGATCAAGTATAGATTCCCATTGCCCAGAATGGATGACATAATGGACTGTTTGAGTGGAGCCAAGTACTTCACAAAGATTGACCTAAAGAGTGGGTATCACCAGATCCGCATCAGAGAAGGAGACGAGTGGAAGACAGCCTTCAAAACCAAAGAAGGTTTGTATGAGTGGTTAGTTTGGGCTAACCAATGCACCGAGCACATTAATGCGGCTCATGAACGAGATATTGAAAGAATTTTTGGGAAGTTTTGTTATTGTTTATTTAGATGATATTTTGATTTTCAGTAAGACTTGGGATGAGCATATGATGCATATCAGAAGAGTTTTAGAGAAGCTGAGGGAGGAGAAGTTGTTGATTAATCTAAAGAAGTGTAGTTTTGCAAAGAAGGAGTTGGTATACCTGGGATTTGTTGTCTCAGAGGAAAGTCTTAAGATGGACCCATAGAAGGTGAGAGATATCCTTGAGTGGCCTATGCCAAGGAGTTCCACAGAGGTAAGATCTTTTCATAGTTTGGCAAGTTTTTATAGAAAGTTTATCAAGAATTTTAGTAGCATTTGTGCACCCCTAACTGAGACAATGAGAGGGGATAGAAAAGAATTTAGATGGACTAAAGGAGCAGACAAAAGCTTTGATACATTAAAGCAGAAAGTCACAGAGCAACCTGTTTTGGCACTTCTAGATTTCAATAAGGTGTTTCAAGTAGATTGTGATGCTAGTGGTAGTGCTATAGGAGCTATTTTGAGCCAAGAAGGTAAGCTTGTCGCCTATTTTAGTGAGAAGCTTAATGATGCCAAGAAAAAGTATTTTGTTTATGATCAGGAATTTTATGCAATTGTTCAGGCTTTGAAGAAATGGAAACATTATTTGTTGCCAAAAGAGTTTGTTTTATATATTGATCATCAGGCTTTTCAGTATCTTAATAGTCAAGGGAAGTTGAACCAAAGGCACTGAAAATGGGTTGAGTTTTTGTAGAGCTATACTTTTGTTTTGAAGCACAGGAGTGGGAAGTCCAACAAAGTTGTAGATGCCTTAAGCAGAAGGCAAAATTTGTTAACAGAAATGAAGATAGAGGTTGTTGGGTTTGATGAGCCCAAGAGTTTGTATCCTGAAGATCTAGATTTTACAGAGGCTTGGAAAGCCTTGCCCGGAGCCTATTACTTTGGACAGGACAAAATGGTTGGATTTCATAATCTAAGATGGCATGTTGTTTAAAGGAAGCTAGTTGTGCATTCCAAGGAATTCCATGAGAGAGAACCTGATTAAGGAGAAACATAGTGGAGGATTGGTTGGACACTTTGGTCGAGATAAGAC
This sequence comes from Cunninghamia lanceolata, assembly GCA_027924645.1. Classification (NCBI taxonomy): domain Eukaryota; kingdom Viridiplantae; phylum Streptophyta; class Pinopsida; order Cupressales; family Cupressaceae; genus Cunninghamia; species Cunninghamia lanceolata. Next base: position 5,018,380 of record BSBN01001047.1, read on the forward strand.
CATTGCTATTGTTGGTGAAAATTATTATTAACCACAGTTGTAGCAGGACGTGAGAAAATTTGTGCAGAGTTGCAGAGTGTGTCAGATGGCAAAAGGGACAAGTCAGAATATAGGGTTATACCATCCACTACATGTACCAGAGAAGCCATAGGATGATATTAGTATGGATTTATTCTTGGTTTACCAAGGACACAGAGAGGATATGATTCCATTTTTGTGGTGGTGGACATATTCTCGAAGATGGCACATTTTATTCCTTGCAAGAAGACTAATGATGTTGTTCATATTACAGAGTTATTTTTCAGGGAGGTGGTGAGATTACACGGTCTACCAAAGAGCATAGTTTCAGATCGAGATACCAAGTTTGTTGGTTGTTTTTGAAGGACATTATGGAAGAAGTTGAAGACATATTTGAAGTTTAGTTCTGCACACCATCCACGGATGGAAGTGGTGAATAGGAGTTTGGGTAACCTGCGACGATGCTTAGTAGGAGATAAGCCCAAGGGATGGGATTTGATTTTACCACAGGCAGAATTTGCTTACAACAATTCTGTCAATAGGAGTACTAGTAAATCACCATTCTAGATTGTATATGGGAATAGTCCAAGAAATGCTTCAGAGTTAAGGAATCTAGACAAAGGAGAAAAAACAAGTGCCGAGGCTGAAGACTTTGCAGAACACATGAAGAATTTGCATGAAGAGGTGAGAAAGCACATTAATAAGATGAATATTCAGTACAAAGCTAAGACAGATCAGAAGAGGAGATATAAGGAATTCTAGGTAGGAGATAAAGTCATGGTTCACTTGAGAAAAGAAAGGTTCCCAATTAGAACATACAATAAGTTGAAAATGAAGAAATTTGGACCATGCAGAATTTTGAAGAAACATGATTCAGGAAATGCATATGAGGTAGAGCTGTCCAGTGGGATCAACATTTCCCCTATTTTCAACATTGCTTGTTTATCAAAATATCATGAAAGTGGAATAGAGGATGGACCAACAGAAGAATAGTGGAGTATTCTGGCATCTACTTCATCAGAGGAGATAGAAGAGATCTTGGATAGCCGTGTGGGAAGAAGTACTCGGAACATGCAATATGAAGAATATCTAGTGAAATTGGAAAGGAAGGCCTGTTGAATATTCTTCTTGGTTGTCTAAGGCAGAGGTTGACTGTTTGGGTTTTTATCACACAAACACATGAGACGTGACAGGGTCACTTCTCAAATTACCATGGGTGTCTGATGTAGGAGCATCCAGTGGTGTAAGGGCAATATTGCATCACCCAAAAAAAAGATGTGTTTCAAAATTGTTGATGTTCTTTCCATTTCTTTTCAAAATTTGTGGTTCTACTTTCATAATCGCGTGAATAATGATGTAGAACTTTCAGTTTTTCCAAACTGCTAAAAATTGCAACCTACTATTTTTAGAAAGTTTGCATTTGGGCACAGAATGAAGTAAAATTTTACAGGAAGTTACATAACTAAAAAATAAGACCTTTGGTGAAGGAATCATGCAAATATCATTTGTGAGCTTAAAGATATTAAAGTTTTTGTTTCCTAAAAAATGCCTGAAAATTATTCAAACTCAGGTTTGAGGCACTAAATGGCCCCGTACGGGCCCAAAATGGCTAGAACTGGTAGAACAAGTTCTTAGCGCATAGAGCACTCTGCAAGCTTTCCGACGCATAAAACGGTTCGTCAATCGGACACCCGGATCAAAAGTTATGGCTCCTGAAAGTTGACCTATTTTTGGAGGGAGATGCAAATTCTGAAATTATGTTGTTGGCCGCCAAAAAGGCTATTAATAATCATTTTTTGGGAACCTTGGGTAATAGTAGAGTTAAGGGGGGCAAGTGTAGAGTCAAGAATAGGCAGGAAAATAGAAACCCTAGCTGATTTGGGGGTTACAAAAGGCAGATGATTCCAGAGTCTTATAGGAAGTTGTAATGTGTTGCAGCCTATGGAGGGTTGATTCCTTTGATTGTATTTGAGCTTTTCTAATGTAATAAGCTGTCCAAATCAATAAAGAAAGTTCTATTTTATGTGTGCAATTTTTATTGTTGTGTATTTTATGATTTTACCACCTTCATCAAGGTCCTAACATCACATCAAATAGGGGCAAATGTAGACACCTAAAAATATCTTCGTCATCAAACCAACTCCCGACATCCTTAAACATACCAATTTCCCTTCTAATCAATTAATTAAATTTTTATTTAATTAATTATACCTTCATCACCTAATTTTTTATCATTTTATCCCCTACAATTGGATTAATTTAAATAATTCAATAGTCCAACCTTACCCAATTAATTAAATAAATATGCAATATTTATTTGGTTAATTCCCCCTTTTCACTAAATCCTATTAATTGGTTAAATCATGTTTATCTAATTAATTCAACCTATTAATCAACCTATCCCTACCCTAGTTAATTAAATATTTATTATTTAATTACCTAGCCTAACCTACATGACCCTAGACCTAGGATTAATTAAATAAAACCTTATTTAATTAATCTTAACCTCCCATTAACCCATTCCCTAATTTTTTCCAGCCATATTAATTAGGCTAATCACCCTAATTAAAATGGTCAAACCTAGCTTAACACCCTTTCCCACATCCTTAAAATAAAAAATTGAAATATATCCCATATAAATCATTTTTTTATACACATGTGTCCAACATCACATTTAATGCCTCTTACACCCCTTACACATGTCATAACTCATTACCATCCACTCTTCCCCAAATGAATTTTTAATTCATTTTACTCTTCCCCAAGTGAATTTTTAATTCACATCTAATCTATCTCACCCAACCTCATTTAATTCACCCCTTTCCTAAGATGAATTTAAAATTTATCTTTATTCCTAGCCCTCCATTTTCTAAGATAAAATCTAGGCCCTCTACATAACTTTCATCCCTCATCATTGATCTTTCAAATCAATCTCAACCATTGGATCAAAATCCCTCCAAAATGCCTATAAATACAACATCCTCCAAGCCATTTTATCATCCAATTTCAATGCAAAGTTATCATTCTAAAATATCCATTGAGCTAAGTGAGTCGTGAGTTGCATTGTGTACACTTGAGAGCATTTCACATTCATTTCATCATCTTGGGTATAGCTAGAGTGAGTTGGGTGCCTCATTCTCCACCCTATCTTAGATTGGGGATCCAATATTGAGGTATAATCTTTGTTTTTATGCATCAGATTTGTGTTTTTAAGCTTCATTTTGGTTTCACTAATCACACATACTATCAAGTGGGAGAATGCTATGATTAAGGTGATATTAAACCTACAAATCCTATGTATTTCATGTACCTCCAACACCATGGGAATGGGTACATGAACACCTAGGTAGTGATTGGGTGAATTATTTATCAATTATTTTCTCTCAAATGACTTGAGTATTAGTTGTAAAGGCATTGAATAATGGAGGCTACACTTATGAGGTGGTTACATTGTTGGCAAGGAGTTACAGTTATTAGTGTCATAAGAGTTATTGTTTAACATCTCTCTAATGGAGTGCTTGGGAGTTACATAGAGAGAGTGGATCATCTTGTTATGATGAGTTGGGTCCACATTAGTTGACACTTAATTATAGAGCACTAGACTTGGGAATGTGACCCTACTAAAGTAATGAGGGTATCTATGACATGTAAGAGTGATGGAGGGAGTTGCATTTTATTCTTGTAAGATGCTTTTCATGAATGGGGTATTGGATTTTTTACAAGTGGATTTGGGTGCCTAGTTTGGGCCCATGGTCTTGATCCATTATTTTGTAAGCCAATTGTGAATTTTTTGTTTTTGTTTGCTAGATATATATTGGAGACATGAGATAGAGATTTAGTATGATAATTTGCAAGTACTCTCATGCTATCAAAATGCTATTAGATTGAGGAGAGAAGTTGGATGAATTATTGTAATACTTTTTTATTGGATTAATGCAGTCTTGTGTTCTCTTTGATGGTGGAGTTTTTTCTTGAAAGATTTTCTCCATATAAATCTGGTGTTATGGTTTTAATTTTATGAGTTTGTTGGTTTTTAATTGATATTTTATATGTTTATCTATGTTCTATATCAGATTTAATAGTTAAAATTGCATGTGCCTTTAATTAGGTTAATTGGATTTGTACAATTTGTGCTTATACTATAATTGTTAGTGTTCACCAATTTTCTCAACAAATATGAAACTGCTCTTTCATGGAGGTGGTGGTTTCAATTTTGTTATGACAATTATAATATATTGTTTCCATGTTTTTGAATTTGCTACTATGGTTACAAATCTAAACACTTAAGGGAACTAATAGTTTCATAATCAGGTTTTGTAGGAACTAACAATTTCATTTTGTAAACAAAATCAAATGTTTTTTCTATTGATCCTTTCTTGAATACCTCATATTGATAAATATTTTACATTCCCAAATCTTTATGAATCAAAAACATTCAAAAACCCATATTTAACAAGTAAGCATACAATTTATTTTTTTAAATGAGTGAGAGTGGGAGAGGCAGTCAGAGTGGGAGAGGTGTTTTGCATGGTGGAAGCAACTCAGTTCTGCAAGGAGAGGATGAAGATGGAGATGTGGATAGTGATAGTGATCAGGATGAATGGTTTTTCCCTACAGACGAAGAAGAGGACGAATCTCTCCTTGACATTTGGTTGGAGGTGCAAAGGTCATTGATGTGGAAGGGGTCTTTCATGGCTGCCGCTTCTTTTGATGTCTCTAGGATTAGTAGGGTGCTTAAGCAGGGTTTTCTCTCCCCTCTTGCGGCCCATGAAAAGATTTCTACGCCCTCTATTTAGACTGATTCTTCTAGTGAAGTGATCTTGGAGCCTCTTGCTCCTCCTATGGCGACTTCTTGTTTGGATTTAGATGTCATTTTTCTTGCTACTCGTTTGGATGGTGCTCTGTAGATGGATGCTGCACCATTGGCTGAGAAAAGCCCTGCTAGGGTTTTGCCTGTGCTTCCTACAACCCATGCAACTACAACCTCTGCTACAGCCGATACTTCTAGTGAGATCATTTTGGAGTCTTCGCTCCCTCTATGGTGGCCCTTTGTCCTAACTTGGATGCGGTTCCACCTATTTTGCTGATGATTAGTCTAAAAAATGTGAATGATAGTGCTTCAAAGTTGGATGCAGGTTGTCTTGGAGAGGTGGGTTCCCCTTCAACCCAGGGTTTGTGGGATATGAACATGCAAACCAATTCTTTTCAGGATCTAATTTTAGATAATGCAAAGCAGACTGGGGCTCCCTTAGTTTGGTTGGAGATCCCTGATGTTGATATTGATAGTGGTACTACAAGCATGGAGAATTCCCTCATTGGGAGATTCTTCAGCTTTAGTCCGAAAATTGATGTTGTTCAAAATTGGGTTAAAAAAGATGGTGCAGGTTTGAGCAGATCCATGTGGCTGACATGATTAATGTTATTTTTTCTCTTTTCCTTCCATTCTCTTGGGGAATGTAAGATTGTTTTGCAGGGAGGCCCTTGGTTCCTTGGTAAGTATAATCTTTTGTTGAAAAGATGGTCTCTTGGTTTTGACGCTACGAAGGAAATTTTTCATAGGGTTTCTATTTGGGTTCAGTTTCCTTCAGAATTTTGGAACGAAAAGATAATTAGATGTATAGCCAATGCTATTGGTTAGCTTTTATCCATAGATAATGTTACCAAGTCTATGAAGTGTTTGATTTTTGCTAGATTTTGTGTGAGTGTAGATTTTGATAAGGTGCTGCCAAAAGTCATTAAACTTTGCTCCAAATTTGGCATTTGGGAGTAGAGAGTTTATTACGAGACTTCTTCACATGTTTGTATGCTTTGTCATAAAGCTAGACACTTCTCCCATTCCTATCCTGAGCATGGAAAAGAGTGTCAAATCGTTGATGCTACAAGAAATGAAGGTAAAGAAAAAGGCATTGTTGTTGATCCTGTTGGCGACGAGCAAGGGCTTCCTTTGCAAGATAAGAATCTTGTTGGGGAAGAGGAGGGGTTTTCTTTGAAAGATAAGAATAGGTGTATTGGGGATGACCCAGGGGCTTTATTGAAGGATTAGAATAGGTGTCCTTTGAATGAGTCTAGATCTTCAAAAAAGGACCGTAAGACAATCCATTCGCGAACATGGAGAACCAATCTGTCAAAGTCATCTCAAGCAAATTATAGCATGATGAGTAAGCATACATTTAAACTGGAATCCATTCTTTGGCTAAGCAGCCATGAGTAAGCATTCATTATAATCACCCAAAAGTTGAACTTGTCCCAACCCTATTTTTAAAAGATTTAAACCTTTGTAGATAGCATAATGTAGAAACATACCATCATCCTCACTAATTGAACTCAACCAATTATATAATTACCCTCTTGACAAAATATCACTTTTTTAAAGGTTTCACTTTTTAATGGAAGTTAATGGCCTATCTCACTACAGACAAAGCAAAATTCAAATTAAGTCAGCAATGTGGTTCTCGGCCTTTGCCAATTATGATTTAAAAGAATTTTGTTGCTTTGATTTGGCACAAACAAAATACATATACTCTCTCCGTGTGCACTACGGATTCTCACTTTCCCAAGATAACATTTTACAATGTGGTCAAAGATAGAATCGAAAACATTCCAAGTGCATGTGATGGCTTTATTAAATTGGCTACCCAATTCTCACGTAATCTCAACCACATCAACGTTTACACCAAGGAATATCGATCATAATTCCAAGAGAGAATGAATTGACTGGAATAGAAAACCGTGCTCCTTTTATGTTTTGCTGCTTAGCTTTCTGGTATGGCATTTCAACAGAACAAAACAAAAATATGATGATATTCAGTTTGGTTGGAAATCTATACTTTAGATTACCAATCTGTTACCAGTCTATCTAAGTAGAACTCGGGCAAGCAGATTTGGATTCACATAGACGGTTGGTATGTTGTGTCAATTCTTTAAAAGAATTCAATTTTACAGTATTTTTTAAGTTTATTGATTTCAATTGATTTAGAAATATATTGTATATATTCAAAAATAAAAAAGGTGGTAAAAAGTCACACCCACGCAATCACAGCCTCAAAAAGCTAATAAAACATTGATTTTGTTTTGCACGTATGTAATTATTGATAATTTTTCATCAGTATTATTTTGACTTCCATTGAAACTACTACATACTTGGGTAGATAAGATTTACCATTAGACTTATAATCTCTTTCATTTTTGTCATCCTTTTATTTTTCCAGCGTAATTTATTTTTAGATGTAACTAGTTTAGAAGATATTGGCATCTCTTCCTTAATTTTCATTAGTTATGTATTTATTTAATTTTATAATTTGTTTATTATTAGTTATGTATTAATTATCTTTAATATATAGAGTTTTAATTATATGTTTATTATAGATAATGGTACTTTTGATATTTAGTTTTCACTCATTGTTATAATATATTTTATAATAAAACAAATTGTGTTGTTAAGATTTTGGCATTCTTATGTATTTTTTAGTTCAAAATAAACTCTAGAGTGTTGTTCCATTTCACTCTTTTATATAATTAATATCACAACCTAAATAAATTAATGTATACAAAGTAATTTTTAATTTAAAAAATAAAATTTTGATAAAATTGTTCAATTTTAATAATATTGCTTAAATTTTAATAGTTCATGCATTAATCTATTAAAACATGCATTACCTTTCTTCTATCCTATGATAAAAGAATGACTTGGGCTAAGAAAAAAAAGAGAATGTAATCCAGGGTTAGTTGGATGAAGTCCAAAAACTTCTTCTTACTTATTGGATAAGAATATATATAAGAGGGGGAAAGGTCCCTACACATTTCATTATATATAAAAAAGATTTACTATGCAAGTAACAGCTAAAGGTAAACCTTCATGGTTAGCTAGGTCATGATCATGGATTACATCAATATGACTTTATGCATGAGCCAAAAAAATCTTGAGCTAATTCAAAAATGTAGTTAGATGTATCAAAAAAGGTGATCACCATCTAGATTTTTTAGCGTGTTAGGGGTAGTTACCATCACTAGTAGCCAACCCCACCAAAAATTGTGCAGCACCTATTGCTCTGTTGTACCTTGCAAGGTCATTCACGAGTGGGTGTAGAGACACAATGAGCTTTCTCAATTCCACCAAGATCTCCCTATCTCTTTTAGCCATAATTTCTAGGCCCCTCGGCTCCAACACCTTGCATGCCACATTGAGGTTCTTCTTAATTATTAGAATTGTTTGTTCAAGCTTAGCTACTAAGGCCAAAGATGACACTCCTCTAAATTTTTAACTAACCATTAGTAACTCCTCTTGATAAAAATTCTATTCATGTAGGTGGCAATCCCATGAAGACCTAGCCTATGCTACTCACTAACAAAGTGTTCTCCCATACAAATTGTTGTCTCTATTGACTAAGTAAGCCTCATGATGTTTGAGAGAAATTAAGAGGTGACTTCCAAGATAAGTCAACTTCTTATATACATTTCCATGTAGTCAATGCTAATTACCTCTTTTACTGCCTCCATTATTTGTGTTGTTCCCACATCAAAAATGATGGAGATTTAGCTACTATGAATTGGCCCCCTAAAATTCATTTCCCTTCTTAGTGAGTGTAGGAAGAAGAGTGGTTCCATTGTGAAGACTAGCTTGTACAATAGTGAGCCCATCATGTGAGGGTGATGGCAAGGCCTCATTATATATGCTTGTTGGCTTGTGTGTGGCCACCTTGTGCAATAATTTCAATAGCTACAATTTAAATGACTTATTAATATTTACACTTGCAATGGAATTGCTCTTTCATGGCATGATAAACAACTGATATCATCAAGGGATGGTATGTTGGGCAAGTTTCATGTGATGGGAAATTAGTTTCTTTAGTTATCTCTAGAAGGCTGGGAACAATTTCATTGTACATCATCAACCGTACATGTGAGAGGTCAGGCCAATCGTTTGTGTTGCATGAGATGACTTTATCTTTAGTGGCATCAATAGTCCTATTGACAAGGCAATCCACAAGAATATTGATCTCCATGTAACAATGTCGATATCTTACTTCTTTGAATTTATCCAAACTACTCCAAACTTGTTGAAAGATGTTGCTTAACTTCCAATTAAGGCATTTCTTTTTTTAGTACATTTATGATAATAAGAGAATTCCCCCTCCAAGGTGATTTTTGAGCTCCCTATTCTATGGCAATTTGAGTGGCTAGTAGTCACCATATCTTCATCTTCATTGTTGGTGCCATATATTTGTAGTTTTTTTAATGAAATGGATATAAATGCTCTATTGTGATCACTAGCAATACAACTTGTCTTAGAGTTTTCTAGGTTGTTGTGAGATGCACCATTAAAGTTGATCTTTAGGAAACCCTATTGTGGTGGGCACTAGATTGCATCCTTTCTCTTATTTTTTGAGTGTTGAACCTTGTCAACCCCTTGAATGGGATATATGTGTGTGTATGCATATATACATATATAACATATATATGCATATATACATATATAACATATATATGTATATATATATAACATATATATGCATATGTGTGTGTGTCTATATATAGGGTGGGGAGCTCAATTTTTGTCTTGCCTCATTTAGATTAAAGAAAATGACCAAGGCTCAAAAAAATTCTTTGAATTTACCTTAAATTAAAGCACACAAAATAAAAGATATTGGATCAAAATGGCATCTTTGTTCTTTAGCATCTAACATAATGAATTCATTTTACATGCATTACAAAGATCTATTTTTAGATGGATAAATTGTGATGTCTTCCATCAAGAAATTGATAATGATGCTAGCAAGTACATGCCTACTAAAATTGATGGTGAGCTACATCATTATTTGGATATAATTTTGATGCCATATGAGCATGAAAGGACCCTTCTCACAATGGTTGAAGAAAAAACTCAAGTATGGAGGCCTACCAGTCAAGTTGTTCAAGATAATAGGACACCATGTTCAACATGGTTTCTACCTTGAGTCTACCTTGAAGTAGAAGAAAAGGGATCTCTAGGATGTTTATCAACCAAGGAATCATCAAATTCATACCCAGAGTTAATCAGAATACTTTGATTACCAATTGGAAGCCAAATACTCTCTTAAACACCTTATGCAAAAACAATCACTAAATAGATCAAATCTATTGATCATGATATTGTTAGTGCTAAGAAAACAAATTTCTTTAGTGGAAGGTTTATTCTCAACAATCTATAATTTTGGTTAGGGAAACAAATGAATGGGCTCACCACTCTAATCAAGTTGCTTTTATTATCAAGTTAGATTTTAACAAGATTATGATAGGATTAAATTGTCATTTATAATCAACACACTCAATTCAATTGACTATGGCAATAAGTTAATCCACAACATTCAAATGATGTTCTCTAATGTTGTTGTTACTTTTTGTAAATGGTTTTCTCATTGATCCTTTTGCTCATCAATGCTCAATCCATTAAGGTTTCCCCCTTGCTCCCTGTCTTTATGTGTCAGTTGTTGATTATTTGGGCTATCTTCATGAAAGAGCTCATGGCATTAAACTTAGAAAAGGAATAGAACTTATACATAAGCCCATAGGTATTGAATTAACATTTCATGAATGCCAACATGATGTTACTTAATAGAAATAAAGAATAAGTTATGTCTATGAGATTTTCATAGTCCATTAGATTGAAAGAAGTAGATTTTGGACAAGAGCAATTTAGCCAATATACTTGAAATTATGTCCATCTTTACTTCTTTATATATCATGTTCCAAGCAATCACTGAACAAAATAGAGTTTATATAATGATTCAATATATGCACATCCCATCATGTATCCTTGTTGAGTGGTGCCAAATTAAACACAAGTAAACAACTAGATACATAGGGATCCCCTTTAGACTAGGAGTCTCTCATGATGATATACATCACTATGGTTTTTGTCAAAATTCTAGAAAAATAGATTAAGGGTAAATTTTCTCTCCTTGGTTAGCATAATTCACTTAGTATCTAACAAAGTCTTCATTTTCAAGCAAGTATCTAATAAACTTATTGCTAGTTGCCTTCTAAAGCATGCTATAATAGATTTACTAAGATGATAGGAATGTTCCTTTAGTCCAAATGAGATGGAAGAAAATGTATGCAAACCATTTCATGGCTCCAATGCATCTAGCCCAAGGATAAAGATGGCCTAGGTATTATAGATCCTTTAATGCAAGGTAAATGTCTTATATCACTAAATGGAACATTACAAGATTCATGTACAACACCAAATCTCTATAGCTTCAACCAATGGTTAGTGGAGACTTGGGAAGATGAATGAAAAACTAATTTCATCCAAGTACTTTAAGTTCTCAAAATCTTTCCCTATTAATAGTATGTGGAGAGTTTGGTAAAAGATAGTAGGGCTTTTATAATGGAATGGATTGACCCTTAGAAAAGGATTAAACTTCTTCACCTCCTCCATATGATGGAATAGTCTTTTTTAAATTAACAACCAACCTCTTTCCCTCTACCCAAAAAAAAAAAAGAAAGCACTCTTTCAAGAAAGGAATCTGGCAGTTCAAGGATCTTTGGAATCTCTATAATCTTCAATTGGAAAAAATGGCCTCTTCTTAAATGATTCTTCTTCCAATTTACAACATTAGATAGAGTTTCATTACTAAAAGCATACAACTAGTTGGTTCTACTCTCTTCACCAAAATGTCCATCATATTCCCATTTAATATTTTAGGGACTAGGGGTGGCCCAATAGAAAATGGTTAGATCACTTTCTACTCAAGTGCATGTATCGTGACATCTCATCTTTGGCCATCCATTACATCAAAGATTCAATTCAAACTAGGAAATGTAAACTCAAGGATACCAAGTGGTAATTTCCCTATGCATGACCTTGTGGAAATACAAGTTCAGCATCATGTCCCAAATGACCATTGGGAAACTATTACATTACAATCTTTCCAAGGGAGAACACTTCGACTTTCTCAATGTTTAGCCTCCTTCTTGCCCATCCTATCATAGTTAAAAATCCATTTAAAACACACTGTCAAGGACTACAAAATTGCCAAGCATATTTGGTTTGTTCTTCACAATGACACCAAGTTGTAAAATTTGGTCATAAGCTCTCTTGTAAACAAGTTTATTTAAGCTTTCATACTTCTAACAATATCATTACAACTAATTATAAAGCATATTTTGGAGAAACAAATCCATTGTTCTTTCACTTAATGCTTGTACTACTTTGGGATTTGTTTACCTATTTTAGAAGTGAAACTTGTTAAGGATTCTTCAAAACTCTCTCATCATTAATGTCAAGCTAGTTTGACGGATGTTTAAGATTTAACAACTACAAAATCTTGAATGTGATTGAACTTATATCAATTAAAGGTTCGATCAAATAAGTGTGTGTGCAAGGTAAGTGTCAAATATAGGTGTTACTCTCAATGTGCAAGGAAAAATCAATCAAGCCAATCTATGGTACATAAAGAGCATTCACAACATGTTATTCAAGGAATGCCATTCAAGATGGGGGATCAATTGTGGCATTCTCATTACATCAAAGGATAGCTTTTTATGTTCTTGCTACTTGATTTGTTATTTCCACAAGGTCGAACCTCTTTCATATTTTATATTATATTGGCTAAACCTCTTAGTCAAGTTGATTGCACTTACAAAACTTAACCAATAATTAATTTTTAATATCATTATACTACGTATGATTTTAATATAAAAATCACCATGACCACTTCCCCTTCCACATTTCATCTCCATACCCGTATTCGTATTTAATATAAACATAATCTTCTTCATTTACTCACATACCTTAAATTGTAAGACAATCCAATCCCATCCCTATCCCTATTGATATTGTGATAACATAATCTCCCCAAATGAATATGGTATATATAAAAAAGGCTCATTTTATGAAGAAAAAACTAAACACAGCATTATACTCCAATAAACGTAATCCCTATCACTAAACCTACAATTTGTTGTAGGCTTTAGTGTTATCTTAGTTAAATACATTATACTCTTAGTGGAGAAACTCGTCTCCTTTCCTGTCCCTATACCCAATTTTTTGGGTAGGCTTTAATATTATCTTAGTTCAGAATATCGTCCCCTTCCTCTTTGTCCCCTTTATGTTCCCATACCCACATCTTTTCATGATTAAATTTACATATAATGCAAGCATACCACCGTTCAAACTCCTCACATTCCTTGATCTTATGTGAAAGAAAGAGAAAAAAAACCCACACAACATTCTATTCATTACAACAATCTGTCCATGGGGATTGTATCGTTGGAAAGTGGTTTCAATTGGGTCAACGAACCCAAATTTTAAGGTGGAGTATACACTAATTACAGGGCATATTGGAATTAGAATGATTGAGTTGGCTGCAATTTTTTTTCTTCATGGAACTATGAGCTCTCCTTTATTTTAAACCCAAGAAAAGAATTCTCTCTTTTGACTCTCTTTTAAGAAGCAATTTTGTATTTTTTTCTCGGTACCAGTTAATAATGGTTATCATAGCCTTATCATTTTCATGAATTACACCAGAGTCAAATGTGAGGGGAGGAAGTTCTAGATGACCCATTTACAGAGACAGAATTTGCTAAACTCCATGCAAGTGAAACTTCTTGCCAGACGTAATTTAATGGCAAGGCTAATATTGGGAGGTGAAAATAATCCACTAAAGTGTGTCAACATTTAAAGATGGCATCTGCCTAATCAAGTAGATGAAGGAGTTGCTTACCACGTTTGCCTCAAAATCAGGCTCCTTGCTTTGTAAGTTCTGTTCTTATGGTGTTTTTTTAATCCTCTACAACATATATATAAAGAACACTTGCCTTAGCTAAGTGGGTCATTTAAACAAGATAGTGAAAATCAAGGTGAGAAGCTGCAAGAAATTACAGGAAAAAATAATGGAATCGAGTGGAAGGAGTGGTGCAGTAAGGCAATATGTTCGCTCAAATGTTCCTCGGCTAAGATGGACACCTGAGCTTCATCACTGCTTTCTCAATGCAGTGGACACACTTGGTGGTCAAGAAAGTGAGTATGTCTCTTAATTGCTTAATTACCTATTTCTATAAACCTCTATGCTTCAATTTTTGTTATTTTAGATTTGTAATTTTGGGCTGGTTTGTTAGCACTAGTAGATCTGTAAGAGCTATCTGGAAATTTCTGCATAAGAAAGACTAATCTTGATTGTTCAATGTTTCCAGTCTCCAAAGATAAAATAGTTGAAGCCAAATTGATTATCTGTTTGTTGGGTTCTGCAGAGGCTACACCCAAGCTTGTTCTTCAGCTGATGGATGTGAAAGGGCTCACCATATCCCATGTGAAAAGTCATCTGCAGGTATGACTTCAAATAGTACATCAATGCCTCTGATGACAGAATTTTAATGTCGTTTAGAACTACAAAAAAGTCTATAAACAGAATTAATTTCAATGCCTTTGTCAACCTTCTCTTTTTAATTATTTCACCTTTCTCTAATTGTACTGAAGTTTTATGATTTGGGTTATTCTTGAAGGATTCCTCGCTATTTTAAGTTTCTCTCTCTTTCAACCCTTCTGCAATGAGACTCAAGTTTTACAGTTTGGAACATTCTCAATATTTTTCTTCCATTTGTCAACCTTCTCTTTCTCCTTTTTATACCTTCCCCTTCGTATTATGAATTGGCCAAGTAACAAATCATAAACTTATTAATAAACACAGAATATAGAAAGAAAATAATGTCAACTAACACTGTTCTAAGGACAAATTTAGCAGGACATAATACTTGTTTCTATGATGAATGTATACTTACTTCTACTTGCTTGGTGCAGATGTATCGAAGTACGAAAACTGATGAAAATAGCCATGGTATATAAATTACTTTGGATGGCAGTTTAATTTGCAACCTTTATTTTTTTCCAATAAAATGAGGAGAGTTAGGGTTTCAAAGTCCTCGAGGTGACATTGAAGTAATTTCTCTGAACATATTATTGTTATTGCTGGCCTTGCTATCTGCATATCCAATTGCACTGTCAGATGTGTTACAGTGAAATTTTATCCCTTTGTGTGTGTGGTTTTTTAGTTTTATGGTTATAATATTCCTTAAGAAATGCATTACTGAATCCCTTGAGTTTGTCATACAGAAGGTGAAACAAGGAGACCAAGGAATGATAGATACAGTCCCTCTTGTTTTCCGTGCAAGTTTTATTCTTCACCCACCCATTCCACCACATCAGGCCTTTTATCAAACAGGTAAGATCTGGACTCAACAAGTTGTGGAATAGTTTTACTTAAAAAAAGAGTGGAAAAGATTTGCAAACCTCAACAAAATTCTACTATAAGCATTTTGTTTACTCCCTCCCCCAAAACTCCAGCTGGTAGTAGTAGTAGTGCTAACGACTATAGCCAATGTTGACTGGTAGTCGATAGACAATAGGTTATTGAGATGGGTGCTTTATATATTGTGTATTGGCGTAGCCATTGCACCCAAAGCTGATGTTGCTGGTATTAAATAAACCAGTTGTGAGATTGTATATTTTGCAGTAAATTCTAATAAAACTAATTCGACTTTGGTTATTACCTTTATTTGAATTGCAGATTGGGGAGAGAAGAAGAATGTCATGGAGCTGATCCTGCAACAAGTCTAGTTGAGGTTATGAGTAGGAGAGAGAACAGTATCGATGAGAAAAGGAAGGCCGAGGAAATGGACATTGCTCTCTCCCTCTCACTTTCTTTAAATCCCAAGAAGCCCAAAACATCTCCATCTCACACTTTTTCATCGTACTCTCACACTTGGCAAGAAAGCAGTGCTAGCATGAACCACTATACTTATAATGTTTCCAGGAAAAAACATACACAGTGCCTAACTTCTAGAGTTAATAGTGATGATGAATGTGGTCATATCCAACTGGACTTGACCATGTCTATAGGTCAAACTGCATAGTCTTTGAAATATTGCATGATCAACACTTTTAGAAACTGTTTGTCTATATTGTTCGATGTCATGACTGCTTTGTATAATATGTTAGGCCATAAGTTAATAGCCACTTTGTTATGCTGTTTATACCCATCTGTAGAGAAGTTGTAGCAAACATTTTCATAGATTCCACTATGCTTGATATTCCATAGAATGGATTAAGATATTATTGCTGGAGTTGACTAGCTCTCTGATTGTGATAGACTTCCAACCTAATTAAAGACCATTCTTTAATAAATGGTCAAGAAGGCTTGTAATGGTGATTTTGAATTTTAAAATAAAGGGATTTAATGGTTAAATCACACAATATTGCATTTTCTCGAAGTAAAAATTAAAAGAATTAAAATGGTCACGAAATAATAATTAACATTTGTTTTGTAGTTTCCCAATGTTTATTATAGGGGAGAATGAATGAATAATGAACTTTTGTTTTGTAGTTTTTTACTTAGTTATAGTTAATAGGCAATAAGTTGGCAATTGGAGAGAAGTTAGTTTCTCATTTAGTTTACAAGATTTCCTTATAAATGTAAATCTCTAATCATATGTGAAAGTTTTGGGGCCTTCCACATTTTTTGTATTGTGTTGATAATCTACAAATCATCATTGTTCTTGTTTATTGCTACCCTATTCCATCATCTAGTATCAAAGCTATTGGGAGGTCTTGTAAAACATTGAAGATTGGTGTAGTGAGAGAAATGCTTGCATCAAAGACACACAAAGTTGAAAAGAAGAAATGCAAGAGGTTGCAAAGAGAAAGCATTGGAAGGAGTCCTGTATGGAAGTAAAGATGTAGTGCCGACATGGAAGAAAAGATTACCAAGCATTGTTACACTGGTTTGACCTTTGCCATCAGGCAGAGGAGTGATACCAGAGCATTGCACTTGGACCACAAACAACCCCTATTTTCTACATGATTTAAATTCTTGTCACTAGTTTTTTTGAAGTTGTTTAATCTCTACCAACTACATTAAATGCCTAGCCAGGAAAGAGTACACATGGGTTAGGTGAGTTCAAATTTTCCTAGGCCACTCCCATGAGGTGATGCTGTATTTTTTGTACTCAAATAGGATTTTGGGTGGTATTCATAAAGTTAAGGAAGAATTTTGGTAGTATTTTGGTAGGGGAAAAATGTGAGAAAAAAGAACAGGAGAAAGGAGAGAAGATAGAAGAATGTGTCATAGGAGGAGTTATAAGGAAGAGTTGTGTGTGATAAGGAGATATCAACAAGAGGCAAAGAGAATGATTGGAAGAAAGGAATGAAGGCTATATAGGGGAAGAAGAAGTCAACGAGAAGACAAGAAAATATCATTTTTTATGAACTACATTTCCAATGTGTGCATTATTGCTAAATGATCAAGTGAATAATAAGAAGGGTGTGTGTGAAAGAAATTGGAAAGGGAGAGAGCTACCTCCTTTCAAGATGTCATGGGATTCTTTTTTCATATGCTAGGTTTGAATGGGAAATAGGTAGTGTGGATACTAAAGATCCCTACTCTAGAGTTTATGTGAATGTGTAGAAGGGTGGACTTATAGGGAATATTAAAAGGTTTCATTTGTCACTATATGAAGGATGTGGGATAGGAAGACCATGAAAATTGAGGCCTAGAGTTTCACCTAAACATAGGAGATCTCAAAATCTATGCCGATGTGTGCTTATCAGCAATAGATTAATTGTAAATACTTTATTTTCATATTATAATGATGAAGAAATGCTTTTTTTAACATTTCTAGATATGTGGGTTTGAGTGGTGTATCCTCTTGTGTGTGTAAGATTTGGAACTAATCCCTAGTTAAATATTATTTGGTTGCTCGTGCTAGTGAGTAATTTCTAGTTTTCATGGGTTAAGGAAAGTATGTATGCATGTGTGTGTGGGTTAATGTTGCTTACAACCATAGGTCTAGGCATGCAACTCGATTAGAGCCACTTGCAACAACTAGTAAAGCCAGCCTAGTATTAAAGAAGTTCCCTATAGTAAGTGATATTTGATTTAATGGAAGGCTATGCATATTTTCTTGCAACAATGCATCCTTCATTTTGTTTATTTGTGCATTGTCTTTGTCCTAGTAGAAAGCTAATACGTTATTTTCTCTTAAGCCACAAGTGGTTGTTTGTGGGTTGTGAGCCCAATCCAAGGCATCACAAGTGTGTGGCACCATTAGCATGGTATCAAAGAAAGCTATATGTCTAGGAATAATGGTTTATTTTCCTTGGTGTGAGGTTGGAAGACATCCAAGAAAGGCAGTGATTGTGAGTGTGAATCACTTACAACAAAGAATGTTGCAGTTAAAAGCTACATAGAGGTGAAGAAAGAAAGATAGGATAGTACTATGTCATCGAGAAGGAGAGTGGCATAGACTATAGTAGTAGTGAAAGTTATAGATAGAATGGAAGAAGTATTGGAAGCCATAAGGGGAGTAGAAGATTGAGTGGAAGCTCTTGAGGAGGATAGGAGAAGAGGTAGAGCACATGACAGGGTTGATAGTGGTAGTGAAGATGAAGGTGTTGTCTGTTGGCAAGAGACATTGCTAGGCATGTCAGGTGTTGTCATTGATGGCAACTAAATCCATCTTAGACATTTGCATCATATCATCTATTCATATCGGAAGTCAGATTGCAGATTTGCCTAAGTCTGGATAGACAGGAATAGGGCATATGACAGGGTTCAACATTTTGGTCCACATTTCTCCACAGGAAATCATATTGTGCTGTAGATCTGAGGGAATGTTTAGGGATGTCAGGGCTACCTAAATCCAAGATTTTAGCCTCCGGTGATGAAGGGATTGAAAGTTACAAGCATCTGAGTATCAGGTTCTGGTTAAGTAGTTCAGTCCGGTGAAGAACAAGCTGACTAGGTGTTTGATCCTTGTGCGGATGAAGAGAAGTGATTGGTCAAGTAATTTATGAGATCCAGTGGTATTGGTTGACATGTGAGGTGATGTGGATACAGAAATTTTGATCCACATTAGTGTTTGTGCATGGATTCAGCTGACAAAACAGTGTTCTTAAAATAATTTCCAAGTTTTCCTAAGGCCAACTGTAGTTGGTGAAATTACATGTAGCGGATATATATGATCGATGGATTCGAGCATTTTGGAGGGAGCAGATGCAAATATGAATGGTGAGGTGTAAAGAAGAGCAATATCAAGTGCGAAGTAAAGATATCTAAGCTCCACATCATGGCAGAGCAGTGAAGTAGGGCAGAGAGAGACGAAGTGTGCAAAGCCAATATATTGAGCTCAATCGGAACTGTAATCTTGCATTATCAGATGCCATTCCTTAGTTCAAACATTCCAATGAACTTTTATAATTAATTTGTAGGCAGTGAGCCTCTTTGAGCAGTGAGCTTTGGGCAGTGTGCCCTGAAGGAATGTGCCTTCCCCATTTGTAATACTTTTAACAAAGTATAAATTCTTGTGGGTTAACCCCCACTGTGGTTTTTTCCTTAACCGGGTTTCCACATAAAAATCCTGGTGTTCATGTGTTGAGACCTTGTTGTTTTTGTTCTTGTATTCATGCTTCTTTCTTTTGGATGTATGTGGTAAATTAATAAAGGAACAAAGTAATAAGTTTTGCAGAACACTGATTCACCCCCCCTCTCAGTGTTCCTTAATCTCAACAATTGGTATCAGAGCTAAGTTCCTTAGAAGAAGTTTAACAGCTTGAGGAAGATCTGGGAAAGTGTTTTCAATGGGTTCATTCAAGCATTCTGATGGCATCAATCAACAACTCCAAGTGGCCTTAAATGATCTTGATCTATCCAGAGTTGAAATCAGAGATCTACAAGAGAAGCTTAAAGATGTTGAAGATTTCATTGAAACCTTAAAAGGACAACTGAGAAAATCTAATGAAAAGAGAAGAGAGCTACTTCATCAGCTAGCAAATCTGAATGAAGACAATGACATGGATGAGGCCTTGAAGGAGAAGACAAAATAATGTGAGAAGCTAACAAAATAAGTTGTTGTCCTAAAACATGAGATGGAATCCGGGGTGATGAGACTTACAAGGAAATTGAGGAAAGGAAGAAGACTGAGGAAAAACTGAATCAATCTCTGAAAGAAAGAACAGAAGAATGTTACAGATTGGATAGGATAATTGGCCATCTAGAATATGATCTACAAGAGACCAGGGACAATGAGGAAGAACTTGAAAGACAAATTGTCATTCTCAAACATGACCTAGAAGTTGCAAATGAATATAAAGAGAAATTCAAGATAAGCTCAGCTAAACTTGAAGTGTTGCTTGATAGTCAGAAGATGGCAGATGATAAGCATGGTCTAGGATATGAGAAAGGTGAAAGCTCTGGATCCAGTCAAAGAAATCCTAAACCAAGGAATCAAAGAAACAGACCTAGAAGACCTCCGGTAAGACAACCTAACTCTCAAAGGTATCCATCTTTCAATGGAAATTGTTTCAATTGCAATAAATTTGGTCATAGAGCTACTTAGTGTAGAAGTAGAGTGAATCAAAATGGTCCATCTTTCTTCGGTCAATGCTTCAATTATACAATTCTTTCAATGGCTATTGTTTTTCATGAAATAGATTTGGACACACAGAAAATCAATGCATATCAAGAAGAAATCAAGTAAATGAGCAAAGAAATGTTGTGTGCTTCAATTGCAATAGATCCAGTCATATTGCAAGATTCTGCAGAAGCAGGAATGATGACAGAAAAGGTCCGATAAACAGAAACCAAAAATTGCAAGGACAAGATAAAGGCAAGGGTAAAGTAAATGTGAATGAGATCCAGAATGAAATGAACAAAACATGGGTAAAGAAAAGTGAAGTGAATAATGGTGATGGGTCCGCACCAAATCTAGTGTTGTTAATTCCTCTGGGAATTGAAACAGGAGCTCTGGCTTAGGAGGAGCTGCATTGAAAATCTAATTACCCCTACCAGTAAGTGGGTGCCTAAATTTGGCACATTGAATGAAGAAAGAGAAGTCTATTGTAGATCTGTTAAAGCAAGATCTGGAAGAAAATAAGTTAAAGCGATTGATTGTGGAGCAATTGAAGATTGACAGTATACTGAAACAGAGTAATCAGATGTATTAGGGAAGAGCATTTATTGCAAAGGTGAATTAGGTTTTGTAGAGCATAAAAGGTCATTCATTCAACATTTGAATCACTTTGCATTTGAAGAAAACAAGAAGAAGAGCGCTTGAGATGAGATTTCAAAGATTCAAAGTGCGACAGGCGAATTCATCAGCCAACCCTAATTTTGTGAAAAAGGTATTTCTCTACGAAGCTTTGAACTTGTAATCTTTTGAAATGGCTACACCTCTAGTTGTGAACATCACTAAGTGACCTAGGACGAAGTTTAAAAAGCACCCCTTCAAGTCCACTCAAGTTGATCTGATGGGAGCATTTTCGGGGGTTCCATATGAAGTTCTTCAGATAGAAGATATTAGGGCTTATATTCATGCGCCTCTTGAGGAGCATAGCAACTCAAGGTTTGATGATCTATTCATGAAACACTTAAAAGGTGATGATTTTGAGCTCAAATTGGAATGCAAAGTTCTGGAAGACAAGAAGTTCATACAATTTGTTGGGTTTCTGAGTTTCCCAGAGGACGAGTGGGTCCAGTATGTTTTGAGCCGTACCTATGATGAGTTTTTATGGCTAAATCATCCGTTCAAGATCACAAAAGATGTAATAAGGGCAGTTACAAGATTGAATTCAACCAGTACTCTACCTCAGTTGAAGGTTGTGAAAAATTAGGAAGTCATAGAGGCAACCGAATCAAAATTTGATAAGAGAGCTATGACTATAAATGATATAGAGGATCATGGGGTCAGATTCGCATCGATGGTAATAGGGTACAAGATATATTTCTCTAGCAGAGAAAATTTAGTGTCTGAAACAACCATCTGTACTGCATCTCAGATGGTAAAATAGAATGTAGACTATGATCTCTGTGAACTACTGTTGAACCAGCTTATAGAGAACCTAGGCAAGATAAAGAAGGGCAGGAAGTACTCCTTCAAATATGGTACGCTAATCATGTGTCTTTTCTTTTATTTCTTGAGTGAGCTCCCAGGGAATAACATTATTATTGGTCCAACAACCAACCGGTAGCAGTCCAGATTAGAAATCATTTGAGTTGTCTGGGAAATTATGATGCACAAAAGACTGCACTTTGGGGATTCTTCAAAAACTTCTAGAGTATAATGCAGGCTAGAGATAGAATATCTAGGCCTGTGGTTGAAAAATACAAGGACACCATTTGTTTTATGGTTACTGTTGATCAGTGCAAAATGGAAGCAGTGGAACCTAGAGTTGTGTGGATCATGCCCATGGGGTATGAAGTGGATGGACGTGTGTTGGAACTGTATGTACAACATTAATTAAGTCAACCTAGGGATTTGGTTGAAGAGAGATTTGGAACTTATGAAGAAATTTCACAAAAACTGCATCTTGAATTCAAGTCTCCTGAAATCAACAAGAAAGTAAGGAAAGAAGTTGAGAAGTTGGCCGAGAATCTAGGCCTTACTAAGGAAGCTGTGAGGTAATTCAGGGAAAGAACAGAAAAGGATGAGAAGGAGAAGCAGGACAAGGAACAGGAAAGTGTTCCAGCAGAACCTCCTTCCAAGTCAAGGTCTACTAGGAGCACTAGTTTAACCTCCAGTACATCACCTTCTCCTATTGCAGAGAAATCCAAAGAAAAACCTACTGGAAAGGAAGGAAAAAGAACAAAAGCAATGGCCAAGAGGTCATATAGTAGATGGAGGAGGATGAAGAAAAGACTGATTCAAATTGTGAGGTTAAAGAATTTAAGGTCTCAGGCACTAAAGCTGTTAAAGTGTCTAAGGAGAAGCCCTCCAGAAGCAAAAAGCCAAGTAAAAGGCATAAGTCAGAGGTTGATGTTGAGAAGCCAACTCCTTCTGTGGAGGACATCATTAAGACAATCACTATAGATGGAAACCTAAAACCAATGACTAAATTCTATGATCATTATAGTGATGCTGACAAAAGAATTTTGGAGGATGCTACTGTAAAATATTTGAATGTATTCAATAGAGCTCTAGTGGAAATTTTGGCAGAAATCCCTAAGAGTTTAAGAGACATTTTGGAAATAAGAAAAGAAGCTGCTAAAGTAAAATATCTAGAGCTAAGGGAACATGTAATGTCTAGTCAATGTTCGGTGATCTCCAGAAAAGAAGTAGATAAGATTCTCAAAGAAGTTAAGGATGAATTTAGAAGCAAGAAAAGGATGAATAAGCTGATGATTGGAGACATTGATGAAGTTGTTAAAGAAATAGAACTAGTTTTAAAGAAAGCATTGGATAAGAACAAGTTTTATGTGGTTACAGAAGAACCAGTTGATACTGAGGATGCATCAGCTATGAATGATGAAGAGCTGCAGAAAAATGAGAAACAAACTGGAGAAGATGATGTCTCCATTCCGAAAAAAGAAACATTGAATAAGGAAGATCAAGAAAAAGAAACTGATGCAATTGATTCCCCCACTCCGGATGTCAAGGAACTTGATAATATTGCCACTGAGGATACACCAAATCCTCAGGAAGAGAATATAGAAGATATTTTTGACATAGATAAAAATGCCTCTAATAATGATGTAGAGAAGACAGAAGCAGAGAAAGAGAATAAAAATGATGAGCAGGACAATGTGGTTGATTCAGAAAAGGGAGAAGTTAGAGGCCATGAAGAGCATAAGTCTGAAACATGATTTTGGGAAAGAGACACTGCAGAAGCAGTGAAATAAATTTTGGAAAGAGATAAACAAATTGAAGAAGATCAGGACATAATACAAGGACCAATCAATTTTGATACTTTATCACCAGTGCAAAGGATAAAGTTGGCCTCTATTGCACAAGCTAAGGGTAGAGAGGAAACTTTGAAGTCCCGTTTAGAAGATAGCAAGCTGCTTGGCCTTACATCTGGGATTTTGGAGAAAATCATGCCCACATTTCAGAAGGACTCATCAGCATCTCCCTCCGGTCAGTTGAAAAGCTTGATAAACTCTGTAATTTCTCATTTTGAAACCTTAGAGAAGTTAGCAGAAGTTAAAGTCAAAAATGAATTTAATGAGAAAAAGTTTGATGAAATAAATAAAATAATTAGCTATGATAGATCTGGGCTTGATACCAGTGTAAAGAGTATTGAAAATGCCCTATTTGAAGGAGCATAGATCTATAAGTTTTGCCTAAATAGATCTAAAGTTGTTGAAGGTATTGAGAAAAAGATCAAGGACATAGAGCTCAAATTGTCCAATATTTCTTAGTCATATAATCCTCTAACCAAGTCTGTAATTACCAAAGAATGCCAAGTAGTGAGTCTGCAGAATGATTTGAGTGATTTGGAGAAGGAAAAGGCCAAAATTATGGGCAGATTGGATGAGCTCCAGGGACTAATTTCCCCTAAGTTAGAAACTATGTATTATATATTGGCAGAGTCCCAAGCAGCAGCTACTACCGGTGATCTTACTAACCTTCAAAAGGTAGAATCATTGGCATTTTTGTTCAGTGAGCACATATCTATCTTGGGCAGTATTAAAATGAACTAGGACAATGAATTGACAAAGTTGAAAAACATTTTTAGTGATATCTTTTTTCTGATAAACAAAACCTAAGAACTGTATGTTCAGATGCAAAAGTATGTAGAGTTTTGACCCTTATACATAAATTTTTGCATGAATTTTGATATGCGGATCCCATTTCTTGCCATTGATGTCAAAGGGAGAGAGGAAAAGTAGTGAAAAATGAAGAATTAATATAAGGGGGAGAAATGGAAATCATAAGTGTATAAAGTAAGGGGGGTTGTTCTAACACTTAGTCATTTTTCACTAAGTGTTACCATCAATGCCAAAGGGGGATATTGTTGGAAAGAGACATTGCTAGGCATGTCAGGTGTTGTCATTGATGGAAACTAAATCCATCTTAGACATCCACATCATATCATATGTTCATACCGAAAGTCAGATTGCAGATTTGCCTAAGTCTGAATAGACAGGAATAGGGCATATGATAGGGTTCAGCATTTTGGTCCGCATTTCTCCACAGGAAATCATATTGTGCTACAGATCTGAGGGAATGTTTAGGGATGTCAAGGATACCTAAATCCAAGATTTTAGCCTCCAGTGATGAAGGGATTGAAAGTTACAAGCATCTGAGTATCGAGTTCTGGTTAATCAGTTCAGTCCAGTGAAGAACAGGCTGACTAGGTGTTTGATCCTTGTGCGGATGAAGAGAAGTGATTGGTCGAGTAATTTATGAGATCTAGTGGTATTGGCCAACATGTGAGGTGACTTGGATATAGAAGTTTTGATCTACATTAGTGTTTATGCATGGATTTAGCCGATAGAATAGTGTTCTTAAAATAATTTCCAAGTTTTCCTAAAGCTGACTACAGCTGGTGAAATTACATGTAGCGGATATATATGATCGATGGATTCAAGAATTTTGGAGGGATCAGATGCGAATATGAATGGTGAGGTGCGAAGAAGAGTAGTATCAAGTGTGAAGTAAAGAGATCTATGCTCTGAATCATGGCAGAGCAGTGAAGTAGGGCAGAGAGAGATGAAGTGTGCAAAGTCAGTATATTGAGCTCAACCAGAACTGTAATCTTGCATTATCAGATGCCATTCCTTAGTTCAAACATTCCAGTGAGCTTTTATAATTAATTTGTAGGCAGTGAGCCTCTTTGAGCAGTGAGCTCTGGGCAGTGTGCCCTAAAGGCATGTGCCTTCCCCATTTGTAATACTTTTAACAGAGTATAAATTCTTATGGGTTAACCCCCACCGTGGTTTTTCCCTTAACCGGGTTTTCATGTAAAAATCCTGGTATTCATGTGTTGTGACCTTGTTGTTTCTATTCTTGTATTCATGCTTCGTTCTTTTGGATGTATGTGGTAAATTAATAAAGGAACAAAGGTAATAAGTTTTGCAGAACATTGATTCACCCCCCCCTGTCAGTGTTCCTTAATCTCAACATTGTCGTAGTATGAAAAGAAAATTAAGATGTAGATACACGAATGGACATAGGTGAGGCCATGTATAGGATTAGAAAGGGAATAAAAATGGAGCTACCATACTTCTCAAGAAGCCTAGAACTGGATGAGTTAATCGATTGGATAATGGAGATTGAGGAGTATTTCAAATATGATGATATAGAGGATCCAAGAAGGGCAAGAGTGGCACAAACAAGGATAAAAGGACATGCATCACTTTGGTGGAAGGAGGTGCAAACTTAAAGGAGAAGAAATGGTAGATAAAATATTACTCAATGGGATAGGATGGTGAGGAGAATGAAGGATAAGTTCCTATTGGCCGACTATCAACTTGATTTGTTCAAGAAGTTCTAGAACTTGTGACAAAAGGAGATGAGTGTAAAGAGCTACATTGAGGAATCATGAGAAGGTTGCTTGGTATGTAAATAGATTAAGGCTAAGCATAAAAGATGAGTTGAGCATGATAAGGTTGCAAACCATTAAGGATGCCTACCAATATGAATTAATGACCAATGAGAAACTATCATGGAGAATGGAGACAATAGGGTTAAACTAGCAACAAAAGAAACTTTGTGGGAGAAAGAGAACCTAGTAAGGATAATGATGGTCAAATGTATGCAACTAAACAAAAGTACATCTAAGATAAAGAATATAATACCACTTACAATCATAAAATTACTATGGAGAAAGAGAGATTGTATGCTCAACAAGTGATGAAGGTACATTTGGTCAAAGAAGAGATAGGTTCATAGGCAAATGCTACAAGTGCAGAGAAGTGGGTCATAAAGCAGTTGAATGTGCACAATTGTAGAAAAATAGTGGTAGAAGAAGTGAAACCCAAAGTTATGTTACTTGGACAAATGAAAGGAGTGACACTTCATTTGAATGTGTAGGGAAATCAAAGCATGGAGAAGCTTTCATAATGAAGAGGATTCTACTAAAACTAACAAGAAGGAAGAATGAGCCCATGCAATGAAGGAATTTTTTTCAAACCATGTGCAAGGCAAGAGGCAAGTATTGTAAGGGCATAATTATGGTGGCAACATGGATAATTTATTTTCTTTTGAGATAGTAGATAAGTTAGGGTTGAGGAGAGTATCTCACCCAAATCTGTATTGAGTGTCTTGGTTACAAAGAGGCCATCAAATATTAGTGAATCAACAATGTTTATTAAGTCTTCAAATAGGAACTTATGAGGACAATGTGTGGTGTGATATCATGCCCATGGACATGTTCCATATACTCTTGTGAAGGCCATGGAAATATAATAGAAGAGTTGTCCATAATGGTAGAACAAATGCTTATGCCTTGGTAAAGAATGGGGGAAGGCATACCTTAACTCCATTAGAAACTATAGGAGAGGAGATGATAAATAGCTCAAGAATGTTATTATTTATACATAAAGAATTCTTGAGAGAAGCTAAATGTGAAGTTGTAGATGTTGCTTAAAAGATTTCCAAAGAGTCTCAAGTAGATGTAATAAAAGAATGTGAGGCTCCATGTGATGACATTACAATTTCTGAGATGTTACAAGAACTCATAGAAAAGGGAACTAACTATACAGATGCATATATGATGACAGTGAAGTCTCTGCAATGTTTTTTTTGCTCGATAAAAGGTGACTAGCACCTGAACTGTATTATATTAAAATAAAGTCAGAATTACAAATTTTCTTATAAAATCAAGAACTTCTCCTCAAATACACAAGAGAAGAATACAAAGATAGTAAAGCTAATAAAAAATTCTCCATTAATATCATAGAGAATAAACAAAAGCAAAAGATTATAAAAAGATAAGTATATATGAAAATCATATGGGTAGGTTAACCCAAAAGCTCCATATTATCTCCAACATTAAGGTCTGCAACCAGATATCTCTATGGATTCTCATCACCCTACACTGCTTGGATTTCATGTTCAGCTTGAACTTTTAGGGCATCACCAAGAGCATCATCATCTGGAGGAGGTTGAACATGTAGAAGAAGTGACCAGGAGAAGAAGGCATCATGGACTTTGTCAACAAATTCTACTCCAAATTCACCAGCATGGGATTACAGAGATTTTTCTACTGTGATAGTACAATCATTTTGAAGGCCATGTACAAAGCCATTGAAGAGACAATGATAAGCAAGGTTCTATTTTATTTCCCTCAATGGAAATAGACCTCCCAATGGTGCCTTACCACAATGCATATCATAATTGGAAAGAGCCTCTTCCACTCTTCTGGACATTTAAAAGAAAGAAATCTTGGACAAAATTCTCTGCAAGATGTCTTACTAGTTTGACATTCTGAGTCAAGTCCATTGCATCAGAGAGGAACATTAAGACCGAGTGAGATGAATAAAACATTCTCCTTTCCTGAAGCAACTCCATATCACATACTTTGAACAAGGCATCCTCTATATCTTCATTCTCAAATTTAAGAGCCCTTGCCAAAAGCATTTTGTCAGTCGTACCATGCATCATGTATTCCCACTTCATAATTGGGAAAAACATACACTTGTTCAAGGGAAATCTCTCCATCTTCAAGAGCTCTGCATCACTTGTAGAGAAAAAAGAAATAGATACAGAGAACTAAATGGCAATAATAATAAATATTAGAGCTGCCTTGTGTGAAATGATGGCATAAGTCCAGTCATAATAGATATAATCGTGCAAGATTCAATGAGATCATCTCAAGGACTCAATGATCTATGAGTAAAGTACATCCCCCAACTGAAAACACATGCAACGATCCTTGGGAGATTAATATGGGATAAACCCAATCATCACAATAATAAATGTGCTCAAGATGATGTCATCAAAGATAATGAAAGGAATAATATAACTTGTCAAAAGAAAACAAAGTGTTAGTATTATAAAGCAATGACACTCTTTGTAACATACCATCTCATATAACTTGGAATTACTCACAAAATTTACAAGAAAGTAAATGAACATGCTTAAACATGAATGAAAATTCTTCTTTTTTAATTTATCATTTGCATAATCACATAGAAATAAATGCATATCTCAGTTCTAAATATTTTCCAACCTTCAAATTACAATATATTCATAGATAAAATCATAGTGAAAACATTTCATTTTACATTTACAAATATTCTGCACTTGGAAAAAAGAATCGTTTTACATCATTTTGAAAATCATAAGTCAGTCATGAAGTATACTTGTATACGCCTAAAAATGACACAACTCTGTCCAAATAAATATTCTTAATATTTATTTAGTCAAATTCCTCTATCAATAAATAAATAAACAAATTTATTTATTTGATTCATATTCTCCCAACAATTAAATAAAATCAATTTAATTTAATTCCTAAATTTTTCTAATTCCTCCAACAAATTAAATAATACCAATTATTTAATTAGTTCTTCCAAATCCATTCTAAATTAAATAATATCAATTATTTAATTGTTTCTTCCAATAATATCTTCTCTAAATTTGAATAAATTAATTATTTATTTAAGTTGTCTATTTCTTCTAAATTGGGTTATCTCTAAATATAATTCAATCAAATATGCACATGCAATTGAATATTCTAAATATTTAATTGAGTCAAAATATCTTCTCATCCTCATGCTATTCTATTCTCTAGTTCTATTCTCTTAACTGATTGATCTATTCTTTTAATTGATTTAATCTCTTTAGTTAACTCATTCTTCTATTTTATTAATTCCTCTGATGCAAAATATAGCAAGACACATGTCTTCTTATTCGCGCACATTCCTCAACTGTTCTCAACCGTTGATCTTCTCATTCTTTCTATACCGTTGATTTCTTCTCTCTCAAGTCTATAAATTGAACCCTGTTCTTCCATTTCATTCATCCAAGCTTTTAGTATTGTTACTCTGTAGGAATTACAGCGCACCTTTGGCACCCACATCATTCTATTTGCTTGTGATCAACTTGTTACCATATCACTACCATTGTTGTGAAGCTCATCTTCATTACAAAGCACTATCATGGCCATTCTCCATTAACAATCTTGGAATAGCAAGGAAGTGTACTCTCTGAGGGCCTTATTCATACATGCAAGATCGATTGAGATAGGCAACCAATGGAAGCTATAAAGTATTGAGGTTTGCAAAGGTTTCATCTTTATTTGTTTGATCTTGATTATTTCCCTTTTCGTTGAGTTTTGGGTATTATCGATATATTGATTATTCATGTTTACACCAATTTTCCCTTAATATTTTTGGTGCCCACCATGGGGCCTAGCCCCAATTTAACCCAAAAACTAAGTTTTTGTGCATTAGGAAGCCGTACATAGGAGAAATCTGTGCATTTGACACATCCTAACACGCATCTGTTGTTTGTTCTGGTGCATCCAATCTTTCGGCGCATACAAGCTATGTTTCAGTGCATATAACCTCTGATACAGTGCATCTGCTAATTCTATGCATATATTCTGTATTCCTCCACTTTTGACCTTTGTCTCAACGCATTTGTACTCCTGCGCTTCTGAGCTCTGTTTCTGTGCATTCAGGCTCTGAAGCTGTGCATCTATTCGAAACAATAGTTTTTAGGGTATTTCTTGTTGTTTTTGCTAACGTTAACACCTTTTTGTAGGAATATTCTCTCATCTACTTGTAGGATTAGGGGCTGGTTTAGTAATTCTAGTTGCATTGTTAACACATCATCTTTTTTAAAGGATAGTAATCGAATGTTCATGCAAAATCACATCTAGATCTAACTAGGAAAGGAGTAACTTGAATCTTGTTGCATCAACAACTTGAATCTAGTCCCAATGCTAGGAGGATAAAATTGAACCATTGCTATCTTGCTTTCAAAGTTAACAACTTGCATGTGTGCCCAAGTAGCTAGCTCATTTAGTTTTTTTCATTTTAATTAGGGGAAAAGAACCACTGTCTTTCATGTTTTTGGGAATGATATTAGGCCTATGCTCTCCCCTATCTTGGGTGACCAAAATGCCAGACATATCATTTTTGCATGTGTTTAACCTTTAGAGAGGCCTGCCCTTGGATACCCGTCCGTCCTTAGGGAATGACCTTAAGTGGTAACAAGCTAAAGCCAAGCTTTGCCAAGCCACTATAAATAAATTGTGTTTGGATCAAAAGCTTCAAACAATGAGTGAAGTTGTGTTATATTGACAGCCAACCTCCCCCAAAACCCTCCAAGGCGTAACCCTTGCAGGCTGGGAGACTCCATAATGGAGAGTAGTGTTGCCGCATGTATAACCACTCAAATGGTTGCACTTACTAGTCATCCTTGTTTTAATAGACCAAAATCCTTCTATTTGTTGGTGTAAAAGGTGGGACCTTTGAAGCCGCCCTGATTCATGTGGTTCTTACTAGAGATAGCAAAGACAATCCTAAGGTTCGGTGGGGGTACGAGCCTTGGGAAACTCAGATCTTGGTATGCGTGAGAAGTGTGTACCATGGAGAGGAGCTGGTGCTACCAAGATCCTGAAGCTATTCGCTTTGAGTTTGCACAACTAGGGGATCCGACAAATATTACCTTTTCCAACCTAGGATTTGTACTTTCTTTTTTGAGTCAAAAAGAGTCCAAAAAAAAATTCAAACACCACGAAAACATTCTTTGTGTTTGCTGCGTCTTCTTGCCATAATTAAGAAAATCAGATCAAAATACCATCTTGCAACCAAGAAACCAAAAACATCGAAAAGCGTGTCAAAAATTACAGAAACAATCAGAAAAACCAGAGCTGCGCATCTATCTTGCAATGTTGCACATTTAAACTGACCTGCTACGCATATATACCGACTTCCTGTGCTTTTATCACCTATTACTGCGCATCTAATTTTTACCAATACTGTGCATTTGTATCAACTTTTGGCACTTGTATCCCCTTCTACTGCACGTCTATTTCTGTGCATCCGTGATAGTGAGTACTTCCACACATTTGGAGAAAAATCTGTTCACCTTTCTGGGTACCCATTTCAGCCTAGTTCCAAACTTTGAGATCAGATTTTACCTTGCACTCACTTTTCCATCCGTTTTGCATCAAACCCTCTCTTTTCGTCGATTGTCTCATCCACCTTCTACAGGTCTCCCTAGAACAAAGTCAAAGTATTCTCTATCAGATTAGTACAAGACCTTTTTCAAATCATTTCGGATTCAAGTAACCCTAGTAGGTCACAGAACTTTGCTAGTGGTCTTGGTGCATGACTAGCCTCTACATAGTAAATGAGTATCGAGTACCCTTACTTGTGGCTATCATCTTGTATCGGCCGTCTTACTTGGAATCATTGATCAAAAGAGTCCCTTGTTCAAATCTCGTCATAAGTATCCTCTTCTCAACAATCTTTGCCAGCACCTTGTTAAAGTCTCTAGTTTCATCCCACCGCCTCCCACGTCGCCTTGCATGGTTTTAACTAGATCTCAATAGAAAAAAACAACTTGAAATGGCCAGATCGTCCAACCGCATTGTCACCCCTCATGATAGTGATGAGGAAATCTCTCATGAAGAGTACCAAGGAACCCTCCAAGATCAGAAATTTCAACGCTTGCTAGAAAAAGTTCTCCATGAGGACCCTCACAAGTACTTTATTCATCTTGCAAATTTGGGACTTAAGCTCCCCACTGACTTCGATCTCAACAAATGGAAAGAGACCATGGAGGAAACTCCTGAAAACCACATTGGTGAGGACAAAGGGAAGAAAGTCGTGGACCCAAACATGCCTATGGAAGAAATGAGGAAACAAATCAAGGGCCTAACGCAGCAAATGACGGATCTCAAAACAGGAACAAACACTAAAACTTACTCCTTGGAAGACATTGCACCTTACCCCTTTGACAAAAGTTTGAACATGGTGCCCTTCCCCTTTCGGTTCGAAGTTCCTAAGTTTGACAAGTACAAAGGGAAAGGGGACCCAAGAGATCACATTAGGGAATTTACTGCCGCATGCATGGAAGTAGCTCACAATGAAACTTTCTTAATGAGATTATTCCCTAGATCTCTAGGTAGTCAAGCCATGGAGTGGTTCTCACGACTTCCATCGGGTATCAAAACTTTTGATGAGTTAGTAAACAAGTTCATCACGCACTTCTCGTATAACATTGAACACGAAGTCTCCATGCTCGACCTATGCAATACAAAGCAAAAGAGTGGCAAATCCTTCGCCTCCTTACAAAGGTGGAGACAACTCATGAGCAAATGCTCATATGACGTACCTAAGAAGCAATTGACAGAGATGTTTGTCCACAACCTTAACTCTGATCTAAGCTACCAAATCCAAATTCAATGCCCTACCTCATTTTTGAAGGTCATTGAGATGGGATTATTTATCGAGAAGGCTATGATCGCTAAGGGGCAAATAAAGTTGTACAAGGACACCCCTAACTCTAACTACACTACGGACAAGTCAAAATTTTGGACAAAAAATAAAAATGTCATCAATGATGGAGTGGTTGATGCCAAAGTGGCGGCTCCCAAACAACAACCAATATTCACTCTCAAAGGAGAGGCCAGCACTGCTACGCCCAATAAAACATTCTCTCGAGAGTCAAAGCCATGGTACAACTCCAATCCTAGGTGAAAGTTCACACTGCTGGGAGAGTCCCAAGAGTCCGCATTAAGAAATCTATTGGCCAACAATGAGATCACTCTCCTGCCAACTAGTGACTATGAGCCTCAAATAAAACCTCACTATTGGAAAGACACCAATTTCTGCGAGTATCATAGAGGAAGAGGCCATACGACCAACAATTGTATCCATCTCAAACATGTCATCCAAGACATACTTGACCAAAATCAAGTAGGTGCTTAATAACATACCTCTAATGAGACGCATGAAGCATACAAAGATTCGCTTCTCAACCACGACAGGTTGTACAACAATAACAACAACAACAATGGCAACAACAATAACAACTGCAACATGCAAAATCAGAATAGCAGGAATAATAATGCTAACTACGTGAGTGTGCTGTTCGATTATACCATCAACTGCATATCAAAGCACATCCCACAAGTCAATGTGGTCATGCCCAACCAACAATTAGAACCCAACAAAATTGATTGCAGCATCATCACCCGCAGTGGTAAGGTCACGTTGGACACGCTCCCTCCAAGGTTGTCACTTTCTCAGTCCAACTCCCATCAGTATAGTGTCATAGACCAACTTCGGAAGACTCCTGCCCACATATCTATCTTAGAGTTGTTGCGTTTGTCTCCCTCCTATAAGGAAATTCTCGATAAAGCCCTAGTGGAAATGACTGTACCCACGAACCTGGCCCAAGAGAAGTTTCAAGCCACGGTAGGAAATCTAACCTCCTCTAGTACCATATCATTCACCAAACAGGGTGACCTCTTAGTGTCTCAACCTCATAACACACCCTTCCATATCGTCGCCTTCATCTATAAACACCATATCAAAAGGGTTCTCATTGATGGAGGAGTCGGTTTAAATATTTGCATGCTCAAGCTAGTCCTCACATTGGGGTTCTCTGAAAATGCGGTGGATCCAAGGAAAAAGATCACTATTAAAGCCTATGATGAAGAGGAAAGAACTACTAAAGGAACAGTGGTGTTACCAATACAAGTGGGATCGGTGATAAAGGACGTTGTTTGCCAAGTCCTAGACAGGGAGCTAGCCTATAACATTCTCCTAGGTAGACCATGGATTCATGCCATGAAAGTTGTGTCTTCTACCTACCACCAATGCATAAAATTCCCTCATAATGGAAAACAAGTCACCATCCAAGGTGATCTCGACCCCTTTCAGCATTGCAACTCTTTCCGCTCAAAGCCTGATTACATCATACCCAACAATAGAGCATCTACGTCCCCTACCTGACATCATGATTCTACCTCTGAAGCTTCCTCATCCAAGCCCAAAGACCAAAAGATTACCATCAAAAAAATAGGAGTAGGGGAATACTCCATCGAGCACAGCCTCAACTTAGCCAAAATGCCTCTATCTCCTAGATCCTTTAGGCGACCCAAACATTTTCCAAAGCCATCTGCTCCTCTTGCACCTCCTACAGCTCCCTTTGTAAAATGGGGGACCCTATGAGATGAAATAGAGGAAAGAGATATCTTACAATGACTCTACACAGAAGAAGAAGAGAACACACAACAAGAACCACCTAAGCTCCCAATGGAAATCTATGGGTGAGGTGAGTCTATCTTACACATAATGGGTTATGAAGGACAAGGTCCCATTGGCCTAAGAAAAGAAGGAATAATAGAACCCATTCAACCTTCTTCATCCTCATTGGAAAGAAATACAAAAGGTCTAGGATACAAAGACAAGGGCAAAGTAAAAGCAAATGCTTGTCTTGTGGAAATGATTCATAAACTTCAAGAGGATAGTTATACAAATTCTAATGAATATGAGTGGGATGAGCTGACAAAGCACTCCTATGATGACAAGGAAGTTGAAACCATTCAAACTTATAGCCTCTACCATGAGGGACAAATGCTAACGCATAGACCATTAGAGTATGATTCGCCAATTCCCAAGAATACGAGTTTCGAGGAAGGTTTGAGTTCTATTGCAATAGACAATTTGGAGGAAAGTACCATCTTGAACCCTATCCCTACTAATACCCCTCACATATCCATTCAAACTATTAATGAATCAGATATATCCTCTGACTCCCTCCCCCTTGTGCATCCTGAACTTATCGACTGGGATCTACAAGGAACCCCGCAACTAGACATGTTCCAAAATGATGATGCCTACATTGACTACATGGAACTTAAGGACCACCTACCTACAGGAGATCATAAAGCTAGCTCCACCATTGAGCTCAATACCGTGGCTTATTTTGAAGAGGGTGCCAAGCCTTCCAGTCAAAAAAATATTAAAATAAAAATTGGATCTAATGGTGAAAACTGCTCCACGGCAATATCAGATCCCAAAATAGTAAAAATAAAGGACGTATCCGATGGTGAAAACCCAACTGTGGCACCTGACGATGGAAGGCTTAACACTCTCCCCGACGATATGCACCAAGAGAAGTCTTAGATTGTTGTGGAACCTACAAAACCTGTTAACATTGGAACAGAGGAACAACCTAAGATCATTCACTTTGATAAGTCTCTAACTCCACTAGAAAAGACTAAGTTTGTATCATTCTTCAAGAAAAAGCAAGTCAACTTTGCTTGGTCGTACGCAGATATGCCAGGATTGGATCTAGATTTGATTCTACATCATCTTCCACTAGATCCGGGAGTGAAACCAGTCAAACAAAAACTTAGAAAGATGCATCCACACATTGCACTACTAGTGAAAGAAGAACTCAAGAAACTACTGGATGTAGAGTTCATCAGAGCCATAGACTATCCAAAGTGGGTCTCCAACATAGTGCCAGTATCCAAACCTGATGGCCGAGTCAGATTATGCAATGATTTCTAAGATCTAAACAAAGCTTGCTGCAAGGATGACTTTCCGTTGCCAAATATAGATATCATAGTTGACTTAATAGCAGGGCATACCATGTTATCTCTCATGGATGGCTTCTCTGGATACAATCAAATCAGGATAGCACTAGAAGATCAATATAAGATAGCTTTCACTTGTCCATGGGGCACTTTCTGCTAGAATGTCATGCCATTTGGGCTAAAGAATGCAGGAGCCACATATCAACGTGCTATGACCACTATCTTCCATGATATGATGCACGTCACAATGGAGGACTATGTAGATGATATCCTTGCAAAGTCACTCACAAGAGAATCACACCTAGATGTGCTAGAGAAGGTCTTTCAAAGACTAGAACAATTCAAAGTCAGGTTGAACCCAAAGAAATGTGTGTTTGGAGTCACCTCAGGCAAGATCTTAGGCTTCATTGTATTAACAAATGGGATTGAAGTAGATCCTACCAAAGTCAAGGCCACCATGGAAATGCCACCGCCAAAGAATATTACTCAACTGCGGTCTCTACAGGGCAAGCTGTAAGCAATCCATAAATTCATATCACAACTAGAAGACAAGTACCAACCTTTCAGTCATCTCCTACACAAGAACATTCCATTTAGGTGGGATGAGAAATGCGAAGAGGCATTTGGCAAACTAAAGGAATATCTTATGAACTCACCTATCTTGATGCCTCCTATCCAAGGAAAATTGTTGTTACTTTACATATCTTCTACGCCAACGACCCTTGGGGCCCTCCTAGCACAACAAGATTACGAAGGTAAAGAAAGAGATATCTACTACATTAGTCGCACATTGGTGGGTTATGAACTGCAATACTCTCAAATAGAAAGATCATGTCTTTCTATGGTTTTTGCTTCCCAAAAACTACGACATTACATGCTAGTACATCCAATCAAGCTTATTGTAAAGATAGATCTATTGAAATACCTATTAAGAAAAGCAGCTCTAACAGGTCACCTAGCCAAGTGGGTAATGCTCCTAAGTGAATATGATATTGACAGAAAGGATATCAAAGGACAAATCATTACTGATCAGTTAGCAGATGCACCATTATAGGATACCACACCAATGACATTTGAGTTTCCAGATGAATCCTTGTTCAATATCACAACACACTCATGGAAAATCTACTTTGATGGATCCTATACAAACCATGGATCGGGGGTAGGAATCTTGTTGGTCACTCCTCATGGCGACACCATACCTAAGTCTTATCATCTGTTATTCCCATGCACAAACAATATAGCAGAGTATGAGGCATTGGTCATTGGTCTCAAAATGGCAATAAAATGGAAAATCAAAGAGCTACATGTGTATGGTGACTCCCAGCTAGTAATCAATCAAGTCAATGACGACTATCAAACCAAAGATGAGAAGCTTATCCCATACAAGCGCATGGTCGATGACTTTAAAGAGTACTTTGTGATCATCTCCTTTGAGCAGATACCTCGCATTGAAAACAAAGTGGCAGATTCCATGGCAACCATTGCCTCACTCCTTGAGATCCCATTGAGTGAGTCACGGTATGAGTTCTTGGTGGAGTCAATTCAGTAACTAGCTTATGATCTTCTTGAACACACTCCATATGCCTATTAGTCAGATTTGATTCACCTTGGTGTGGTAAGATTTACACTTACCTCAAGGATAACACCCTCCCACCTGACTTGTCTTTAAACTGATGTCGAACCTTCATCCGCCAAACCTCTCATTATACCATTATTGCTGACACCCTATATCGACATGGTTTGGATGGTACTTTACTCCAATGTTTAGAACGAGAAGAATCCCAAACCGCCTTACAAGACGTGCATGAAGGAATTTGTGGAACACACTCTAGCAGTCCTTAGCTAAGAAACTCATGCATTTGGGTTATTAT
This sequence comes from Cunninghamia lanceolata, assembly GCA_027924645.1. Lineage (NCBI taxonomy): Eukaryota > Viridiplantae > Streptophyta > Pinopsida > Cupressales > Cupressaceae > Cunninghamia > Cunninghamia lanceolata. The sequence continues at coordinate 5,056,534 of BSBN01001047.1, forward strand.
TGGCCGAACATGGAAACAGATTCATATCAGTTTGTGAAGAAGAGCAAGCAGTGCCAGATACATGGAAACCTGATACATGCGCTAGCTCAAGAGCTGAGACCTTTAATGACACTGTTGGTTTTTCTTCTGAATCAACATTAGGGTTTGCCAGTTCTAATGCACAGGTAGATTCAACCAACTAATACAGGAGGTTGCGTGAGCTGCCTCCCCTTCACTTCTGGTTCTGCCGCACTAAGGGGGGTATCCCTATAACTCAAGATGTAACCTTGACTAGCTCAATGATAGAAAGATCTAACTTGACAACAACAGGCAGAATACTCTCATGTATGGACCAAGATCTGCATGACAGATCACAAGGTTGGCAACATTCTTGGACATATGTGTCTGGTTGGGTATGAGAGTATGCAGGGGTCCTAATCCTACTCCTATAGCTAACAGATGGAAGCGATGAAATGGGTGGACATAATGTCCTGGATGCAAGACAAGGGGTTTTGGGTCATAACTACTGACCCAGGAGCAGACTGGTGCCTATCCATTGGGCAAGGAGTCAACTAGACGTATACAACAGATGGTTTGCAACTTTCACTCAAGTTTCAGGGGGTTGGACTGATGCTTGCCTTACAAACATCACCCAAGAATGGGTATCTAACTGCCTCTACTTACAGATATCCCTGTTGATATGCAACCTTCCCCATGCTCAACCTAAAACAATTTAATCCACTCCTTGAATGGAAGTTAGAGATCAAACATGCAATATAGATATCTATACCCTAGAATCTATGAAACCCTTAGCAACCAGATTCAAAAGAAGGAGAATAATATGTAGCAAATGGAGACAATTAGATAGACACATGCAATAAGCATTTTTCATATAACATTAACACTGAAACTAAAAATATGTGCAAAATACACTCATGTTGCAACTCATAAACTCCAAAATGGGATAGAACAACCAGGATCATGCCCTGTTCTTCATTATTTACGCAAAAATGCCTCAGGCCTTCAACAACCTTGAATGAATAACACAGTCTGCATTATATAGCAGGAAGGTGTACCCATCATTAATTACATGGCAGGTTTCAAAATTTGCCAGATACAGCTCATTGAGAAAATGGCGCTCAAACATTCAATGCAGCAGGTGGGAGAGGAGACAGGGAGTGATCTCGAGCCCTGCGCCGCCGCCTAAGGATTCACATCTTCAATCAGGCAGTTTGACCATTCACGCCATCGCCCGTACCTCTGCAATAACTGCCATTAATGGTGCACCAACTCGTGGCCTTGGGAAAAACATCACACTGTGCATCGCAAACCTTTCCTACCAAAATACCTCATCCTGATATTTCAAATCATGCAAGATCTAATTATCCCACATGCACCCCGCGGAAACCTCCTTAACACTTTTTATACTAGGTCGCAAGCATATATGATGTTAGTGCTTTTTCTCCCGACGACACTAGTATAAGCCTTCATCATCATCATCCTCTAGCATGATATCCAGATATAAAATATCACCCTGACGTCATCATCATACTGCATGATAATCGCCCCCAAACATCACCCTGATATCTCGCATCAGCCTGATGCGAAATATCACCCTCATCGAAAAGTCACCCTGATAAGGAAAGTCACCCTGATATTTCACCTTCATCGGCACAACCTGATGCATCGGAGAAAGATCCTCCTGCCTTTCCGATACCAAATGTCTGGCCGATGAACATCCTGCATGTCCACAAAAATCCTGATGACATCATCATCATATCTGCATACTGCGGACCTCCTCATATCCGGATGATGTCACCATCACATTCATATATCGGGGGATCTCCGCAAGATGACTAGTGTTAGAAATATGATCCCCCCGGATCCTGATGATGTCACCATCATATTGGCACCGGGGTGATATTCGTAAGATCACCTGATATTTCATAATATCACCCCCGCAGAAATATTAGGGTGCACTGTAGCTCCATTGTAACATCAGGGTGATGTATGAATATGACTGATGTTTGGAAATATCACCCCCTCCTTTGGAATATGATGAAGCCGATAGACAAGCGAATATCACCCTGACATAGGAATGACGTCAGCAACATTAGGGTGATAAAGCAAACATGAAGTGATAAAGTAGCATCAGGATGATCTTAACAAAGATCACCCGATGTTCAAATATGATGACCCTGATGCAAAATGGGTCATACTTAGAACCTTGCATTAACATCATCAGGATGATCTTAACTAAGATCACCCGATGTTAAAATATCACCCTGGCGAAAGATCATGCAGGCAAAAAATATGATGACCCTCGCAAGCAACATCAGGGTGATGTCCAGAAACATGATGATGATGACCTCCTCCACAAAGAAAAATATGATGCTGCAGTTGAAAAATGCTGAGGAGGCCCAAGGACTTAGAACCTTTTTTAGATTTTTTGGGAAGGTGCCTGCATGTTCAAATGCTTGAAAACTGACTACTCATGTAGGCACCAACAGACACCTTGGCCCTTTTGTCAATGGGGACTCGACCTTGTGGGCAAAATTCACCCTCCCTCATCCAATGGCCACAAATTCATAATAACTACCACGGAATACTTTACCAAGTGGATTGAAGCCATTCCCCTCACCACCATCATAGGTAAACAGATTTCCTCATTCATCCTGAATTACCTCATCTGCAGATACGGAATTCCCTCATCCATTATAATGGATAATGGAAGACCTTTCAAGAACTAGGATGTACAAGAGCTTTGTGATAGATTCAAAATCCAACGCCATTTCTCCACACCCTATTACCCCCAAGGCAATGACCAAGCAAAAGCATCCAACAAAACAATCTTGAAACTCCTCAAGAAGACAGTCAAGGATGCTGGCCATGATTGGCACATGCAACTCAATCCCGCTCTGTGGGCCTATCAACCAGTATATGCACTCCCACAAGTGCTACTCCTTACACCCTTGTCTATGGATCAGAAGCTATTTTTCCCATCAAGGTTGAGTTACCATCTCTAAGGGTGTTGTTAAAAGGTCTCATAACTGATGAAGAGTATAAAGTTTCCAGATTGCAAGAGCTAGAGATGCTAGAGGAAAAGAGATAAAAATCCTTCAATCATCTCAAGGCATATCAACAAATGATGTCACAAAGCTACAACCACATAGTCCATCCAAGAGTCTTCAAGGTTGGAGATCTAGTACTTAAGGAAAATCCCCGCAATCAACAGGATCAGAAAAATAAAGGCAAGTTTAAACCCAACTGGCTTGGGCCTCATGTGATCGTTGCTGCCTATGGATCAGGGGCATATCAATTGGCAACATCAGAAGGTGAGTTGTTTGATGACCCAATCAGCAGTATGCATCTTCACCGGTTCTATACCTAAGCGAACCCCAATGTAAGGGGGCATAAAATACAAAAAAATCAAAAAATTAGAAAAAAACCAAAAAAATCAAAAAAATATTTAAAAAAAAATAACAACAGTAACAACAACAAAAAATTGTCCTTTGGTGAAAACCTGGCAAACAGGTTCCTTGGATAGGTATCATGATGAAAACCTGGTAAACAAGCGTCATGTGTACTCTTAGCTTTCGTGCAAATAAAAGCAAGTGGTGAAAACCTGGTAAGTAGGCGTTACTTGTGATAAACCGCTTCCTCCATCTTTGGGAAACCAATCACCTTGTGTCCATTCTTCCTTCCATCATTCCTCATTCAATCCATATATCTTCCATAATAAAACCTAATGATAGCTTATCATGGCTTGATACTCTATCTCTTTTGTCACCTTGTCAACCAAGGTCTTATCCAGTATCCTATCTACAGTGTCAACCTAGCGTAGCATCTGTCATTAGTGCCCGCATGGTCCAAGTCTGTGAACTATGATGCCTCTGCATCATCATGTAGGCAAGGTCATTTCTCAAATGTGCCCCTGAGGCTCCCACTTACCCATCCATCCCATATCTGGTCCTTCTGTCTATATGAGCCCGTGCCACTTTCCATCGCCTAGGTCTTAGGTCCATTAGGGTTCACCCCGAACTACGTTGCCTCTGCATTGTCACGTAGGCAAGGCCATTTAGAAATGAGCCCCCGAGGCACTAGGTCAGTCCCTTAGGGTCTGTCTCACCAATAAGGATTGTGGAAGCTCTCACAAGGCAAGCAAGCACAAGCAAAACCCTCTTTCAAAGTAGAAATTTTTGGTGCAAGACCTCAACCTATCCAAAGAAAAGCAAGCAAGTACCTAAAGCACTCTAAATGATTTTACCTAAATTATGGAAAGAAACAAACATATCTAAATGCAAAAATGTTTTGTGTTTGTGATCATCTTAGGTTATAGCGTCTTGATTTTTGTTATCATATCTTTCTATGCTACTCAAGGATGCCAAAAGCTAGAGATGCTATAATGGGGGAATGATTATTTTCTTTGTTTGTTGTTTGTGGATTAAACTTTAGTAATGTGACACCTTGTCTAACGACATGATCGGCAAAAGATCATCGAGGACATCAAAGGTCTAACATTAACGGGGGCAATCCTTGTCTGTTGATACGCAAGAAATACTCAAGTCATCTCAGTTCAATTATACCTTGATGCTTGTATTAACTTGCTAAATCAAAATCCATGTAAGCTATACTCAGGTCATCTCAGTTCAATTATACCTAGATGCTTGTATTAACTTACAACATTCAGAAAAAGTACCAAAAAAATCGCCCAATGATGAAATAAGCACTTCAAAATACTTGCACCATCAAGATGTCAAAAGAAAACACCATTCGCATCCATTATACATCCATAAAAAAAATTCATATCCCATGCAATAAAAGATCCACAAAATGCAGAGTATCAATACAAATAAAAGCTTGTGAGTCTTTCTACCAAGTCAGTCTTCAATCAATCTTTTATCTATCATTGTGTCATCTCTATGTCGATTGAGTACATTTGGACATAACAAAAACATAGCATAGTTTGCATATCATATCACATGAGATAGACATTAACATGATTAAATCATTTGCATACATAATAAATGTATTAGATCATCCATATCCATTTACATCATACATAGCACAATACCCACAAAAAAAATCAAAAACATAGGCAAAGACATGTAGAGCATCATATAAATGGCATCATCATATAGATCACATAACACATTAGATAACATCACATAGTATCATAATCATATAAGTCAGCATTAGATAACATCACATAGCATCAAGTAATCATCTAAGTCTGGATTAGATAACATCACATAGCATCAAGTAATCACCTAAGTCTGCATTAGATAAACATCACATAGACATAAATCATAGTATGCATCACATGTGTACCATCATACAATAGAAATGCATCCATAACATTTAACATAAACAACTGCATATATAGAGCGTCAATAGCTGCATCATCATATAAATATCAAATAAAACATGTCCAAATGTATAATATCAAAGGTCCATCTCTGAGTCAATGTCATATATAGTGTATACATCTCAATAAATAATGATATATGTCTCAAATGCAAAAATGGTACATATACATGTCAGGCTATTTGATCCATCAAAAGAGTGTATACATTAAAATCAAAGTCTATACAAAGTGTTATCTAACCCTACTACTGTGGGCCACTGCTCCCAGCACTGCCCTCCCCATCCCCTCCTCTACTGGCCCCAAACTACTATGGGCCCATCACAGAGGCTCCTGACCGTGAACCACCTGCTCTCTGCGAAGCCACAAACTGGCTTCTGTAGCTAGGTGCCCTCTGCTCTGCTGGTACGACACCATGATACAATCCCTAATAGTACTACGTCTAAGCCTATGCTCTGGCAAGCTCACCCTATACCTGTGCCAACTACCCATGTACCTATGCCAGTTGTGCCTATACCTATGCAAGCTGTGCCTATGCCTGGTGCACCTGTTCAACTAAGAATCTACTAGTACCATCTATGCCCAGAGCTGCCACTACCACGTCTCTCTCTACTCTAATAGCTCACACCCTCGCCAGGGCTGAGCCTCTCTCTCTAGAGAACTCCGACAAGCGTCCTGCATATGACTCCTGCCAAGACTCAGCCATCCTGAGTTATGCCCTCAGTTATCTAACTTGTCCCCTCAACATAGCAATAGCCCGCTCCTGAGCGGTTGGCTGCATCAGACCCTAAGGAACCTGTCCCTATCCCTGCACCTACTACTGGGGTACCTTCTACTGGGAAACCTGCTGTGGTGGCAGCATCTAAACTTGTTGTGCAACCTGTTGTGTCAATTCTCTGTTCGGATTCCTTTGTGTGATCGATTTGCTGTTTTGGTGGTTTCATGGATTCGCTGATCCATTCCACCGGTTGATTCGTCAAATCGGTGGAATGGCCATGTACAGTAGGTTAGGGTTTAGTCTGCATTTTGTGTTCGTTTGCATGCAGGTGTGCAGGATCATCGTTGAAAGGTGTTGAGGACCCTAGCATGGGTATGTGCTAGGTCGTGCTGGTTGTTAGAGTCTGAAAGATCACCCTGGAAGTAGATCGGGTCATCCCAGGAGGTTCAGCGGATCGAAATTCGCTAAGGTTGGAAAATCCTTCGCAACGGCATCATCAGGATATTTCTGCATATATCCTGCAGGTACTTCGGGCGTCATCCGAGTAAGTGGAGATGAGCATGATGCAGTCAGTTGCATAAGGTGAATGTGCATTGGGGTGATCATCATCAGGTGTTGCCGAGGAGGAGTGTATCGGCATAAAGTAGAAGATCGGGTTGATAAAACCATCGCGGGCCGATAATGTTAAGTTTGGCCAACAGCAGGATATTGAAGGAGCTGCATGTGACGTCATCGTCATCAGGATAATCGTCATCAAGATATCGGGGTGACGTAAGCATCGAAGGAAAGGTGCATGAGGTTGTCATCATCAGGATATATGGGAGGAACCGGATGTTCTATATCCTGCTGATGAACATGATGTTGAACATTATGATGATGAAGAAAGAGGTTGGCGGTAAGATGAACAGTGAACATCAGGAGGATGTTCGCGCTTGCCGAATGTGATGATGCTGCCGATAGCCGAATATGATGATGCTGCTGACAGACGAAGAGTCGAAGGTTTGTCTGCAGGAGGATATCGGTCGGCAGAGAGAAAATATGATGATGCTGACAATGTTAAGCGAAATATGATGATGATGATGAAGGGTTGCGGACATACATGCTGTATGTCAAGGTTTTAGTGTGGATGCCTCTGCATCATAGTGGTATCAGAGCTTAGCAAAAGGTCTGGGCTATTGTGTGTTGATTCTGTCACCGAAAGGGCAGAGGTAGAGTTGATTCTGTCACCAAAAGGACAGAGGTAGAGGAGTGAGAGGTTGACAAAATGCCTCCGAAAGGTAGTGGTACTGCAAGGGAATTGCAGGAGATGAAGGAAAAACATGCCAGAGAGATGAGGAAGATGAAGGAGCTTGCTGAAGCACTTCAAGCTAGGCTTGTAGCCCTGGAAAAGAACAAAAAGAGGGAAGTGGAAGACAGTGAGTCTGAAGAAGATGAAGATGCTGTTGAAGAGTATGAAGAGGTAGCTGAAGATCTGGATGCTGAAGACCAGAAATTTGCAAAACTGTTAAAGGCAGTGCAGAGTGATAAACCTAAGGTAAAGGTTGATGTTTCCAAGTATAATGGAAGTTTGAATGAAGATGAGTTACTGGATTGGATTGCTGCACTTGATAATCACTTTGAATGTGAAGATGTTGCTGAGGATCAGAAGGTAAAGATTGCAAAGACCAAGTTAGGAGGTCATGCTTTGGTATGGTGGGATTATGTACAATCCGAGAGAAGGAAACAAGGGAAGTCAAAGATCACTTCATGGGATAAAATGGTAGCAAGGATAAAAGGTAAATTCTTGCCAAAGGATTATGAAATTCAGATGTTTAAGAAGCTGCAATTTTTAAGGCAGAAGGAAATGGATGTGAAGGCATATACTGAGGAGTTTTATAAATTAAGTATGAGATCTGGTCATCATGAGAATGAGGTAGAAAAGGTGGCTAGGTACTTGGCTGGTTTGAGATTGAACATACAGGATGAGTTAGTTTTAGCTAACCCTAAGAGTGTGGAGGATTGTTACCAAATGGCAATCAGGATTGAAGAAAAGCTGAATAGGGGACAAGATAAGTCCATGAGAGGAAGAGGAAACAATATGAGGGGAAGAGGAGCAGCCCCTACAACAAGGCAAACCAATGAGGGTCAAGAAGACACTGGTAAAGGACAGGGACAGTCTGATTTCAGAGGTGGATGGAAAGGTAATAGAGGAAGATTTAGAGGTGGTAGAGGTTCTACTACATTTTTAGGAAAGTGTTACACCTGTGGTGAGTTTGGTCATCCATTTTTCAAATGTCCAGAAAGCAAAGGTTCATCATCTAGAAATGATAGAACGAATGACAAGAGAGTACAATTTGTGCAAGAAGAGAAGGTAGAGCAAAGTGTGCAGAGTTCAAACACTTATCAACGAGATAGGGAGCCTGACGGTTATGGGTATCCTGAGGAGGGAGAAGCATTGATGCTAAGGAGAATTAGTTTGCAGACATCAAAGGATATGATGCAAAGAAGAGCTCTTTTCAAGACCACATGCAAGAGCAAAGGTAAAGTATGTAAGGTTGTCATTGATACTGGTTCAACAGACAACATGGTATCTCAGGAAATGGTGGATAAACTGAATTTGGAAAGGATTCCACACCATCACCCTTACAAGGCATCTTGGGTGAGTGATAGTCAATCACTTTTTGTCTATGAACAGGCATATGTGGATTTTCAGATTGGAGCATATCATGATAGAGTTTTGTGTGACATTTTGCCCATGGAATGTTGTCATCTATTGTTGGGTAGACCATGGCAATTTGATAGGAGGGTACTATATGATGGGTATGCTAATACCTACACCATCAAGAAAGATGGGAAGACTATTATGTTGATGCCATTGCAGGAAGATGCTGCAGCACAGGGGGCAGCCAAAATCATTTTAGTGGGAAAGAAGGAATTTGTGCAGAAGCCTATAGGAGCAGGCATAAAGGCAGTTGAGGACACTGCAGGGACAGAAGTTGTTAAGGACACCAGGTTGAAGAAAGTTTCAGTTGTGACTGACAGAGGTCAGCAGCAGGTTCAGAAACAGGTTTGCAAACAGCAACCAGTTGAGAGGAATGACAAGGATGTTGTCATAGTTGGGACTATTGTTTGTCCTATAAAAGTTGAAAGGAAGATAGAGTTGAACATTTCAGAAGTTCAAGAGGCAGTTCAGACAGAGGTTCTGGTCAGACAACCTGACAAACACAAGGTATGTGAGAGAAGGGCCTACATTGACAGGCATGAGGATTTACTTACACGAAAGTAAGTTATAGTTCAGAAGTCTTGGAGCAGTCAAGAGACAGCAGAGGACAAAGCTGGAACAGGTTAGAACACTAACATGACAAAGTGTAAAGGTGGAGGACTTCCACAACCAAACTCATGGGACATGAGTTCTTTTCTGTTGGGGAGTATGGTGCAGGAGCACCTACCTGACAGCTGGCCTCCATGAGGCAGTTAGTTTGTTTTGAGTCTTGTTAATGTTTCCAAGAAGGTCTGATAAGACCAATGCATGTAATAAGGTCATGTTGACCATACTTTACTATTTTTAGGTAGTTTGTTAGGACAACTGTTATGCTGTAGGTCCGGTTGGATCTCCCAGCCGCCTGGAGAGATTTCCCAGCCACTTGGAGTCGGGTCAGTAGTACTCGCAAGAGATCCTATTTATGCATGAGGATCGGTTGGTTTTAGACATAGTATTGCATTGAGCAGAGGAGTTAGATTATAGAGAGAGAGACTGAGTATTGTATTGTATCTTTTGAAATCAATAAAGGGATCCTGTTGTGTCAATTCTCTATTCGGATTCCTTTGTGTGATCGATTTACTGTTTTGGTGGTTTCATGGATTCGCTGATCCATTCCACCGATTGATTCGTCGAATCGGTGGAATGGCCATGTACAGTAGGTTAGGGTTTAGTCTGTATTTTGTGTTCGTTTGCATGCAGGTGTGCAGGATTGTCGTCGAAAGGTGTTGAGGACCCTAGCATGGGTATGTGCTAGGTCGTGCTGGTTGTTAGAGTCTGAAAGATCACCCTGGAAGTAGATCGGGTCATCCCAGGAGGTTCGGCGGATCGAAATTTGCTAAGGTTGGAAAATCCTTCGCAACGGCATCATCAGGATATTTCTGCATATATCCTGCAGGTACTTCGGGCGTCATCTGAGTAAGTGGAGATGAGCATGATGTAGTCGGTTGCATAAGGTGAATGTGCATTGGGGTGATCATCATCAGGTGTTGCCGAGGAGGAGTGTATCGGCATAAAGTAGAAGATCGGGTTGATAAAACCATCGCGGGCCGATAATGTTAAGTTTGGCCAACAGCAGGATATTGAAGGAGCTGCATGTGACGTCATCGTCATCAGGATAATCGTCATCAGGATATCGGGGTGACATAAGCATCGAAGGAAAGGTGCATGAGGTTGTCATCATCAGGATATATGGGAGGAACCAGATGTTCTATATCCTGCTGATGAACATAATGTTGAACATTATGATGATGAAGAAAGAGGTTGGCGGTAAGATGAACAGTGAACGTCAGGAGGATGTTTGCGCTTGCCGAATGTGATGATGCTGCCGATAGCCGAATATGATGATGCTGCTAACAGACGAAGAGTCGAAGGTTTGTCTGCAGGAGGATATCGGTCGGCAGAGAGAAAATATGATGATGCTGACAGTGTTAAGCGAAATATGATGATGATGATGAAGGGTTGCGGACATACATGCTGTATGTCAAGGTTTTAGTGTGGATGCCTCTGCATCACTCCTCATAAGAAGAAATTGGGTTCCATCTGAATCTCTCTACATGGGTGTGCGCAAAGCGGGCCTGTCCCTACGGCATGCCTTGTATCCTGTCGAACTGCCTCCGAACCCTGCTAACAATCTGTCTCTCCAAAATGAATCAAGTCCTGCCTATGAGCCACCAAGTTTGAAAGTAGTATGGCAACTCGTCATCCTCGTCATCCCAAGGCTCACAGTCCAGATATGGGTGCCAGGTAACTACATCTACACCATCCAACACATGCCTCCAGTACTCTAGCTTCCCCAGCTTGTGCTGGGAAATCACTCCTACATATCCATAGCTATACGGCTCTCCTCTCTACCTGGAAAACATGCAAATTGGTTGCATGATGGCAATGTGCTCCCATAGCCAAAACTGCAACAGTCAAACACCTGCCGATAGACTAGCACCCCTGTGGTATACCACCTAATGCATATCGTGGTATAGGTGCGCCAATACACAGACACCCCATGCATAGAGGGTGCCCTCTATGATCATCCTCTCCATGATCCATCCCCATCCAATCGAGAACCCATGCGATCTCCTATCGGGGCATACAACACCTCCGATCAATCCTGCCACTATACCAGGGAAGTACTCATAATAATCATGTATGTCCTGCCAAGAGATAACCTGACAGTCTAGCTCATGGTCATCAAACACTCGTCTGCACTCTGTAAGTCTTGCGTCCCGCTGAGGATCATACTCTACAAGCTCACCCTATATCGGCAAGTGTAATATCCTATAGACGTCCTCGAGAGTCACCGCCATCTCGCCAGTTAGAAAGTGAAAAGTCCAATCCTCGCAATGGAATCTCTCCACTGTTGCAATCAAGAAACTAAGGTTCACACGAACCTCAGGAATGAAGCAAACATAATCAAGGCCCATAGCCCCGAGAGCCTCTCGATCTATCTCAGTCAGCATGTAACGCTGCAACATCGGTAAGGGAAACTGCTCCCTCGACATAAGTGTGTCTCGAATGTCCTCCTGCAAACACGCAAGGCAAATGTGTCAACCTAAAGCTACAAAATACCATACTTAACATATCTAAAGAATCATATCACTAACTTAGCATATCAAATTGATCAAAACAACATACTACATCTCTTGACTAGATTCCCACAATCTCAGAGATATCTTATCGATTGACGCATCGAGCAAGATGCCAATCGAGTCAATTTTGTTAAGTAAACTAACTATCCTATGCATATGCGCTGAAACAGAAGGTAAATGCACAATTTCTCAACAAATGCGCCACTTCTGGCAGATGCGCCGCAGCATTTCTTAAATGTGCCGATTCATATCAGAAGCGCAACTATACCTAGTAAATGCGCAGCCTAATCCTATGCACCGGAAGACAATGTGCATGTGCAGCCTAACCATGCATGCGTAGAACTCATGCATGCGCAGAACTCATGCATGCATAGTTTCTTATCTCAAATATGCCGCAGGAAATCAGATGCGCAGTTCCACATTGCATATGCATCAAACTACCTTCCTGCGCATTTGTTTTACCTTTTTTTCACTAGCATTTATTACACTCATAAATGACCCTAGGTGAAATTTTTTGAGATACATACTGGTGGTCCTGCATCAGCTGGCTGATCGAACCGATGAACTCGCTCAAAGCAGTGCTCCTCGCGCGAAATATCCATCTTAATGCTGACTGCCCTATGCTTCTATGCTCTCCTATGCTCTCAAGGACAAATCAACTAAAGCCAAGTGTACAAATGACTTGTCTTGTGGACCCAGCTCCTATATATAGCAAGCAAACCCTAACTAGTTGTGTGATGACTATGACTACTTCCCGCGCCTGTTTCTTCCCGTTTCTCTAAAACGCGTCCTATTTTCTTCAACCCTAACCTAGTTTTCCCTTCTTCATCGTGAGATTGTCCGTCTCACGCCCTTCTACCTTCTTCCCATCCAATCTCCCAAGGGGGCATCCTACCATTGTTAAATTTGTACCAAGGGCAAACTAAAGCATGTGTCATTATCATAAAATTCTTATTCTTTGAAGTAACACCGTAAACTGCATTGCATCAAAGAGGGGCAAAATGTATACACCTAAAAATGACATGACTCTATCCAAATAAATATTCTTAATATTTATTTAGTCAAATTCCTCTATCAATAAATAAATAAACAAATTTATTTATTTGATTCATATTCTCCCAACAATTAAATAAAATCAATTTAATTTAATTCCTAAATTTTTCTAATTCCTCCAACAAATTAAATAATACCAATTATTTAATTAGTTCTTCCAAATCCATTCTAAATTAAATAATATCAATTATTTAATTGTTTCTTCCAATAATATCTTCTCTAAATTTAAATAAATCAATTATTTATTTAAGTTGTCTATTTCTTCTAAATTGAGTTATCTCTAAATATAATTCAATCAAATATGCACATGCAATTGAATATTCTAAATATTTAATTGAGTCAAAATATCTTCTCATCCTCATGCAATTTCTATTCTCTAGTTCTATTCTCTTAACTGATTGATCTATTCTTTTAATTGATTTAATCTCTTCAGTCAATTCATTCTTCTATTTTATTAATTCCTCTCATGCAAAATATAGCAAGACACATGTCATCTTCTTATTCGCGCACCTTCCTCAACCATTTTCAATCGTTGATCTTCTCATTCTTTCTATATCGTTGATTTCTTCTCTCTCAAGTCTATAAATTGAACCCTATTCTTCCATTTCATTCATCCAAGTTTTTAGTATTGTTACTCTGCAAGAATTACAGCGTGTCTTTGGCACCCACGTCATTCCATTTTCTTGCAATCAACTTGTTACCATATCACTACCATTGTTGTGAAGCTCATCTTCATTACAAAGCACTATCATGGCCATTCTCCATTGACAATCTTGGAATAGCAAGGAAGTACACTCTCTGAGGGCCTTATTCATACATGCAAGATCGATTGAGATAGGCAACCAACAGAAGCTATGAAGTATTGAGGTTTACAAAGGTTTCATCTTTGTTTGTTTGATCTTGATTATTTCCCTTTTCGTTGAGTTTTGGGTATTATTGATAAATTGATTATTCATGTTTACACCAATTTTTCCTTAACAATACTACATCTGGAATCTTGGTGTTTGTCTCACAAGTCTCAGCGAGTCTTTTGTTATAGAGAAAGAGCATCATCCGAGTGCTTTACCTCCAATCACAGACTGACGGTCCCCCACACACCTTCCTTCCTGGAAGTGGCCCTACCCTTCATGAAGAGTATAGACATAAGGAACCAACAGGTTGCCATCTAAGTTCTAGTGCTCTGTCCTACATAACTCAATTGACCATACAACTCTAGACAATATTATAGCTAAGTATGATCATTCTTACAGGTCATGCAATCTAGACACGGTGAACCGACTAATGCATGCATAGACAAATGCATCACTTTAGCCAAAGTTTCTATATAAATAGACATTTGCAATAAAAATTGTTGTTCACACACCTCTAACTTGACTTGGAAACTACCTCATCCTACAGTTTGACTTGCCTGACTAGTAATTCTTGACATAATTTGTCTTGACTAAACTCAAATCCTAGTCAATTTGACTTAGATTTTAATCCTTAATCTCGAATAAATGTAATATAAGGTTTAGGTGATTTTAACCTTTCAAAGAGTCCCTCAATGCACACTTACAAATATCAGGGTCTATGACTTCTTGTCATTCTACTCAATGACCCAAAGACTAAACACTCTTGTGATATATATATATAGAGGAACATGTCAAGTATCTACTTGGGATCATGTCTTCCTAGGGTTATTCTGGATGTACAATGCAATTTCAGTATTAATATTCCATTTTAGCTAGAAAATGCAGTCCGATGTTTGGGGTAGTATAAGTGATCAGGGAGTAGTAACTCATATTACAGGAGGAAACTTTGCACAAAGTTCCATTACAATGAACGGGTGGCTCCATGACTTTTTATGGGCACAAGCTTCTCAAGTAATCCAATCTTACAGTTCTTCATTATCTGCATATGGTCTTTTATTCTTAGGTGCTCATTTTGTTTGGACCTTTAGTTTAATGTTCCTATTTAGTGGAATATATATATATATATATATATATATATATATATATATATATATATATATATATATATATATATATATATATATATATATATATATATATATATATATATATATATATATATATATCATGTAATGTCCCCTTTCTAGCTACAGTGTTAGTCTATCATTGGGTTCCCGTAGACTAGCAGTTTGGTTAGGGAACCATGGTGAGTTGGCCTTGGACTGACCATTTGGTAGTGTGGTTGTGGTTTGGATTCAGATGGCAGTTGTCAATGACAATTTGGGTGCTTTGAGGCATACTTACTATTTTTAGTAAGTTCAGAGTCAGTGTCGGATCAGGATTTTCAAAGTTGGAATAGATTCGTCTCATCGTGACCTTTCCGGAGAGCTATGGATCATTACATTCCAACATCATCTGGGCATTTATTTTAAAGTCTGAAAGTTATAATGTTTATTTAATGGGACTTTAGAATTATTGAGCAGTGACTTAGTAAAATGAAATATTAAAAGCGTCACTTATGTCTTATGCTTGGGCACCCATCCCTAGGGGAATAAAAGTGATTTTAAAATACAATATTTCCCCCCAATAATCCCAATGCCCAACTTGAGGAAATAAAAGTGGGAAAGTGGAGTTCATTTGGGCATACTAGGTTGATGATATTTTCTCATATTTGGCTCTGCTAGGGTTTTGCTTTGTGAAGGGTTTGAGGATTCAAACCAAAGACTTTTAGAGATGAAAACCTCCCTGAGTAACGGCATTCTACAGGTGTGCAAGATCACCCAAAGGTGCCAATAGAGGTAGATACACTCAGTGTTCACAGTTGTGCCAAAATGGAGTTCATTGGATGAGGTTTCAAGGGTTCATTGCTCATATCACTTGCAGATTTTGATGTTCATTTGATTACAAAGGAGTTAAGATAGATTTTGTTGAGTTTGTGGAGAGATTAAAGGTTGTTGCACAATCCTCTTGCTGGCCATACTATACCCAGCGAGTCGTACCACATAAGGAGGGCATTTTGGAGGTGTTTAAGTGCAAATTTCCACTTCATACTTGGTCGCCTAGCCCTATAGACAACATACAATCCATTGCAGTGATATTTTAGAGGTTGTTCGACATTCTTGTTGCTGATATCTTCTTCCAGCCATGGCCGTACACATCTAGGAGTGACGTTGGGGGTCTTTGGGCCTCATTTCTCTTTGTGGGCAGCTTGTATTCTGCATTATATGAGGCATCTAGAGCCTATTGTACTACTGATATCATTGTATGCATAACACTTTGTGTTTCTTGGTGATTTGGAGCAAATCTGTAATACCCAGTTGATGGTCTGGCTACAGCATAAAATTGAAGTTGTAAATCTTGATATGGGTATTCATCTATAATTGATTTAGAGGTATTTCTTGATCTGAGTTGTTGTTATTTTACTCTAAATCTTTGTACTTTTTCTAGGTTTGCATTATATGCTATCTATTGTATGCTCCGGCAACACACATCTGTAGGAAAACTAAAACCCCTTATGCATCTTCTCTCTAGTCTAAAAGAACACCTGAAAAATTAAAATAACACAAAAAGATCTTAAAAAATACAAACAAGTGGGACACATTATAGTGGTATCATAGCACAGCTCTTCCTACCATCTTGTGAGGTTAGCTTCAGACATGTAGAAGTGAAAATGAGACATGCAGTCGGGTACTAGTAGATACTATCTCAGAAGGAACAGGTCAATGCCTGATTTACAGGTTCCACAAAGATATCCCTTTGATACAAATACAGAGGTAGTAGCTGCAAAGGAACAACCAATGGTCATTTACAGCGAGGAAGATATTGAAGTACCGAGGACATATCCCTTTTCAGGTGTGGTTCTAGCATAGGTTGAGGAGATGGGTGATCAAGATGTTGATGAACCCAGCTTGCGAGATATTCTAAACTCATTGGTGAGGGGACAACAAAATATAGAGAGAGGATTGTTGCAGATAGATGAGACTTTCAAAGAGTCACAAGCAGAATTGAACCGTACCCTTGGCTAGTTGGTACTTCCAGAAAATAGAAATAATAGGAACAACAATAATAATGGAGGAAACAAGAACAATTTTGGGGAAAGAAATAAAACAGATAATGGTGGTGATAGGTGTATGGGTGACAGGAACAATGGAGACAGGCAGAATGGTGAGAGACACAATGCAGATCGACATAGAGATAGAGAGGATGAAGGTGAAGCCTCAGTGACGAATAGGAGAGCTACCTAGCTGACAGCTGGGGATAGACCTGGTATTCCTACATTTCCACCCAAGAATAATGTTCCTAAATAGGATGCCACACAGATTGAGTTCCAGGATGAGATCCTAAGAGATTAGAGAGCATCCAGTGTAGAGTTTAGGGCTAAGATGACATTTGGTGAATACTCTGACATCAGGATGAGAAATAGACCCCGCGGGGAAACAGACCACAAAACCAGGAGTTACAGAAAAAGGTTAGCAAGATGACACTCCCATACTTTGATGGCTCTGGTAAAACCATCGCGAAAGCATGGGTCTAGAAACTGGACAGTTACCTACAGATTAGCCCCATGCCTAAAGAAGATGCTATTACTTATGCCGCTTTACATCTGGAGGGCAGTGCACATAAGTGGTGGAGCAACGACAAGGTCACTCTAGGACATGAGCAGATTACTTCTTATGTGGAGTTCACAACCAGACTCATAGACAAATTTGACAAGAAGGATCCTGAAATGCAGTTAAAAGAGTTGGCTCAGTTGAAACAGGTGGGCTCTGTATATTCTCACATATTGGAGTTCCAGGACCTTTCAGTGATGGTTTCTGACATTTCAGAGCGTAGATTGATCATACTCTTCATTGATGGGTTTTCAGATCCACTTTGGGGCTGGATTAAAGGTTGAGACCCTGCATCATTACAGGAGGCCATGAAGAAGGCCCGTGACATGGAGTCTTCTTTTTGGAGAAATAAGTTTCAATCCAAGGGTTTTCAGTATAGGAGAGATAAGGAGAAAGACAAAAGACATTTCTAGAGAGATTCTAGATAGCAGCACAAGAGTTCTTCTAGGTTGGATAATGACCAGTTGAATGACCTCAGGAGGAAGAAGTTCTGTTTTCACTGTAGAGAGCCTTGGGATCCTAAGCACAGGTGTGTTGCCCAAGGAAAAGCAAAACAATTGGAATATTTTTCAGCAGATGAGTCCGTTGAATTTGAGTCACATTCAGAGTAGCATTCAGAAGATAATTATTCAGTTACGGATGTTGCATCTGAAGCATCAGATAAGGAGGAGGAGACCACCCTACCTACAACACATATCTCGAGTATTCAGAGAGAAGGGTCATTCAGGATAAGAGGAGTATTGGGTGGACAACGTGTGATCACTTTACTGGATACTGGTGCCACTCATAACTTTATAGATGAGGGTTTGGTGGTGAAGAGAGGGCTGAAGACTGAAGAGTTTGAAGTGTTTAAGGTGATAGTGGTAGATGGGTTTGTTCTCACCTATACTAGGAGGATACCCAACTTGTCAATCCTACTGAATAATTATACTTGCTAGTTAGAATTTTATGTAGTCAGCATGGGAGATATGGATGTTGTGTTGGGTATGAAATGGTTGCATGACATTGAAGAGTTCAAACTCAACTTGAGGACTATGGAGATGAATTTTGAGGTGAATGAAGTACAGCATGTGCTCAGGGGTATTTCATATGGTGGGTTGAGAGTGGTTTCTCTCAAGTGGATGGAGAGATTGATTCGTTGTGATCAAGTGCAGTGGGCAACAGAGGTGATGGTGATGCCTGCAGTATTAGAACAATAGAAATGAGAGTATCCACCTGACATATAGAATCTCTTGACTAAACACTCCAAAGTGTTGAGTGACATACCACCAGGTAAACCCCCTCATAGGGGTATTGAGTACGTGATCGAGTTGGAGAAGGGTGCTAAGCTAATGATTAATACACCATACAAGCACCCGAAGAGATACAAGGATGAAATCGAGAAGGCTATGAAAGAACTTCTTGAGATGGGGCACATAAGGCCAAGTAAAAGCCCATTCACATCATCAGTGGTCTTAGTGAAGAAAAAGGATGGGACTCTCAGAATGTGCATTGACTACAAGGAGCTCAATAAGAAGACCACTAAAAATAGGTACCCTATACCCTGCATTAATGAGCTGCATGGGGCATGTTACTTCTCCAAGATAGACTTGAGATCTGGATATCACCAGATTCAAGTCAGGGATGAGGATGTGGAGAAGATAGCTTTTAGGTGTCATTATGGGCACTATGAGTTCCTAGTCATGCCATTCAGTTTGACCAATGCAACAGCCACCTTCCAATCCTGTATGAACAAGGTGTTCAGAGAGAAGCTGAGGAGATTTGTGCTGATATTTTTTGATGATATATTGATTTATAGCAAGACTTGGGAGGAGCATCTAAAGCACATTGACATTGTTTTAAGCATTTTAGAGCGGGAGTCATTGTATGCAAAAATGTCAAAGTGTGAGTTTGGGATGACCACATTGCTATACTTGGGCCATATTATCAGTGCTAGTAGCGTGAAGGTGGACCCGGAGAAGTTTCGAGAGTTGTGGATTGGCCACCACCAAAGAATCTCTCACATCTTAAGGGATTCCTTGGTCTTTGTGGGTATTCCCACCATTTCGTGAATGGGTTTTCATAGTCAGCTGCCCCCCTCACAGATTTAACTCGGAAGGATGCTTTCAATTGGTTGGGTAGTGCACATGAGTGCTTTGACAAGTTCAAGGAGATTATGAGTACATGTCCTGTGTTGGCTATTCCAGATTTCAGCAAACCTTTTGAGTTACAGTGTGATGCCTTAGGGGAAGGCATTGGTGTGGTAATCATGCAGGACAAACACCCCATAGCATTTAAGAGCAAGAAGTTGAGGGGTGTAGAACAGAGCTACTTTATATATGACAAGGAGATGTTAGCCATCATGCATGTGTTGGCTAAATTCAGATAGTATCTATTGGGCAGCAAGTTTGTGGTGAAGATAGATCACAACAATCTGAAATATTTCCTTGGTCAGAAGGACCTAAATGAGAGGCAGCAGAAGTGGGTTAACAAACTTCAGGATTACGACTTCGACATTGTGTATGTCAAAGGCAATAAAAACATAGTTGTTGACGCCTTGTCCAGGAGACCCCATTTGTGTGCACTAGGTGCTATTTCAAATGATTGGAGAAACATGATATCAACAAAATATGCAAAGGACAAATGGGCTACTGGGATAATAGATGGCACTATCAGGGATGATAGATACTCAGTGGTAAATGATTTAATCATTTACAAGGACAGGATCTTCTTAGTGCCAGGATTAGAGATGAAGCAAAAGGTTTTGAGGGTATTCCATGACTTGCCTATGGGAGGGCATCCAGGGTACTTCAAAACTTACAAGCAGGTCAGAGAGAGGTTCACTTGGAAGGGCCTCAAAACAAAAGTTATGCAGTATGTGAGAGAGTGTCTGATATGCCATCAGAACAAACAGGAGCACTCTTTCCCGGGAGGATTATTGCAGCCCCTGTCCATTCCTGAGGGGAAGTAGGATGGCATTTCTATGGACTTTATCACAGGCCTACCTAAAGTCCAAGGTAGGGATTGTATTTATGTGGTGGTGGATAGATTGACAAAGTATGCACACTTCTTGCCATTCCTACCACCTATACTGCAGCTCAGGTTGCAGAGCTATTTTCAGAGAGGTATTTTGCCTTCAGAGGTTGCCATGAAACATTGTCAGTGATAGGGAGAGTAGGTTCCTTAGTAATTTTTGGTAGGAGCTCTTAGGGTTGAGAGGGACAGAGCTCACCCCCAACATAAGCTACCACCCACAAACAAATGGTCAGACAGAGATTGTCAATAAATGGGTGGAAGGATACCTCAGAAATTATGTATCAAGGCAGCAAAAGGCATGGATTAAGTGGCTTCACATGGGAGAGTATTGCTATAATTCCACTTATCACATACCAATTCAGATGTCACCCTTCATGGCTTTGTATGGGTATGAGGCACTGAGCTTTGTGGATTTGTTGTTTGGTGATAATAGAGTGCCTAAGGCCAAAGAACTTCTACAGGAGAGTTAGTATATCATGAGGTCTTTGAAGGAGAACATATAGAAGGATCAGAATCAACAAGAGCAGTATGCAGATTAGGAGAGGACTAAGCGATCGTTTGAGGTGGGTGACATGGTATACTTAATGTTGCGGCCCTATAGACAGTCCACTCTTTAGAAGAGTGGAGCAAATAAGCTTAAGCCATGGTACTATGGACCTTTCAAGATCTCTAAGAAAATTGGAGAGGTGGCTTATGAGTTGGAATTGCCAGCAGGTAGCAGGGTACATAATGTATTTCATGTGTCATGACTTAAGAAGGCTTTGGGACATAATGTGACACCATCAGTAGAGTTACCTCCTCTTGATGAAGATGGGAAATTGATTTTGGTATCTGAGGCAATAATTGATACTAGGGAATGCACTTTGAGGAGGAGGACTATCAGAGAGTACCTAGTAAAATGGAAGAACCTGCCAGTGGAGGATGCTACTTGGGAAAATGAGCAGATATTGGAGCATCCTGATCTGAGATTGCTTGAGGCAAACAATCTTAGGAAGGACAGACTGTAATGTCCCCTTTCTAACTATAGTGTTAGTCTATCATTGGGTTCCCGTAGACTAGCAGTTTGGTTAGAGAACCATGGTGAGTTGGCCTTGGACTGGCCATTTGGTAGTGTGGTTGTGGTTTGGATCCAGTTGGTAGTTGTCAATGACAATTTGGGTGCTTTAAGTCATACTTACTATTTTTAGTAAGTTCAGAGTCGATGCTGGATTAGGATTTTCAAAGTTGGAATAGATTTGTCTCATCGAGACCTTTCCGGCGAGCTATGGATGATTACATTCTTACATCATCTGGGGATTTATTTTAAAGTTTGAAAGTTATAATGTTTATTTAATGGGACTTTAGAATTATTGAGCAGTGACTTAGTAAAATGAAATATTAAAAGGGTCACTTATGTCTTATGCTTGGGTGCCCATCCCTAGGGGATTAAAAGTGATTTTAAAATACAATATTTCCCCCCAATAATCCCAATGCCCAACTTGAGGAAATAAAAGTGGGAATTGGAGTTCATTTGGGCATGCTAGGTTGATGATATTTTCTCATATTTGGCTCTGCTAGGGTTTTGCTTTGTGAAGGGTTTGAGGATTCAAACCAGAGACTCTTGGAGATGAAAATCTCCCTGAGTAACGACATTCTACATGTGTGCAAGATCACCCAAAGGTGCCAATAGGGGTGGATACACTCAGTGTTCACAATTGTGCTGAAATGGAGTTCGTTGGATGACGTTTCGAGGGTTCATTGCTCATATCACTTGCAAATTTTGATATTCAGCTGATTACAAAGGAGTTAAGACAGATTTTGTTGAGTTTGTGGAGAGATTAAAGGTTGTTGCACAATCCTCTTGCTAACCGTACTATACCCAGCCAATCGTACCAAATAAGGAGGGCATTTTGGAGGTGTTTGAGTGCAGATTTCTACTTCATACTTGGTCGCCTAGCCCTATAGACAACATATAGTCCATTGTAGTGATATTTTAGAGGTTGTTCGACATTCTTGTTGCTGATATCTTCTTCTAGCCATGGCCATACACATCCAGGAGTGACGTTGGGGGTCTTTAGGCCTCATTTCTCTTTGTGGGCAGCTTGTATTCTGCATTGTATGAGGCGTCTAAAGCCTATTGTATTGCTGATATCATTGTATGCATAACACTTTGTGTTTCTTGGTGATTTGGAGCAAATCTGTAATACCCAGTTGTTGGTCTGGCTACAACATAAAATTAAAGTTGCAAATCTTGATATGGGTATTCATCTATAATTGATTTAGAGGTATTTCTTGATCTAGGTTGTTATTTTACTCTAAATCTTTGTACTTTTTCTGGGTTTGCATTATATGCTATCTATTGTATGCTCTGGCAACACACATCTACAGGAAAACTAAAACCCCTTTTGCATCTTCTCTCTAGTCTGAAAGAACACCTTAAAAATTAAAATAACACATAAAAAGATCTTAAAAAATACAAACAGGTGTGGCACATTACATATCAAGTTTCTAACTTTAATAAGAAATCATTTATTTAACATAAGTGTTGTCATAGACTCTTCCTAAATTATACATGTCTTGATTTATGGTTTCTTGACTATTCACTGTCGACCATATAAACAATAGACTAAATTGATGTGATAATCAATTTAAGAATTTTCAATTTTCCTAAACCCTTCTGGGTTGATTCTAGGGTTTTAATTTCTCTAACCCAACACATTGCAATATCAAGTACTCTTGTTTTCCAAAATTTATAATAATATAACATGGAAAACTATAACCTCTAGTCTACTCTCGACCACTTAGGCATTGTTAAAATTCACATTTCTCCTAATATGAATAAATATAGAACATGAACTATAGCCTCATTCATATAAGATTTTGATGATGACTATCATTATCATAACTAACCTTTTGACTAATTCAATCTTTCAACCTAACTAGTTTTGAGTCTATAATAATATTATGATATTTTGACCTCTTTTTTTCCTAAGTCCACTGACTCTCGCTATAGGATAGGTTATGAACTCATGTTTAACATCCTATGTTTATAATGATAATACTTATCATTGTTGTAGAATATTGTCGTGCCCACATTTCCCATGTGGTCACGACACGCATCACACGTATCATGTCCACATTTGTCATGTGGTCATGACACGAAATATCAAAATTTTTACCACACTTCCCTAGAAACCCCCTCACACGCGTAAGTGTGCTCGGTGGCGTTACGCGTAAGGTGTAAACATGATAGTTGAAGATGGGGAAATGCGTTCACTTGCACATACCCTCTCCGCAATGAAAGCAAACTAGGGGGTTGATGCGACGCGGTTAACTTTGCCAATAAGGTTAGGATTGTTGGCAAGAGACACTATATGGAAAAATGATTATTGTCATTGATGGAAACAAAGTTCATCCCACACATCTGCAGGACACGGTGTGTCTCTACCGGAAGTTAGAATGAAGATTGTTGAGGTCTGGTAAACAAGAACAGAGCTTGTGGCAAGGTCTGACAGACAGGTCCGGATCTCTCAAAGGAAGTATCTTGGTGAAGTGCAGATTTGGGAAAGTCAAGAGGACTACCTTGAGTAATAGATTCCAAGGATTTAGCCTCCGGTGATGGACAAGGAAAAAGATATGAATAGTTTAGTACCGGATTCCTGAGTGACAGTGTGAACAGAGGAAGAACTGACTGACAGAACATCAGACTACTTTCCAGATGTGTTACTGATGGTGTTAAAGGTTATGAAGGCATGAATCATGTTTGGCCGACATGATTAATGATTTCTACAAGTATATACTTGATCTGCATTACTTGATGTGTAAGGATTCAGCCGACATAATAGAGTTTGTGAGAAGATTGACTGTTTCAGGTGCCGACTAGAAAGATAATGAAATCACTTGTGCGGATATATATATAGGATGGATTTAGTTGTGAGAAGTGTTGTGGATAGATGTGATATGCAAAAAAGTAGAGCAGAGCAGAAGCAGGAAGGAAGGTCTGGTATGTGAAAGGAAAGTAGCATAAGAGAAGAGGAAAGATGAAGTGCAGCAGATCAGTGTTCTGAGCCTAACCGAAACTAAACTCCAGCATATGTGGAAGCTTCCAATCAGTTCAAGTATTGTATAACATTCTTTTGTAGACAGTGTGTCTCCTTGTAGGCAGTGTGCCTCCTTTGTGAGTAGTGTGCTCAGGTAGTGAGCCCTAATTGGCAAGTGCCATTTTGTATTTCCTTATTCTTCTAACAGAGAATAATCTTTGGGTTAATCACCCCGTGGTTTTCTCTCTTAATAGGGTTTCCACGTCAAAAATACTGTGTCATGTGTTTTTCCATTTCATGATAATGTTTGCTTATTTGAATTAATGTTGCATTGATTATAAAGAAAGTTCAGATAGAAGAAATAATTAGGATAACTGATTCACCCCCCCTCTCAGTTATCAACAATTGGTATCAGAGCTAGGTTCCTCCTAACAGAGCCTAACAGCTTGAGGAAGATCTGGGAGCTCAAATGGATGCATATGGCTTAAGAGAGCAACTCAAGACTGCCCTTGATGATCTTGAACAGTCAAACTCTGAAGTCAATGAATTAAAGGAAAGACTCAAACAGGCTAATGATTTCATGAGAGAACTAAAAGATAAATTAATTCTCTCTATGAAAAAGAGAAAGGAGCTGCTTCAGCAATTAGCAAGACAAGGTGAAGAAAATAATGCAAATGAAGAGCTGACTGAGAAAACCAAGTTATGTGAAAAGTTATCAAAAGAAGTCATTATGGTAAGACATGAAATGGAATCAGGAGTTATTAAGTTTACTTAAGAGATTGAAGAGAAAAGAAAAACTGAAGACAATCTAAGACAATCTCTCAAAGAGAAATCAGAAGATTGCCACCAGATGGATAGAATTATCTGACATCTTGAATCTGATCTTGAAGATGCTAAAGATAATGAAGAAAAACTTGAGGATCAAATTGTCTCTCTCAAAAGGGATCTTCAAACAACAAATGAGTATAAAGAAAAACTTAAGATAAGTTCTGCTCAACTTGAAGTTCTTCTTGGAAGTCAAAAGAAGGTAGATGACAAATGTGGTTTGGGATATGAGAAAGGAGAAAGCTCCGGATCCGGTCAGAAGAATTTTGGATCAGAAAATTCAAGGAACAGGCCTAGAAAAGCTCCGGTAAGACAGCCCAATGCTCAAAGATATCCATCCTTCAATGGATACTGCCACAACTGCAATCACTTTGGTCACAAAGCTAATCAGTGCAGAAAGAGAATGAATCAGACTAATTCATCCTTCTCCGGACAGTGTTTAAACTGCAAAAGGTATGGTCACAAGTCTCATGAATGTAGAAATATGCAAATGAACAAATCATTCAATGGTAGATGCTTTGCATGCAATAGAGTAGGTCATATGGCTAATCAGTGCAGATCAAAAGGATATCAGTCAAATATGCAAAGAAATGTTGTTTGCCAAATCTGTAATAGGTCCGGTCATAATGCAAAATTCTGTAGAAGCAAGAATCAGGAGAAAAGAGGTCCGGTATATCATAATCAGAATCAAGATAAGGGTAAACAAAAGGTGAATGCGGATGAAGTAAGGAATGAGATGAACAAGATTTGGGTGAAGAAAAGTTCAGAGAATGTAGAGGTTGGATCTGCACCAAACTCTAGTGCTGATATTCCTTCCAGAAACTAAAAGGTGAGCTCTGGCTTAGGGGGAGACACAAAGAAAACCTTGTTCCCCCAGCTAGTTAAGTGGTACCTAAAATTGGCACATGAGAAGCTGCAAATCAAAGGGTTTCTAGAGAAATATGTAAAGAAGGTCAGGTAAAGATCTGAGAGATCCGCAAGAAAATTTAAAAAGTTCAAATCCTTCAGAATTGGTCCGGTTAAGCAAGTCTTCTGGTAAAACAAGTTTCTCACAAGATTGGCCCGATATGAATCCAAATTGATACAGCTTGATCTGCGGATACATAAGATGATCAGAAGGACAAGTGGATATGATGATTCATCACTAGCATCGATCACAAGGGAATCATAATGATCCGGATGAGTTTCTTCCTCCTTGAACAAGGAAAACCAGGCAAACCGGAATAATGTAGGTCGAGCATTTATTGCAATCTGATATTAGGGCTCGCGGAGCAATATAGGGGTTTTTCATTAATCACTCGTTCATTCTGCACTCAAGAAGAAATGAAAAGTAGAGCTCTGCAATGAAATTCCTCAAGTTCATCGAAGATCACTTGCAGAAGTCATTACTTCCAGAGATCAATTCAACCTACTCTGTGAAACCAATAGGTGCAAAAGGTATTTTCCATTTTCAAATATCTCACTGCAAATCTCTTGATAATGGGTACTCTGAATATTGTAAAGATTTCTGATAGACCTCGCCCTACATTTAAGAAACATCCATACAAATCCTTGGAGGTAGACCCCCTAGGTGCATTTTCTAGTGTTTCGCATGGTGTTTTGCACACTGAAGATATTAGGGTTTATATACATGCAAACATTGAAGAGTTTGGGGAATTCAAACTAAGACACTTATACCACAAGCAGTTAATAGATGATTCTTTTGACATCAAACCTTAGTATAAGAGCATCTGAGAAAAACACTTTGATCAGTTCATTCATTTCCCCTGCTTTGAAGAAGATGAATGGGTCCGGTATGTATTGAGTAGGGTACATGATAACTTCCTATGGTTGAATAGACCTTGCAAGATCACCAAGGAAGCAATTAGGGTAGTAACTAGTTTACATTCCTCCGGAGGAATTCCTATCCTAAAATCTGTCAAAAACAACATTGTCACAGAGGCCACCAGATCAAAATTTGATAAGAGGGCAATGACCATTGAAGATATTACTGACCCGGATATCAAGTATGCATCTAAGATAATAGGATACAAGATATATCATTCCAGTAGGGAGAATTCAGTATCTGGAACTGCAGTATACACGGCCTATGAGATGCTGAGAAAAAATGCAGAATATGATCTTTGTGAACTTCTCTTGAGCCAGTTAATGGAAAACATACAAAAGATCAAAAAGGACAAGAAAAACTCTTTCAAATATGGTGCACTAATAGTATGTTTATTTTTGTACTTCATGAATGAGTTGCCCAGATCAAATGGATGGGTATGGCAGAATGACAAACCGGTAGCAGTTCAAATCAGAGACTATTTGCATGGGCTTGGGGATGCTAAAGCAAGAAATATAGCCATGTGGGGATACTTCAAAACTTTCAGAACATGATGCAATCAAGAGAAAGGATTCCCCAGTCTCTTGTTGAGAAATACAAGGACACAGTCTGCTTTATGGTAGAGACTGATCAGTGCCTAATGGAGGCAGTAGAACCAAGGACAGTCTGGATCATGCCCATGGGGTATGAAGTTGATGAACAAATTGTGGAGCTGCATGTTCAACACATGCTGAGTCAGCCTAAAGATCCAAAGGCAGAAAGATTTGGAACCTTTGAGGAGCTGAGTGTAAAGATCCATGTGGAACTCAGAGAACCAGAGATGAAAAGGAAGGTGAGAAAAGAAGTAGAACATATTGCACAAGGCCTTAGGATCTCAAAGGAGGCACTTGATGCCAACCGGGAAAAGAGACAAAAAGCTGATGAAGAGAAGAAAGAGGCAGAAAAAGGAAGCAAGAAAAGTGCTCTAGTAGAAACTTCCACCTGGACCAGATCTTCAAAGAGACCAGCACCTGTCCCTACTAAAAGCTCAAAACCGAAAGTCGAAGCATCCAACAAAGGAGAGAAAAGGTCAAAGACAAAAGCCACAAGGGCTTATACAAGTCAAAGAGATGAAGAATAAACCGAATCAGATGAGGGGGTAAAGGAAATAAAGAAGTAGAAGAAGAAAGGATCCGGTAAGCCCTCCACAGGCCAAGACAAGGAAGAAATGGCAGAGGAATTTGTTGAAAAGCCCACCCTGTCCCTAGAAAGTGTAATCAAATCAGTCACTATGGATGGAAACCTTCAACCAATGGCCGAATTCTATGATGATTACAATGAGGCCGACCAAAAGATCCTGTAGGAAGCTACAATCAGGTATCTGAACATTTACAATAAAGCTTTTATTGAAATTATCTCTCTAATTCCTAAGAGTCTAGAGAAGGAGTTGGAAATGAGAAAGACCAATGCCATCGCAAAAGACCTTGAGATCCAGGAACAGATAGCTATTCAGCTATATCCTTCAGTTGATCCCAAGACAATGAACATGGTATTCAAAGATTGCAAGGATGAGTTCAGAAGCAAAGCAAGGATGAATCAACTCATGCTTGGTGAGACTGACAGGGTAGCCAAGGATACAGAAGAGATCCTCCGGAAGGTCTTCAAAAGATTTAATCTTCCTATTGTAGATGACTTAGGTACTGACCCTTCAGCCACAAGTGTTGCAGAAGAAACTTCTGAGAAAATGACAGAAGAGGTGGGCCCTGAACAGACTAACATTTCTCCTCCGATTTCTCCTACAGTCTCCGGATCCAAAGAAGAAGAAAAATTACAGGAGAAAGAAGCAGAGGTGAAGGAAAAAGAAGGTGACAGTGCAAAGGTTGCAGAGGGACAGAAGACTTTAGCAGAGAAAACCACAACTGCTAGTGGTGGGTATGTAGAAGGAGAGAAAACTCCAAAGGACAGCTCCAAGACTGTAGAAGAGAAGAAACATCTGTCTCCAACAAGAGACACTGCACAAACTATCCAAGAATTTCTGAGCAAAGAAACAATGGAGATTGATGAACCGGAGCTTCTACAAGGTCCATTCAATTTTGATTCTCTTTCTCTGGTATAGACAATGAAGATAGCTTCATTTACAAATGCTAAGGCTAATGAAAAACTCCTAAAGTCTCATATGGAAGACTGTGAGTTGATAGAAGTTGCATCCGGAGTGCTGGAAAAGATCATACCATCTTTTCAAAAGGATCCCACCGCCTCCTCTTCCGGTAATCTCAAAACCTTGGTCAGCAGTGTTAGTACACATTTTGATTCTCTAGAAAAATCAGCTGAAGAAAAGGTCCTGAAGGAGTTTTTGGATAAGAGATTCTCAGAGGTACAAGGATTAATCACTAATGATAGAAGAAATATGAGTATTGGGATAAAGAGTTTAGAAAATTCTCTTAAGGATGGCGGTGAAATATACAAATTTTGTATCTCCTGGTTCAAAGTAACACTGGACATTGAGAAGAAAATAAAAGAACAGGAGGATAAACTATCAAACTTATCAAAGAATTTTGATCCTCTCTCCTCCTGTATAACAAATCAAGAATGTCAGACTATCGTAGTCTTGAGTGAAATCAAGAAGTTGGAGAAGGAAAGGAAAAATAGAATAAGTAGGTTAAGTGAGCTCAGGGGGTTAATTGTCCCTAAGCTAGAGGCCATGCATGAGGCTATAACAGAAGCCCAAATTACAGCCCAGACCAATGATCCAACAGATCTAAAAAGGATAGATGCATTTGCATATCTGTTGAGTGGGCATATCTCAATTTTGGACAGGACGAAGCAGAGTTGGGCGACAGAAGTTGTACAGTTGAAGACAACTTTTGCAGACATACTTAAGTATATGTAAGTATGCCATATGTATATACTTATGTGGCTAAGTATAGTAAAATTTTTGAAAATTTTGGTGTGCGGACCCTGCCCTTTGCCATTGATGTCAAAGGGGGAGTGAGGAGCAGTGAAAAATGAGGAATCCAACTAAGGGGGAGCTCCAAAAAATGTATATAAAGACAGAGCATTAGCCAAGGGGGAGCATAGTGTAAACACTTAGTCATTTTTCACTAAGTGTTGCCATCAATGCCAAAGGGGGAGATTGTTGGCAAGAGACACCATATGGAAAAATGATTGTTGTCATTGATGGCAACAAAGTTCATCCCACACATCCGCAGGACATGGTGTGTCTCTACCGGAAGTCAGAATGAAGATTGTTGAGGTTCGGTAAACAAGAACAGAGCTTGCGGCAAGATCCGACAGATAGGTCTGGATCTCTCAGAGGAAGTATCTTGGTGAAGTACGGATTTGGGAAAGTCAAGAGGACTACCTTGAGTAATAGATTCCAAGGATTTAGCCTCCGGTGATGGACAAGGAAAAAGATATGAATAGTTGAGTATCGGATTCCTGAGTGACAGTGTGAACAGAGGAAGAACTGACTGACAGAACATTAGACTACTTTCCGGATGTGTTACTGATGGTGTTAAAGGTTATGAAGGCATGAATCATGTTTGGCCAACATGATTAATGATTTCTACAAGTATATACTTGATCCACGTTACTTGATGTGTAAGGATTCAGCTGACAGAATAGAGTTTGTGAGAAGATTGACTGTTCCGGGTGCCGACTAGAAAGATAATGAAATCACTTGTGCGGATATATATATAGGATGGATTTAGTTGTGAGAAGTGTTGTGGATAGATGTAATATGCGAAAAAGCAGAGCAGAGCAGAAGCAATAAGGAAGGTCCGGTATGTGAAAGGAAAGCAGCATAAGAGAAGAGGAAAGATGAAGTGCAGCAAATCAGTGTACTGAGCCTAACCGGAACTGAACTCCAGCATATGTGGATGCTTCCAATCAGTTCAAGTATTGTATAACATTCTTTTGTAGACAGTGTGTCTCCTTGTAGGCAGTGTGCCTCCTTTGTGAGCAGTGTGCTTGGACAGTGAGCCCTAATTGGCAAGTGCCATTTTGTATTTCCTTATTCTTCTAACAAAGAATAATCTTTGGGTTAATCACCCCGTGGTTTTCTCCCTTAACAGGGTTTCCACGTCAAAAATACTGTGTCATGTGTTTTTCCATTTCATGATAATGTTTGCTTATTTGAATTAATGTTGCATTGATTATAAAGAAAGTTCAGATAGAAGAAATAATTAGGATAACTGATTCACCCCCCCTCTCAGTTATCAACAAGGATCAACGATCGAAACCCTAGATTAACCTAAGTGAATGATGGGATTTTGACATAAGTCAAAATCAGATGCCAAACTCTATTGCATGAGAAAAATATAATTTAATACCCCAAACCTAATGTCGATAACTGGCAAAAACAATAATTTAATCCTAAGCAAGGTTAAATTTCACTAACCTAGCTAAACCCTAAATTTTGGAAAAATTCGGCAACATAACGCCTCACGGGCGTGGTTAGGGTTTATTATAATAAAACTAATTTTGATCAAAAGTTTACTGGGTTGGTTTTAAATTACCTACATTACACTAGTAAAATTGGTAGAATAGTTAACTAGGTTAATTAAAATATTTTTCAACAAAGCTCGATCAATTTGTTCTTCTTCACGTTTTCTATAATTTAAAACATTTTTCAACAAAGCTCGATCAATTTGTTCTTCTTCACATTTTCTATGAATTAGAGTTATCACTACATCCTTTACATAATTCCTAATTTCTTGGTAGACCAGATTACGGAAGCATGTTATCCTAACTTCATTTTGATAGTTTACTAGGTTTCCAAGTGGATTAAAACTGGCTAATTTAATTTCATTAAATAATTTGCTCCAAAATGATTAAAAAGAATATTAAGATTAAGTTAATTACGATGTAGTTATATTGTCCTCGACGAATTAGGTTTGGAAGCAAGGATTAACCCAATTGTTAAAATAAATACATCTCAAATAATTAATTTTTGTAAAATTTAAATAAAACAAATAAATCCCTTTTGCAAAAATCAAATTAAATCCATCACTCCAAAATTTTCCTTTACCCAAAAACTAACCTATTTAATAAATTGCCCTTCCACTAAACAACAAATGATAATAATTAATTAGCCACTCCCAATAAGGAGGTTTAAGAATTACCCACATCCCTTAGAATTATCCCTACCACATCCCACACAATGGGGTGTGGGTGGGGGCTCCGCCCCCTCCCCACACCCATGTAATAGGCAACGACGGTGGGGGGTTCGAACCCCCACCAAACCCTTATTTTTTTTATAAAAATTCTGCAACTCTTAAATAAAACACAGTCACTCTTCATTCTATTACTCAGCATTTAATTTTCTTTTTAATGGTTTTTTTTAAATATATATTTATATATATACTCACAAACATTCACAGTTTCAATTCAAATACAGTTTTTTTTTGTATATTAAAATATAACAATATATATATACACTATTGTATATGTAATGCATCCCCTTTTTTTTTTGTTTGATAGAATAAATAAAAACAATTTATATTTAAATATATATAAATATATACATCCAAATATATATATATATATATATATATATATATATATATATATATATAGATATACATTCATATATAACTATATTTTCAAATATAATTTTCCTTCAAAAACTCACAAATTTTCTTTTAAGAACAATAAGCAAAAGATATATATATTTTTTTAATCAAATTTATATAAAGCAAAGGAACATTTCTTTAAAGAATATATATTTTAAAGGCAAATGCATTTAATTGAATCCTTCCAACAATTAACAACAACCAAAATTTCTTTTTCATAAGAAAATGTAAAACTTTCATTTTTGTCTCTCAACAATAAAACAACAACTCAAATTCATTCAAATAAACATAATAACTAATAATAAATTTGAACATTCTCTTGCCTAACCATATTCACCTTATTATATATATATTTTCTTTTCTCATTCACATATCAACTAAAATCAGCAATAAAACTTTTATTTCCAAGTGCAATAAGTTTAAATACAACTCAAAACTAAAATATAGGATTTTACATTCCAAGAGAGGAAAATTTCTTCTCTTCTAACTAAAACATTTACATAAGGCCAACTTGGCCATATCCTCTCATGAGTTCAAAATGACAACACAAGAAGGGAGCTTCATTTTCTCCTACACTTCATAGCTCAAGAACCTACAATAACACAAAAAGGGGAAAGAAGCCACAACAACTTGCTCTCCTCCCTACCATTGACTCACTCATGAGTCACCCTCGAGCTAGGAGGTTATCCTCACACTAGGAAAACTCAAACCACAACACAACATTGCATTCAACACCCAAAAACAATTTACTCCCATGGCTTATCACAACACAAGAACTGACTCAAGATGAGTTCCAATGGGGTAGGGGAGTGGACATCACTCAACTCAAGAGTGCCACTCCAAGACTTCCCAATACAAATACCTCTCAAGGCCTCAAGCCAACACTTTTAAACATAGTTTCACAAAGCTTTCATTTGGCTCTCAAGCCATTTCACATATTACACATATACACATATTGCCCTCAAGGCTAGAACTCCTCAAAATCTGGATGTGACCCCGAGGAGGTTCACTCCTCCCCTACCCCACACATGTTGAGCATATTCTTCCAAGTAGGAGAGGCTCTTACAACTCCCTTACAACTTTTCCCCACAACAACAAGTAAAAACTCAAAATGGAAACTCACACATAGCATCACACAAGTAAATAAAAACATAAGGGAAGGCATTAGCCTTGAATTCCTACCTTGTAGAGCCCAATTGGGAGATGGTTGAGAAGAGCTCCTCTAACTCCTTCTCCAAGTTGAGCCACCAAATTTCCTCCAACTTTTTCCCCAAAATAATTAAAATCAATAAAATTGCCAAAAAATTCAACCCCATCCCTCCCTTCAAGATGGATTAAAATAGGATCTTCTCATGAGCCTTGAGGAATGGGGAGGTGACACATGTCACCTCCTCACTCCTCCTCCCAACTACAAGCAAGACCCTTGGAATGGGTGGTGACACATGTCATTCATCCATCCACCAAGTCTCTCTCCCTTCCACTTGTCCTCTCTTAAACATGTGGGAGAGAAAGGTGGAGCTTCAGAGGGAGTGGGTGCCACATGTGCCCAATCCTCTCTTCCAAAGAAGGACCACACAACCCCAAGGTACCCTCACCAATTGTGGGAGAGACTTGGAGTAAAGTCCTCCACAATTAAGGGGTCTTGGAGACTCCCCCAACCTAAGGAAGAGGAAAGGAAGAGGTTGAGTGTTTGACCCACTCATCCTCTCCCTCCCAAGCTTCCATTTTCGTCACTTTACTTCAGGGTGAAGTTAAAGTGACCAAATGGAAGTTTACTTAGGGTTACACAAGCCCAAATGACCCCTAGACCCTAGGGGTACAACCTAGGGTCACGTTTAACCCAAATTTATCACCTTAAGATGTAGAAAATCACATGAAAAGGGGTCACAAAAAAATTAAAACAAAAGTTGAGTCAAATAAACATTACACATTTACAACACCATAATACAATCAACTGAAAAAGGGTAGACCTAGTCCAAAGGACACCATATGCAAACATTACGAAAATTCATCATGCAATACACAGTTGATCTTGGTTCCTCTTGGAATTAGATCGGCTTCACAAGGGAAAACAACACAGTGCGTGGGATGATCTCCGAATTTCTGTGGCTTTGTTAGAAACACCTACGCACTCAAATGAAATGTTAATCCGACATGTATATGATAGCTGAAGGAAAGTGAAACAAGCACATACAACATCACATGTTCATATAAGCATCAAGGAAATCACATTATAGTTAAATTCTAAATTCTGCATTTCAAACATCCATCCCAAGATAGAATCACATAATAAATTTCTAACTAAAATCACATGCATAGTATCCAAATAACATCATAATGTAAATCACATGTCTAACATCGTCAGTAAATCCATATCAAGTTCTAATCACATCGTAATCATGCTAAACATAATAAATCCACATATAGCATAAAGTCTAATAGTCCTGCAAATCGGGATCAATAGTCCCATAAGTCTAATATGTATCACCTATAGTAAATAAAGTAGTCAAATATATGGGAATTAAAAGGGTAGGCCTCACAAATACATATGTGATATTATATCACTTTACTATGTGTTCTCAATGATATCAATATGATTTGTATATATACTAAAATAAGTGAATATATATCACAAAATCTTTTGATTGTAAACAATAAAACTTACACATATAATTCATTGTGAAAAGTATATCTATCTCAATCTAAACTTTCTACAATCTTGCTTCTCTCAACTCCTAAGTTTATATCAAGGTTCTCACGAAGTTCGAATGTCAACACTTATTTATAACTTAAACTAGTTATAACACTGACTTAAATAGAATATGTCCACAATACCTTGTGTTCAAAAGAGAAAACATAACTTAGTCTCTTCTCTACATTTACATGGTAGCTATCTACTCAAATTAATGTTTTGAGAGCTAATAGAAAACCATATTAGCCTGAATAAACAAATTTGGAAGACAAATTACTAATACATCGAAGTCTCTAAATAAACAATACTAATCATATCATTTACATATTTCCTATGTCTAACAAACAACTCAATCTTCTATGGTTTTGATGATACAACACAAAGGCACAAAAAGGATATCTTCATAGTATTTCTCTATTAACAATAGTATTCTAAGGTTTATATACTGCGGTTTCAAACTATCCTTCAAAGACTAAATCTATCATACATTCAGACTCAAATGTTTTATGCACTCTATGTGCAATTTCAAAGTTTGCCATGACAGTATTTCCCTATTTCCTACATACCTATGTTTACGTAGAAGTTGTGATTATAAAATCTCTATTTTTCATAACTCTAAATTTACATAGTTACTGTGATCATATGATCAATGTATGCTTATACCAAATAGAATTATCACAGTTCAAAATGATAGAATTGTCTATACAAGATAAACTTACCTCAGAAGTTGATGGTTTTCCCACTGCTACTCACTCTAGCTTGATCCCTTCACTGAGTCTTTCACTATGGAAGATGATAGAGTTCTGTGTTTCACAGAATCCTTTCTCTTTGCTCCTTTCCCTTTTTGCTACGATGGATATCCCTCATGGATTCTTGATGACAACCAGCTCTATTTTAATGTAGACTCCTCTGCACTTGGAATGGATTTTTCTCCCAAACCAGACTGTCCCCCCACGCATACCAAATGCTTCAATAATATATTCTTTTTCAAGTCTTTACTCTCCCCATACTGGTGGAGATCCTTCCCAAATTTATGCCTTTTATCACTCTCAAAAGACATGCAGAAGATTGTGGAGTAACTGGTCATTAATACCACTCCCAAACCAGTTGCTATGCTCCTCCTTACTCTCCAAAACTGACGTGGGGTAAGGATTTGAATGCCCATAACTATAATGAAGTGGTTTGCATTCAATTTGCAATCTTTACCATGTTCCATTAAGAGGCTTATCAACCACAACACAATAAATTTAACTTATAAATCATATTAAATATATATAAATATAACAACATAATGTAAGTGTATACAATGTATACTAATGTTGTTTCCAACACTCAACAAGATATGAGAATGGGGTGGAGGTATTCTCCCCCTCTCAAACTTGCGTAAACATCAAAATAGACAAAATAAGTTCAAGAAAAAAATCCAACCAGGAATTACTGATAATAAAATAGTTTAACTACTATTGACCATTTCCTTGTCGATGGTCATAAACTATCCTGACTTAGTTTTTGACAAAACCTAAGATTAATGGATCCAGTTGATGATCAACGATTTGTCAAGTTAAAACCAAACTTAGACCAATTGGTCAAACACATCTTACCCAACTCGATGAAGGTTCACTAAACTGTGTAAGCATGAGACTTAGATGGCAACAATCTATTCTTATCCATATGTCTATTCTCTTCTCTCTAATGATGTTCTCCCTCTCTTTCTCGGAGGGTGGAAAACCTGTTTCCTAGTTACAACTCGCATTCACCAAACTAGGATTAGTGCATTGTTAGTCAATTCATAAACCTTATGAACAAAATGACATCATATAATCACATTTCTAAATTCTAACCATATAAACATAAACTCATGATATCATTGATTTATCCTGACATTTTTGCATAATTTCAAATCATTAATTCATGCATAATCAACTTCTAATTATGTACAAGTAAAAAG
Organism: Cunninghamia lanceolata; assembly: GCA_027924645.1. NCBI lineage: Eukaryota > Viridiplantae > Streptophyta > Pinopsida > Cupressales > Cupressaceae > Cunninghamia > Cunninghamia lanceolata. The sequence goes on from BSBN01001047.1 coordinate 5,093,909, forward strand.
TAAAATATAGTTAAAATTTGGGGTGTGACACCCTTATTAAGGAGTGCCATCACTTTTTAATCAAAATATTTCCACAAGCTATAAAGTTGTGGAATAGGAGCTTGAAAGACCAACTGAATTTGTCTTGGAATTCTTCTTATTCTAAACCTGTCTCTCTCTATATATGTATTGACTCCTCTAAAAATTAGAAGTCACGCCAATTTTATCTATGTCCACCATTTCTATGATACTTGGAAAATTGACTATGGAATTCCTGTCTATTGTAATCTCTTATTGATCCATATGACATGCTAGATTTGCTAGAAGATTAGCTATTTGATTCCCTTCTCTATAAATGTGGCCACAACTATATTCTTCAATCTCATTTAAAATATCCTTAGCTATCTAAATAATGTTATTGATTCTCCAATTATAGTGAAAGATGTTTTGAATTGCATTGATAATAAGCATTGCGTCCCCTTCAATAAAGACTGAAGAAAAACCATATTTATTAACAAGTCTCAATCCCATTAGCAAAGCCTAAGCTTCAACCTCATTACTAGTCCCCTCAAAGATTTTAGATGCCATAGTTACAATCAAAGAACTTGTATGATCCCTTAAAATGCATCCAATACTAGAATGACCTAGATTACCTTTTGACGAGCCATCAAAGTTAACCTTAACCCAATTGAGTGGAGGTGGACACCAATGTACTTGTTTTCTATCACTTTTAGAATAATTATAAATTGTACCTGGATTAAGTGGGTGGAGAAGAGGCCACCTTTTAAGAAGTTTAGCATCCCATGAGGAGAAGATGGAATCTTGTTTTTTCATTACCTGGATCATAACTAACTCAAACAAAAATTTCAATTTTCTCAATCACATCTTCTACTTGCAAAAAAATGCTTTCTAAAAATTCTTTGGTTTCTATATAACCATATATTCCATATGACTATGGAAGGGATAATATGCCAAATGGAGGAGAACAAGGAATCTATGTACAATGAAGGCCAACATTGGAAAAGTCTCAAGATAGTATTTGGCAATGCACCATACCAACCAAGTTTGTTGCAGATTGTATACAAAAAATTTGGATAAATACAAATGATAAAAAACAATGAAATGCATTACCTTGACCCAAATCTTCAATACCTCAAATAGATGCATACAAGATTGATTGATTGAGTAATTTGATATGTTGATTGCTCAATTCAGCAGCATAATATTAAGATGAAGAAGATAGATGAAAAGACAATGGATGAAAGATTGTGGAGAGATTTTGACAGCATAAGGATACTTGAAAATTAGATGTATTATAAAATTTGATAGAATAAGTGTACTTGAAACTCAATGCATGAAAATGGCTTGTGAGGGGGTAGATTTATAGGAAAGGGTTGATTTGAATGGATGGTTGAGATTAAAAGGCTAAATGAACAATGTGGACGGCTAGGATTGATTAAGTTTTCCCACTCCTTGAGGGAGCTGTAGTCATGTGACAAATGTAGGGAGGAGAATAGGACTAACCTAATTTAAATAAAAGATTATTTAAATTAGTTGTGCATGTGAAGGATATTAAATGAAAGTTGTACTACCACACATGACTCAATTGAGAGGTGGACAAGTGTTGCAATGTGGTGAGAGGTGAGGACCTAATTCAAATATTTTATTTGAATTAGTTGGGACATGTGAAAGGGATAATTTAAATAAATATTTTATCTATTTAAATTAGAGGAAAGGTGGGAAATTAATTAAATAAATGGCTAGTGGGATAAATGGGAAATTAATTAAATAAATAAAGATTTATTTAATTAATTGGCTAGTGAGATAAATGGGATTAGGATGGGAAATTAATTTTAAATAAATAGTATTTATTTAATTAATTGGCAAGTTGGATAAGTGGAATTAGGAGTGGAATTAGGTCAAAATGTTACATGATGTCTCTAATAATGTATTTGACTAGGTGTTGCAAGACATGGACAAATTTGGGTGTCTACATAGATCTTAGACCAACACTTATAAGCAAATAGGCAGAGAAGTAGTAGATGAGACAAATTTTCTTCTTCAGCTCCACAGAGAACACATTGAAAAGCCCTTGAAATTCCAAACTTAGCTAACCTGTCACTAGTAAGGATTTTATTCCTTAAGGCCATCCAGGCAAATGCTCTTGCTTTTGGAAGGCAAGATTTTCCCCAACATAAATGATGAGGCCAATCTTGTATAAGAGTAGATGAAGAGGTTAGAGATAAATATCCCTATTTTATTGTATATTCTCCAGGATTAGAAGGACTCCAAATAAGTTGATCTGAAGAAGGAGAAAAGAAGACTTTCCTTTAGGCCAAGATAGAAGAGAGAAGATCCTTTTGAGACCGAGGAATCAGAAAATCTAAAAAATCTTTCCATTTGATATTTCCAAAAGCAAAATTGGAAGAGAATTGAAAGTAATCTTTTACTCTTGAACCCCATTGCTAAGATAAATTTGTTTACCAGTCTCCAAGACATCAAAAGTTTTTAGGGTTGGGTACCCATTCCAAGAGTCTTCCCAAAAGAGATCTCTTTCTCCATTGTGAATTTTCCAAGATAGATGGGGAATAATTACCTCTCTACATTTCACAATAAAATTCCAAACTTTAGAACCAAGGGGGGATCAAAATTGTGAAGATTCTTTCTGGTTCTAGGGAGTCTAGCTATTTGGCCTATATCATTTTACATCATTTAAGTTTAGATTTAGCAAACATCTTTTAAGCTAGTTTAGCTCCTAAAGCTAGATTCTAAGCCTCAAGATTAAAGATTCCAACTCCTCCAACCCTCTTAGAGCTACAAATTTTGTTCCATGATATGAGGGCAATTTTTGTTTTTTATGTTCTATCCAGATGTCCTTTCCAGAGGAAACTTCTCAACAACTTTTCCATCTTTATCATAATTCCCTTTGGAATATTTAACATAGACAACATGTAAACAAGTATGGATGAAAGAACTTCTTTAATCAAAGTGAGTTATCCTGAATATGTTAGCCATCTACTTTTCTAGATATCCATTTTAGATTGCATTGTGTTCAATAGTTCCATCCAAAAAGAACTCTTATTTGCACCTTAGGAATTGTGGAATTCCTAAATATTGAGTAGGCAAGTTCTCAATCTTTAAACCCAAAAAATGACTTATCTTTACTTGACTTTGTGGAGCTCTAAAAAAAGAAGAAAATATTATATTTACTAACATTGATCTTCTGTCGTGAAGCCACATAATACTTATCCAAGATCAACTTGATGTTTTTAGCTTCTCTGAAAGAAGATTGGCCAAACAGAAGTGAATCATCTGCAAAGAGATTGTGAGTAATAGGAGTATTAAATCTGGGAATCTTAACTCCACCCCATTTCAATTGTAGATTTACATTTTGAATACGTTTACTTAAAGCTTCATCCATTATGATAAACAAAAATAGAGACATTTGGTCCCCTTGTCTAAGGCCTTGAGAAGACTTAAAAAACCAAAGGATTGACCATTAAAAGTAATGGAGAAAGAAGGTCCTAATATACATGACTAGATCCACTTACACAAATGGGCTGAGAAAATAAATTTCCTTAAAAAAAGATCAAGAAACTTCCAACTAACTCTGTCGTAAGCTTTCAACATATCTAGTTTTATCATCATGGAAGAAACTCTATTCTCAACAATAGAATGAATTAACTCATTTGCAAAGACCATTCCTTTAGCAATTTCTTTCCCTAGAACAAATCCTCCTTGCTCTTGGGAAATAAAACTGGGCAAGATATTTGTAAGTCTAATAAATATTACTTTTGTAATGATCTTATAGATTGTATTATAAAGGGAAATAGGTCTGAAATCTGAAAAGGAAGATGGGCTTGATTTCTTTGGTATAAGAAGTCTCTGCAATGTTACAAGTGAAGGTAGAGAGTAAACAAGGTGCTACAAGAGAGATGCTACAAGTTGGAACAACAAGTGATAGTAGGTAGGTGTTGCAAGTAGACATGATAGATGACATCAACAATGAATCCTTTAACATGAAGAATTTATTAGAGGAAGAGGAAAATGAGGAGACATAGGATGAATGATGGGTCCTTAAATTGGAAGACACTAATGGGTGTAATGTTGTAGTGGGGATTGGTGGAAGACATCCAAGGAAGGTAGTGATTGTGAGTATGTGTATCACTTACAACAAATAATGTTGTAGTTAAAATTTGTAGAGGTGAGAAAAGAGAGACAAGATAGTACTATGCCATCGAGGAGGAGAGTGGCAGAGATTGTAGTAGTAGTGGAAGTTGCAAGTAGAATGGAAGAAGTATTGGAAGCCAAAAGGGAGTAGAATCTTTAGTGGAAGCTCTTGAGGAGGATAGGAGAAGAGGTAGAGCACATGACAAGGTTGATAGTGATAGTGAAGATGATGGAGTTGTCGTAGTATGACAAGAAAATTAATATGTAGATACACGCATGGACATAGGTGAGGCCATGTCTAGGATTAGAAAGGGAATAAAAATGGAGCCTCCATACTTCTCAAGAAGCCTAGAACTAGATGAGTTAATTAAGGCTGAGAGTGGCACAAACAAGGCTAAAAGGACATGCAACACATTGGTGGAAGGAGGTGCAAACTTAAAGGAGAAGAAATGGCAGAGAAAAGATTAATCAATTAGATAGGATGGTGAGGAGAATGAAGGCTAAGTTCCTACTATTGGAGTACAAGGCAACACTGAGAGGGGAGGTAAATCAATGTTGTATAAACTTTTATAACTTTTTGCACCTTTTGATTTACAAGACAAAGAGAGAGAAAGACATTAATAAACTGTTAAACACAAATGTACAAGTATGATAATGAAAAGCATGAATCAGGACTTGTAAGTAAAACATTAGAAAACACACATATAGAGGCAAATCATAACACAAGGATTACTGGAGTGGAAAACCCTCATGGGGTAGAAAAACCACTCAAAATTGCCTCACTAGCTTATTCAAAACCTCACTGGTTACAAATAGGTCTCACTGACCAAGGAAGCTTCACTAGCTTTACAAAATGCCTCGCTGGCATACACTATGCCTTACTGGCTAATACAAGTGTGCATAAGAAAACAAATCAGTTTAGGGGGTTACCTTGTTTCACTCCATCACAAAACCTTATTCCTCCTTTAACCCTCACTTTACAAACTTTCGTTCAATTACAATCTATTCAACCTGATAAATAATCAACATTTTACCATATCAAAACTTGCAAAATACAATCTCTGTAAATTACCATCTCAAGACACATATACAAGCTCCTGGATTGATCAAACATAAAATAATTTCACTCTACAACAATCATCTGATGATCTTGTCACTCTCTGTATTTACCCCTGCAAAAACATTATCTCATACATCATTATTCATCTATATTTTTTCTTCAAAAATCTTCACAAAGATGTCTTCATCATATCATATCTCAGTCCTCCAAAAAAAATCTACTTCACAATGCACTTGCAAATTCATTATATAAAAAATAGAAGGTCCTTTCATGACCTTTTACATTCTTCTTCTTCTTTGATTCATTCTCTCTCTATGAAGAACCTGCAAAGCAAAATAAGATCATATTCTTGTAAAACCATTCACATTCCTCTTGATTCAATTTCCCCTTCATAAAAAAATTCAACTCTTTTCAACAATATTTTTCAATCTAAAAAAATCATCTGCATGAAGTCTTTTCATATTCTTCTTCCCATTTATCTTCATTTTCCCTTCTAAAAAAATCCTCTACAAACTCCAATCTGCAATTTTTGTCTTGAAAAAATATCACAATGAACTTGCAATAAAAAATAAATTACCTTTCATTTTTATTTCTCTTCAATCACCTCGTCAAAACATTTGCCATTTCTTTTTCAAGACCTCACACAAAAAATAATGTCTTCAAAATTCCATCAATAAAATCTTTCAATAAATTAATCACTCTGTCCTTAAAAAGAATAAAAACTTTCTATCTTCGGACCCCACTCTTCATCTTATAAAGATAGAAAAAAAGAAGGCATTTAAAAAGCCTTTGAAACTTCACCCAATGTGAAACATCACCCTTCTTATTATAAAATAATAAAAGCTTCTCCTTTATCTCTTCTACCATGACATGTATTAAAAATAGAAGAGAATCTCTTTAAAATCTCACAAAAAGATCTTCTAAAAAGCATCTTTAAAAATCCCCAAAAATTGCCTTGTAATCGGGCTAAAAATAGCCTTTACTGCAATTAGAAGATGACGTTCCCATGCACGTCAAAGTTAATGTATAAGGGTCGAGGTCTTAGTTTTGAATGATGGTCATTGATTACATTCTTCGCGCCCTTTGAAACTTTTAAACAAAGCCATTGATTATGGTGTTGGCACCCATCGCATAAGGTAGCTACCGCTGCCATCGGTAGAAGATAGAAGAGTCCAGTCATATATAATGACTAATAAGACCCTTGAGCAAGTCACTTTAAGTGACATTACCTACAATAAGGAGTCAACAAGCTATTATAATAAAAAGTAATTCACTTGTATGATGGGCTCCTTGTATATACTTTGAGATCATTAATTTTGAGACCTTGAACACCTTATTACCAACCCTTAACTCTGTCAAATGCATCTTAAACTCAACCCACTAAATGATAAAAACTCTGCACAGTCTATAGAGACATCAAAGAACTAACATTGTCATAAATAAACCTTCATATCACTATCATATGCATTGAGCTCATTAACTTAGGGTTTTTGAAATAGTTTAGGATTTGACGTCTCTCATTACACAACCTTAAATCAGTCACTAATCATGGATTATTGAATTAAAATGAGTCTGCATCATTATCATCAGAACCTTTCAAATATGCCTTTGCATTGCATGAATCTTTCATATGTGTCTTGACAATCACTTGTACTATGCACCCTAAACACTTAACTCCTGAATCACTTTGATTGCATATCAACATGCTTATTACATTGTAGCTCTGTCACAACATGAAGGAATGAATGAACAAGCATCCTCAACACTACGAATACCACTGCAACTCCTCTATAGTCTCTGACTTTGAAGCCATCTATCCAATGTATATGAACTCTTGTGGACCAAAACATGCAAGAACAACATGACATCAACATTCCAATTTTGTTGCATCACCATCTTGATGATGATATCAACATGAAGAGAATCTTGAAGACAAACTGAAACAAGATGATAAGCACATTGAAGCATGGTATATAAAGCAACATCAACATTTGCCACAATCTGCCAACATCTGCAAGAATCACTTGTTAATCATGAACAACATGAAGATTGTCATATGAATGAACTCCTGATGAAACACACCATAACCACTTCAACACCCATGATAAACAACCATGCAAGCAAGATCCTGAAGATGAAGATCCACTGAAAAGCAACTCTCAACACCTGATAATAATTATCCTTTTTGACATCAATGACAATCAACCTCCATCAATCTCCCCCTTTGTCATTGATGGAAAAACTACATGATGCATTTTCTCTCTCCCCCCTTTTTGACATCTGATGACAAAGCCTAAAAACTATTTGCTCCCCCTGTGATGAAGTGCACTAACAAATCACTGCCAATTACTGACAAGGACAAACATTACCACTGTTTTAAACTGCCCATAGACTATACCATACTCTCAGCACAATACCACTTCATGTCACAACACCATTATGAAGATGAAGATGAAAACTGGCATATCTCTACTATCAAAAACAAACTCCTGATGACAAACAATTCTTCCACAATCATCAACACTTTTTGACCCAAATGACAAATCTCCAGGAACTCCCAAATCATAAAGTATGAAGTATGATTATGATGGCATAAAAATGACTCTTAGGATTTAGATGAATCAAACCTTTGACATGACACATATGAACTTAAATTCTATGCAAAAATATCATAACTACTTCATCACCTATAAACACCAATATGAAGACTAATCATCACACAATTCACATCTCATGATGACATGATGACCACACAAGAAATGATCTTGCCAAGACTTCCATGATAGTGAAAACAAGATGGACAATCAACCTGCAGCCAATCTACTTCTACACACATTTTTGACATGATAACAAATGAAGACAATCCTGTAAGGAATGAAGACTATCTTCCTGTTTCTGTACATGACACTTTTTGCAACACAATGTCAAATCTGATATATACAAAATCACTATCAATACCTTTGCAAAACCAAATGCAGAGACATATGCTATGAATTAACTTCTTTCATTTTCAACCTCCTCAGCCAATATATGCTAACATATGATGATAACACCTTGAGTATACCCAAGATCCTATCTTTCAGGTTTTGATCCTAGGACCTAACAATCATCATTCAAATTAGCCCATCAAGTCTGCACAAACTAACTGCATCATCAAGTTCTTCTTGTAACAACACTTCACATTCTCACAAACATTAAGAATACTTTGAACTACAACATCATGATATGAACAAGATATAAATAGGATCATTTATAAACCAAGTCACTCAATAATCATCAAACACTTTGTGCATTGAACCCCTGAACATCTTGTTTGCATCATGAACCACTGATCACCTATATCACTGTCACACATTGAAGATCAACATAGTTATCAATGTTGAGTACTTGTGACTTAGATTATAGGCATCGGCAAGAGCTGCTTTGTGTCTCAGTGATCTCTTGTTCTTGGTCAATTATCCTTTGTTATCGGCCTGATAGGCTCTATTAGCATAACTTTCTTGTCTTCCAGCGATGAGTTTGTTTCACCAATTGGCTTGACTATCACTATCGGGCTTGGCTAAAGTTCTCTCTCCGATCGCCTGTGTTACACCGATCGGTGTAACTGTAACTATCGATGAAGTGTTGTGTTGTCTCTGCGATAGTTGGTGTCTCTCCGATGGAAGGTGTGGACTGACATACATGTAAGCAGTGTATCGGCGAGCCTTGTCTTATCGGCGTGGATTGGAATGCTTTCTCTAATGTGCATTGGTCACGCCAACAAAGGATGAAGACTTGGGTATCAGTGGGACAAGGAACCATCAGTGTGGATGGTGGACTGGTCTCCAATGAGCTTGGTCTATCTGATGGTGTTTGGCATCGGCAGGAGGAACATTGTTGGCAAAGAAGGAAGAAGTCACGTCGAAGGTTATGGTCACTTCGATGAAGATATCGGCCAAGGTCTTCTCGATGTTCAGTGAACGGTAGACTGATTGGTCTTGTCAGCAAAAGTACCGATGGTTATCATACATGTGGTCGTATATATAAACTGGAAAATCGACCGATGACGGATGCATGTCAGACTAATGAGTTCTCACGAATGCGAACAGTCAGATGACAATTTGGACGATTAGACTGAGCGTAACTGAATCAATTGGTTGCTCGGAGGATTAGACAAGTTTGGAGATAGATAGTCTTGGAGAGAGAGAGTTAGATTGTGAGTTCAATCTTGTGAGGTCAGTATGCTTCTTCAAAGAAGTCCTATGTTGTACATAGCATGATAACAATATGTGAAGGGACTGAACCGAGAAAAGAAGAAATAGAGGTCAAGAGGAGAGCGAGAATAGAGTTCGTGTGCAGGGTGATGTCCTGTACTGTATGCTATTTGTGGCATGATAATAGTATGAAGGACTAACCCGAGTGCTAGAGAACTTTGTGCAGGGTTATGTTGTCAGTTATTCTTCCAAAGGAGCAAGATGTAAATCTCCATGAAAGGCTTAGTGCCAGATTTGTATTGTAACTGTATTTTCTGTTGCTTGATAATACAATGGTGATCTAGGCTTTTGGAATGTGGGGTTTTTTACCCGTAAGGGTTTTCCCCACGTATATCTGTGTCTTCTGTTCTATCTTTTGTGTTAGCATTTCTGTTGAAATTAGATTTTGTTGCTTGTATTTCCTCTAAGAGTCAATGTTGGAAATGAACTATGTCTGTTTCCGCTTTGTGGCACAATTGTGCATGTTTTTGAAGCAATTGAAAAGAATTTAAATCTGTCGAAGACACCACTGTTCTTAGAAATACATTCTGAGATGCTCTCATTTCCTTACAATCAACACCATTAAGAAATTCATTTCACAAGGCTGATATGAATAGCATCTTAGCAACCATTATCAAGCATGAATCCAAAAACATAATAAACAAAACAAGATCATCATATAAACATCAAATGATCTCCTTCCTGAAACTTCTTGGGGATAATTGATAGAACATGGACAACTCCCCCCAACTTCATGCCATATGTTATGCAACTGATGATATGACTTGTGCAAAATGCACAAGTTTAGAATCTATCTTATCTTTGCTTTGTTTTATTCTCCAAACTTTTATAGGTTCTTTCTTCCTCCAAACTTTTTAAATCAAGTGATGCTTTTCTGCAACTATGTGCTTTGTGTCCAAGAGAGTTACAATTATAAAAAATTATGTTGTGATTCCATATATGAACATACCTTTCATACATTTTGCAGTTTCTTTGTATATGACCAAGAGAGTTGCACTTGAAACATATAAGATTAGTATTCCTTATTGAAATAAATTGAGTTCTTCTGCAATTAATTGCTTTGTGTCCAAAGAGATTATAGGTATAATAATAACCATTAAATGAATAATTATACATGTACATATATGCTTGTCTTACAAGAGTAGTTCTTCTAAAAAAATTTCTCCTTTGATTATGCATTTTCACAAACTCATCTTTGGTTTTCATTACAGCTTCAGTCTTCTTTTTGTCTTCAGGAGCAGTAGCATGATAGTCCAAATCTATCTTCTTTCTTGGAGTTTCTCTAACTTTGGAAAACTCTCTTTTTTCATAACCAAGTCCAGTAGTGTCTCTATGTTGTTTTTTTTACCCAGCATCTCATGCAACTTATTTGAGCTCTCTTCAAACTCCTGATATTTCTTGGACAGAACCTTGAAACCTTCATAATCTTTTCTCAGATTGACAATTTCAGCCTCTAATTTCAGATTTTCAATTCTTTTAACCTCAAGGTCAGATTTTGTTACATCATCTATCCTCTTAGCTTCCTCAACCTCTATCTTTAGATTGATAATTAATATATCTGATTCACCTACTTGATTTCTCAAATCTATAATTAGATTTCTAGCATCTTCAAGGTCTAAAAGTGCATTGTTTTTCAAGACTTTTTCTTGTTGTAGCTACAATTCTAATCTCTGATTCTCCTTTTTGTATTTCTTGATCACACTCAGAGCACATATGAGCTCTCCTTCAATATCAACCTCACAATCATCTTCATCAAACTCCTGTCCATCTTCGTCTACAAAAAGATCTTCTTCATGTGAATGTCTCATTTCATTATCATCCCTTTTAGACACTAAGTTGTCTTCTCTTTCATGAGCATCACTTTGATAGATTATAATCAACTCCTTCCACATATCTTGAGTTGTTTCACAATTCATAACTTTACAAGAAACTTCATTAGATAATCCAAACAAAATAGCCTTCTTTGCAGTATCATTGTATTCATAAGCCTCTTTATTACTTGTATCATTAGGTGATAAAGAGGAAATAAAATACCCACTCTCAACTAACATCCACACACCATATCCTAAAGAAAACAGATAGGCTTGCATCCTAATGCACCAAGTAGAGAAATCTAAACCATCAAAGAAAGGAACTCCAGAAAACTCTTTTTCTAATTTTATACCTGATTCAACTTGTGAAACATTTCTATCAACTGATTGTATATCAACATTTGAATTTGATATAGATGGTGCCATTTGATCAATAGGAGACTTGACATTTTTCTTTTCTCTATTTCTTTTGCAATTACACATGGTACTCCACACTCAGGACCTACCCAAGACGATTAGATTTCTATAGGGAACCTATGCTTTGATACCACTTGTTGGAGTACAAGACAACACTGAGAGGGGGGGTGAATCAATGTTGTATAAACTTTTATAACTTTTTGCACCTTTTGATTTACAAGACAAAGAGAGAGAAATACATCAATAAACTGTTAAACACAAATGCACTAGTATGATAATGAAAAGCATGAATCAGGACTTGTGCGTAAAACACTAGAAAACACACACAGAGAGGCAAATCATAACACAAGGATTACTGGAGTGGAAAACCCTCATGGGGTAGAAAAACCACTCAAAATTGCCTCACTAGCTTATTCAAAACCTCACTGGCTACAAATAGGTCTCATTGACCAAGGAATCTTCTCTAGCTTTACCAAATGCCTCACTGGCATACACTGTGCCTCACTGGCTAATACAAGTGTGCATAAGAAAATAAATCAGTTAAGGGGTTACCCTGTTTCACTCCATCACAAAACCTTATTCCTCCTTTAACCCTCACTTGATAAACTTTCTTTCAATTACAATCTATTCAACCTGATAAATAATCAACATTTTACCATATCAAAACTTGCAAAATATAATCTCTGCAAATTACCATCTCAAGACACATATACAAGCTCCTGGATTGATCAAGCATAAAACAATTTCACTCTACAACAATCATCTGATGATCTTATCACTCTTTGTATTTATCCCTGCAAAAACATGATCTCATACATCATTATTCATCTGTATTTTCTCTTCAAAAATCTTCACAAAGATGTCTTCATCATATCATATCTCAGTCCTCCAAAAAAATCTCCTTCACAATGCACCTGCAAATTCATTATATAAAAAATAGAAGGTCCTTTCATGACCTTTCACATTCTTCTTCTTCTCTGATTCATTCTCCCTCTATGAAGAACCTGCAAAACAAAATAAGATCATATTCTTGTAAAACCATTCACATTCCTCTTGATTCAATTTCCCTTTCATAAAAAAATTCATCTCCTTTCAACAATATTTTTCAATCTGAAAAAATCATCTGCATGAAGTCTTTTCATATTCTTCTTCCCATTTATCTTCATTTTCCCTTCTAAAAAAATCCTCTACAAACTCCAATCTGCAATTTTTGTCTTGAAAAAATATCACAATGAACCTGCAATAAAAAATAGATTGACCTTTCATTTTTATTTCTCTTCAATCACCTCATCAAAACATCTGCCATTTCTTTTTCAAGACCTCACACAAAAAATAATGTCTTCAAAATTCCATCAATAAAATCTTTCAATAAATTAATCACTCTACCCCTAAAAAGAATAAAAACTTTCTATCTTCAGACCCCACTCTTCATCTTATAAAGATAGAAAAAAAGAAGGCATTTAAAAAGCCTTTTAAACTTCACCCAATGTGAAACATCACCCTTCTTATTATAAAATAGTAAAAGCTTCTCCTTTATCTCTTCTACCACGACATGTATTAAAAATATAAGAGAATCTCTTTAAAATCTCACAAAAAGATCTTCTAAAAAGCGTTTTTAAAAATCCCAAAAAACTGCCTTGTAAACGGGCTAAAAATAGCCTTTACTACAGTTAGAAGAAGATGACATTCCCATGCACGTCAAAGTTAATGTATAAGGGTCGGGGTCTTAGTTTTGAATGATGGTCGTTGATTACATTCTTCGCGCTCTTTGAAACTTTTAAACAAAGCCATTGATTATGGCGTTGGCGCCCATCGCATAAGGTAGCTATCGCTGCCATTAGTAGAAGATAGAAGAGGCCGGTCATATATAATGACTAAAAGACCCTTGAGCAAGTCACTTTAAGTGACATTACCTACAATAAGGAGACAACGAGTTGTTATAACAAAAAGTAATTCACTTGTATGACGAGCTCCTTGTATATACTTTAAGATCATTAAAATAAGGTTTTGAGACCTTGAATACCTTATTACCAACCCTTTACTCTGTCAAATGCATCTTAAACTCAACCCACTAAATGATAAAAACACTGCACAGTCTACAGAGACATCAAAGATCTAACATTGTCATAAATAAACCTTCATATCACTATCATATGCATTGAGCTCATTAACTTAGGTTTTTTGAAATAGTTTAGGATTTGAAGTCTCTCATTACACAACCTTAAATTAGTCACTAATCATGGATTATTGAATTAAAATGAGTCTGCATCATTATCATCAAAACCTTTCAAATATGCCTTTCCATTGCATGAATCTTTCATATGTGTCTTAACAATCACTTGTACTATGCACCCTGAACACTTAACTCCCGAATCACTTTGATTGCATATCAACATGCTTATTACATTGCAGCTCTGTCACAACATGAAGGAATGAATGAGAAAGCATCCTCAACACTACTAATACCACTGCAACTCCTCTGTAGTCTCTGACTTTGAAGCCATCTGTCCAATGTATATGAACTCCTGTGGACCAAAACATGTAAGAGCAACATGACATCAACATTCCAATTTTACTGCATCACCATCTTGATGATGATATCAACATGAAGAGAATCTTGAAGACAAACTGAAACAAGATGATAAGCACATTGAAGCATGGTATATAAAGAAACATCAACATCTGCCACAATCTGCCAACATCTGCAAGAATCACTTGTTAATCATGAACAACATGAAGACTGTCATATAAATGAATTCCTAATGAAACACACCATAACCACTTCAACACCCATGATAAACAACCATGCAAGCAAGATCCTGAAGATGAAGATCCACTGACAAGCAACTCTCAACACTTGATAATAATTATCCTTTTTGACATCAATGACAATCAACCTCCATCACCCACTGGCTAACTATCAAATTGAGTCGTTCAAGAAGTTATAGAACTTGTGACTAAAGGAGATGAGTGTAAAGAGCTACATTGAGGAGTTTTACAAAATCTCCATTAGATTGGGTCACCACAAGTTGAATCATGAGAAGGCTTCTTGGTATGTAAATGGATTAAGGATAAGCATATGAGTTGAGTTGAGCATGATAAGGCTGAAATCCATTGATGATGCCTACCAATATGCATTAATAGTCAATGAGAAACTATCATGGAGACAATAGGGTTCAACTAGCAACAAAAGAAAATTTGTGGGAGAAAGAGAACCTACTAAGGATTATGATGGTCAAATGTGTGCAGCTAAATGAAGGTACATCTAAGATGAGGAAGATAACACCACCTACAATCATAAAACTAGCTATGGAGCAAGAGAGAAGGTGTGCTCAAAAATTGATGAAGGCAGATTTGGTCAAAGAAGAGATAGGGGATTCATAGGCAGATGGTATAAGTGTAGATAAGTGGGTCATAAAGCAACTTAATAGTGGTAGAAGAAGTGAATCCCAAAGTCATGTTACTTGAACAAATTAAAGGAGTGATACTTCATTTGAATGTGCAGGGAAATCAAAGCATGGAGAAGCCCTCATAATGAAGAGGATGCTACTAAAACCAACAAGAAGGAAGGATGAGCCTATGCAATGAAGGAATTTCTTTCAAACCATGTGTAAGGAAAGAGGTAAGTGTTGTAAGGTCATAATGATAGTGGCAACATGGATAATTAATTTTCTTTTGAGATGGTAGAGAAGTTAGGGTTGAGGAGAGTAGCTCACCAAAATTTATATTGAGTGTCTTGGTTACAAAGAGGCCATTAGATATTAGTGAATCAATAATGTTTATTAAGTTTTCAAATACGAACTTATGAGGACAATGTGTGGTGTGATATCATGCCCATGGACATGTACCATATGCTCTTGTGAAGGCCATGGAAATATGATAGAAGAGTTATGCATAATGGTAGGACAAATGTTTATGCCTTGGTAAAGAGTGGGAGAAGGCATACCTTAACTCCATTAGTAACTATAGAAGAGGAGGTGATAAATAGCTCAAGAATGTTATCATTTGTACATAAAGAATTCTTGAGAGTCTTAGTGTAAATAAGGCCATATTATATCTAATTAGGATATCACCTCTCTAAGGATTGACCTATTCACACTTAGCTTAAATTTACTTATCTATTTTAGAGTTTGTCTCACCTCATGTGGTGAAGGCATGTGTCATCATGCTTTTGAGACACTTCTTGCATGTTTACTTGCAACTTCCATGAGCACTTGTCACTTGAGCTCATAAGTGTCACATCTTAGGAAGGTTAGTCATTCATTTTTTTACCATCCCACCTTCTCTCTCATGCCTATTTATACAAGGAATCTATGTACATTTTACTTATCTCTTGAATATATGTCACTGGCTTATTTTGTGCAATTATATCTTGTGGAAGTTGTTTTGTATTTGCTTGTTGATCTTGGCTGCTCCAACATGGTATCGGAGCCATGCTAGCAAAACCCTTCTTGTATTGAGATATTCTCGCACCAAGCCTTGTCAAGAGTTCCTCATAGAGCCAAATGGACATTGTCATTGAGTCTAGAAGGCCTAAGACAATGAGAATAACCCTTCATTCGATGAATTTTGGTAAAGTTGATTTTTTTCAAAAAAAAATTTACCCTACCTAGGGTTGTATGGTCGTACGGCCTCTCATTCCATACGTGTATGGATTTTTTTGTAAAAAATTGAAATTTTTTTTGCAAAGGGCACTTTGGCCCCCTAAAAATTTTGTTTTTGGGTCAAAATCCATTTCGTGTGTAGGATTTTTAGTAGGTGTATCATGCATTTCAAGCCATTCATCCGAGTTTAGGGTTTTGGCCCTGTTTGTGGGCTCTATTTGGCCAACTTTGTACTCTGGCTCGGCCTACATAGTTGGCCCTAGCCTCAAGGCTTTGGTTTGTTATGGCGTTTTGATTTTTCAAAGGAAGTTCAGCCCTTTCTTGACCATCTTGTTCGGCCACTCGGCCCAAGCTCAGGCCCCACGACCTCCCTCAACCCCTGTTCAGGATCTTTATTGGCCTCGTCTTGGGCTCTACAGGCCCAGTCAGCCATATATCCAGCCCTGCCAGCCATTGCAGGCCCATTTTATGGGTGTCCCTGAATGGGATTTGGTGCTTGTAATCGACCATTCTCAAGCCCTAGCATTCCATTTTATGTTTGCTAGTAATCGGCCACTTGAGGACGTTTCACTCCAGCCTAGTTTTGACTCTTTGCATCCCATTTCGGCCCCCCTGCAACCTGGTTAAGACCCCCCCTCGGCTTTGCTTTAGTGGCTTCTGCTAGACTCTTCATGCCCCAGATCTTGGCCTCTTAGGCCCATTTTGAAGTCTGCGACCTCATTGGGGTTCTTGGTCGACTTTGACCAGCACTCAAATGACCCTGCACAACAAATTCAAACTCTTCTCACATCAAACAAACCATGTCCTTTGGAGCTACCTCTTGTTATTGGGCACTGGGCATTCTCTCAAGCCATTCCACTCTTTGGAAATACTCTTCACACAGTCCAATTTGAGCTATAAGTCCTCATACGACCTCAACCCAGACAATAGACTAAGATCCAGGCTCTCTTTGCACAAGATTAGGCCAATTTTCAGGCCCACTTGCCCTATTTTTTTACCTCACAAGCTCGATTGTAGGCTCCACCAACGAGCCACCAGCCAGCCACTAGCCTACTACCAGGGAGCCACCAGAGCTCCACTAGCTCTCATTAGCGTCCTACATAGGCACTTTTTTTCAAAATGTCATATCTTGCAAACCGTTTATCAGTTTTTTTGCAAATTTCTTATCAACAGAAAGGTGTTTCCATGAACTTCGCTGTAGTGAAGTTGTTTTAATTTTTTTTTCCTTTTTGACTATTTTTTATGTGACTTTCAAAGTCACTTAAACATTACATTTAAATTTAGCATATAACATTAACATATCAAGTTAACATATAAAGTTAGCATCTAACCGCTAGCATATAAAGTAAACATGTAAAGTTAACATTAGCATTTGATGAAATTACTAAGAACTTATTGTAAACCACTGGAGACTTGACTTTATGTCTTGAATTACGCACTCATGCACATACATAGAGTGGATTGGCAACATACCGTTGTGCACACCAATGTGATTTAAGGTTAAAGGACCTCTAGTTGACTCTTTTCAATGTTTAAGGGTCCAATTAGGGTAGTTATGGTAACCTAAAAGTTATCCTTTGCCTCAAACTGCAATCATGGATTTCTAATCCCAACTTGGATATTTATAGTACATTTATTGAGCTAGAAAGATGGGATTTGACCATCAATTAGCCCTCTTAGCAATGATAAATGCCACTATTAACATCACCACCATGTTAATAACCATAGCTATCTCGATAGAATTCTACTAGCTCAGGCATTCAAGTTTCATAATGAAGATATCAAAGGTGCCCTAATGGATGTCTGTGGTCATGATCTGTTAGAGGAACATTGGTTGTTCTAACCTGTCTCAGCTGATATCTCTATTCCTGTCAAATGCGATGGACCTGATACAAGATGTGGAAATGGTAAGGCACCTTGCTGATGTTTTTGTGCAAGATTTTCTTCTTGGTGATGACAGATTGAATGAAGATTTAGCTAATTATGATCTCAATGAGTGTATTGCCTTGATTGGGGGTCTCTTTTCTCTTCGATCCATTCATACGAATCCTGCTTTCCATTGTCTGTATCATGTTGTGGTTCATGGCCTTCAAGAAGACTATACTGTGATTGTTGAAAATTAAATCCAATCCCATATGAATGAATTTAGTCAGGAGTTTGCGGATCAAGTTCATGAAATTTTTAATGCTTGGTCTCTTCTACTACAGGTGCAACCTCCTCAACCACTTGTGACACCTCAACCGAATGCTAATGGTGATGATGCTCTAATTGTTCATAACAATCCTGATGGCTTTGTTGTTACAGACTTGAATATTATGGATGAGCAAATCATGTAGGTTTTATGCTTTTTATTTTTGCTTAGTTATGTATACAAGCTTCTTGTTTTGAGTTTTGTTTATCTCTCTCCCTTTGATAATATGTCATTTATGACTTGGAGAGATGCAGATATCTTGTAATATGTAACTCTTGGATATTTTCATATTTTAATATATGATATATAAGTTCAGGTGCTTGTCACCTTTTACCTATAACAAAAAAACCATAGCTAAACACAAAGCAAATAATTAAATATTCCAACTCATAATTAATGCAAATAAGAAAAATGTAACTTAATTAATTCAATTTACACAATACAACATAAGCCAATATACCTAGGTGAGTGTGAGCAGGTTCCTTCACGAATTGATGCTTTCAAATAGCTAAATCCTTCTTCCTGATGATACTCTCTCTCTCTCCAACCTAAGAGAGTGTCAGATGTTCTTGTCACACTCATAGAAATGATAGTCGCAATCAAAACCACAATTTGATATATCATTAAATAAATCATAAATTGACATTTAAATATAATCATAAAAGATTAATCATTTCTAGAATCCTTTCAATTTACAATTCTAAATATAATTATCATACTCAATTATCTTTCCTAATCATTTGATTTAATCAATATTTAACTAGGAAAAACAATGGGATGTGACAAATCATATGTGCATCATCATACAATGCATATATCTCATCTCATGTAATGGACTTACTCAATAATCCAAATAGAACTACAAAAACCCACATGGAACAAAAAGAAAGAGCATTACAAAATGGTGTAGGAGCATTTGGGCGAATAGGCAATCTGCATCAACCAAAAACATTTCCAACTTTGGTTAATTTTTCGCTATGTTTTTGTTGTTTCAGTTGGTCAATTTCGGTGCATTTTTGGTTTTGTTGTGATCAACTGAAAGCTTTATTGATCAATTGTCGCGACTAATCTCTCTTGAGTTTAATGGTTCAATTTGAGCACAAATGAGTTTGTAATGTCAATATTTGTTGAAGAACTGTCTAAGCGACACTTGATGATTTCGTGGTGTCCAAATTTACCTGTGAATTGTAAATGTGGGGCCTTTTGTAAATGGTGAGCAATTGTATGTGTGAATGGAGTGATGAATGCTCCATTTGTTTGTTGTTGGGTGTATACAGTAAGTGAAGGTGATTTAGAATGCGTGGAGGTTGATTTTATGCAAACCGTGGGAGTCTAGAATGCAATAACTTTATACTAAATTCTTCATCAGAGGTTTTAATGGGCCGCCACAAATGAAATGAGTTCATGGGGATTGGATTTCATCCAAGTCATGAGTCCAAGGAAATAGAAATTTGATTGGTATGATTTTGCATTAGTTTTTATTTGCTTTTACGATATATGCCACAACTTGGAGAGTTTTGACGGAGTCAAAGCAAATGTTAAAAGCTACAATTCCTTTGGTAAGGTCTCGCCCCAGCTCTAGAAGTAGAATGGACTTGTGACCTTTCAATTTTTATCCTCACAGTGATATAAAAACCAACGAATGGCTCAGAATAGGGGTTCACCTGTAGAGGAAACTAAGAGAACATCTTAGTGTACGGAAAGGGGTTCAGCCAAGGCATGGAGAAGAGGGATCATACAGAACATTGCAACTGTATTGTAGAGGCAGAGAAGAGAGTAATGTTGAGGAGAGTTTGCCGAGGAGAAGTCAGAGGAAACCGAATTGCAATGATGTGCATTGAAATAGAGGAAGAAGAAATGTGGAGAAGGGAATACATTGATGTTGTAATAATAAATCAGTGAGAAGATATAAATGGTATGCAATTTTGGTTGTAATTGTTTGAATGAGTAGAACTTTGTATGGTAGATAGTGAATGTTCATAATAACAATATAAGTTTGATGAAGGGGGTAAATCATAAAACACACAACAACAGAAATTGCACATAGAAAATAGAACTTCCTTTATTGATTTTGGACAACTTATTACGTTACAGAAGCTCAAATACAATCTGAGGAATCAACCCTCCATAGGCTGCAACACATTATAGATTCCTATTCCCAGACTCTAAAATCACCTACCTTCTGTAACCCCAAATCAGCTAGGGTTTCTGTTTTCCCACCTATTCTTGACTCCACACTTGCCCCCTTAACTCTACTATTGCCCAGGGTTCCCAAAAATGGTTATTAATAGCCTTTTTGGCAGCCAACAACCTAATTTTGAAATTTGCATCTCCCTCCAAAAATAGGTCAACTTCTGGGAGCCATAACTTTTGATCCAGGTGTCCAATTGACAAACCGTTTTATGCGTCAGAAAGCTCGTGGAGTGCTCTACGCGCTAAGAAATAGATCTACCAGTTCTGGCCATTTTGAGCCCGTACGGGGCCGTTTGGTGCCTCAAACCTGAGTTCGAATAATTTTCAGGCATTTTTTGGGAAACAGAAACTTTAATAGCTTTTAGCTCGCAAATGATCTTTGTGTGATCCCTTTGCCAAAGGTCTTATATTTCCAATATGTAACTTCCTATAAATTTTTACTTCAATCCGTGCCCAAATGCAAACTTTCTAAAAATAGAAGGTTACTATTTTTAGTAGTTTGGAAAAATTGAAAGTTCTACATCATTATTCAAGCGATTATGGAACCAGAACCACAAATTTTGAAAAGAAATGGAAAGAACATCAACAATTTTGAAACACATCTTTTTTTTTGGCTGATGCAAGATTGCCCTTACACCACTGGATGCTCCTGCATCAAAGTTGAGTCTGTGGCAAAATGAATGGAGTGATTTCCCATTACTTGTGTGATAGTCTAAATAAAATGAATGGTGATTGTGAATAAGTTGTATTCCTGTAACTGTTGTAGCTAGATTTATATTGCCCAAGATTAAACAAATTGAAGTGTTTGTGACTAAATTGTGTATGTTGCAAGAATTAGCAGTCTCATAAGACTCTTGATTCCTAGTTGCATTACAAAAGATTTGCAATGAATTAAAATATTCTCACATACTTCTCTAGTTTCCGTTACATTCATACTAGAAAATGTGGCAAGAAAGGATGAGCAACTAGGTTCAAACACCCTCCTAAATAATTACAAACTACCCTGGAGACATACCATTACATGCATCTATCTTTGAATAACCTTTCTATGCTTTACAAGGTGCACTTTATCTCTCTACAAATCAAAATTCAACATTTAATGCTCTGGAACACTGCTGTGACACTTGCAGTCCAGAAATTGGTTTAATGACCAACCCTTTTTACATCTTAAGAACATTACATATATAGCATTACAATTCAACACATTTACAATTCGCCCATACATGTTTCATCCAAACCACATGGGTTGTGTTGGTGTTTCCAACTAATTTCCTGATTATCTCTATAAAGTAGCCAACTTTAATACTCAAGACTCTCAGATCAGTGGCCAATGAACATGAGACAATAACCTTGTTCTCCTCTACACTTTAGGCTCTGCCAGACCCAGGGGTGTTCCCTTACAACAATATCAATTGATTTAACTCTAATCACAATAGGATATTATAAAAGCAAATATGTTCTCATAAATATGCATCAAAGCTATAAGATAAATTCAACACTAGCTAATTTCTTAGAGACTAACTCATTGCTAGCCTTGAGAACATATATCTAAATAAATAAAACAATATTCAAAGAAAAATAAAACAAAATGGTTCAAATGATTTGTCTTTTAAGGTTGTGGTTCTAGATTTTAGACAAAATGAACTTATGATCAGTGCCTATCTAGGGTATAGAGTCAAATTCTTCCTTGAAAATGCCTCTTTCTGACATCCAAACTTCCAACTCAGAAGATAAATTGTATCATTGCCTTACAATAACACATCCAAGAAAGAGTATCTTCCACAATTCTTCTTACAAATCCTTAATGCAATACATAACTTTCCATATCTCATTCAAAACATTTTAATCCATTACTTGAATAGAAGCAACAAACAAGATACACAATGCAACAAATGTGCACAGATAAACTCAAAAACCCTTTATTCCTTTATTTAAAAGAGTAATGAATACATTCAAGGAGACAATTACAAAAGACACACGTTGTAAGCATTTTTCATAGGGGTCGACTTGAATTGAAAATATGCCATATAGAGATTTTTCACTAACATGCAAGATTATATCTGTAACTCAAGATATTCTTCTTTCAAAACAAACATCTGCCCAAAAAATAAGGATTCCAGAATCCAAACCCCTTACAAATTTATCACAAGTTCCTTATATTAGAAAAATAAGAACATGTCAACCTAGGACCTGACTATAATATTTGGTTACATTTATGGTACTTCATTTAATGCTTGTAGCACAAGGACGTGTACCTATTGTAATATATGACAATTTACTAAAACTATCCTATCGTAGTACTTGTAACTGCTAAACAAGGTCAATCTTGATGTGGATGATGCTCCTTGAAACTGTTGCTACCAAAATTAAATTACTTGTTGACCTGGATTCCAATTATTAAGGCATAGAGACCAATTAAAAATCAAACATATCTTCAATCAATGTACTTCACTATCCATGATGCACACATCTTCTCCAAAGGCCATTGAAGAGGGAGTATCTTAGCCACCTTGTTGTTATTTATAATATATTTTGCATCCAAAATCACTCTACTTTCTTTGCTAAAACTATCAAAATTCACCTCTATGGTAAACAATTCACTTAATGTATTATTTAATAGACCCATATCAAGGTCATCATTTACACATATAGAAGACAAAATATTTGATGCCAACGAATGAAAATGCTCCTCTATTGATCCAAAGGCTTGATTTGTTTATCATTATCCAAAATACCTGGCATAATCCTTTCATCAACATGCTCTAATAAACTCAATTTATCTTTTACCTGCCTATCTAGTTTCATCATATATGCAGCAAATTCATCTAGCATCATAATCATCTCATAGGTTAGTACAATCTCTGCAAAAGCTTCTAGATCAAACCTAGCACATTTGTACATTTGCCTTATTACTGCGGTCTTCGGTATCCACCTGTCAAGTATTTCTTTTAGACCATCCCTATCTTAAGTGTACTTGACAAAAGTTGCTCTTAGCCTTATAGGTATCATCGACCTTATTTACTACTTTGGTTATCCAATGATTTATTAAATCAATAACTAATTTTTCACTTATCCTCATACTATCCTCCTTGGCTCCCTTTACCTATTCTTTCAATTCCTTGATTTCTACCAACATGGCTTCCCTATCTAATGGAAATGGCTCTACAAAACTAGAAGGTGTGGAAATGATTGGTACTAATATGCTCGAAGCTGAGAATTGAAGAGATCTAAGATGATTCAACTCAACCATGGACTTCATATAATTCTCATTCAACCTATCAAAATTTGCCTACAATTTTGTAACTGTTGCCTCAGTGAAAAGAGTTGTATTCGCATTCAAAGATGCATCTTGTGGGGCAGGTGTATCAGATAATCTTTTGATAATCACATTCCCTGTTAAATCATGAACATTATTTGCTACCTTTGGCTTATTTGTATTTGGGGCCATTACCCATATTGCTAAGGTCTCAAATTTGGAGCTAAAACCTAATCCAAAGAAAGCTTGCTCACTTTGCTCTTCTATTGCAAACACTTCTTCATCTTGCCTCCTTATTATGTCAAAAGCAAGTGCAGTGGATATATCCCAATCAGGAAGTAACAACAAGCCATTGTTCTCCACTGATTTCCTTCATTCTTATGGGGTAATCTTTCCAATATCAAGGTTAACCTCCTACAATACCTTTTGAGCTACTTATTCATATTGCTTAAGGTTTGTTTTATTTTTAGCTTCATCAACTTTCTTTTAAAATTACGTACTTTTCAATCTCAGTACAAAACCTTTAAATGCCTAGGTCTTTATGAATTCATCATCAATCATAAATTGTGCACAGGCCAAGGGTCTTATGTCATTGGTATCATCATCATTGTACTTGAGATTTATCTCCCTCCTATTCCTAGGTGCAGTAGTAACCATAATCCTTGGAGGTGAGGACATTGGCTGATTTACCTTAGAATCTTCTAAAGGCACATTCTCTACAGTGTCCTCCACCTCAACTACCTACACCTCTATTTCTCCGCCCTCTAAGTTTATAATTTTCCTTTTCTTTGAAAATGGTTGTGAAGGGACACCAATGGCTTATGACTACTCATGAGCTAGGATTCACTTGTTGTAGAAACATAAGGTGGAATAGGAACGTTGGGATCTCTTTGATATGTTGGCCTCTCCTTTACTACAAGAACCTTTCCAATCAACGTCTTTGCATTTGTCAACATTTTATGCATCCTGAGTATGGGATCCCTTTCTTCAGCAAAGGCACCAAGGTAGTTTGCATGCATCTTTCTCCTCTGCTCTTCATGTTTCATGATGTCATACCACTTAGTTCTTGTTTCATTCACCTCCTCAATGGTGAAGCAATTTCTTGTTATATCCTCATATAATAATTCATGTATAAATGCAAGCCTTTTTATGCTTAGCCTAACCTAAGTTATGAATCCTTTAGTAGATTCCAAGCCCATTTAATATGATTTCATAATTGGATAAATTTGATTGAATACATATTTATTTGTAACCCAAAAATCAAGAAATTTCGTTGATGTAGGGAAGAAAGATCCCTTCTTTTCCCCTCCCAAATGAGCTTTATCTTATTCGTTTAGCTACCAAATTACATGTAAATAGGCCAATCTTTTTAGAACATATTTTGGAAGTACATGGGGGGCCACCTTACATCCATATACCCTTATGGTAGTAGTATTGGTATGCAAAAACCAATCTCCCCAATTGTGTTGAATCCCCAAATCAGAAGTTCTATCCCTAGGTCTCAAGAAATCCATGATCTCTTTTGGTAATCTACTCTAATCTATTCCAAAGAAATTCATGATTCTTTTAACAAAAAATTCTTCAAAAATAACATGATTCTTTTAACACTAGACAAGGAGTGGAGAACTTGTATCATCAACAACTTTTACCTATAAAGACTTGTGCCATAATCTCCTTCCTGCATACAAAAATATGTTACACAATAGGGAATACCATCTAAAATTAACATTTTCCTCATTTGCCCTGATAGCCACCAGTTGCTCGTGCATTTTATATGCAATTAAAGTAACATAATCGTACTCACTATTTACCATCATGTCTTGGATGTCTGTTGTCATAAACATGATAGGAACAAGAATTTTTATCTTGCATCTTCTCCTAAGACTTGACACAAAGTGTGATAAGTCTTTATAAAGTAATCATAGAAGAGGTTGATGGTTAAAGGCTCCCTTTCAGCTTGTGATATCTTAATTGACCTATTATCCAATCCTCTCAACTTGTATCTAGGGAGAAGCATTGCTCTGTAACTGCTCCTATTTCTCTGATACTGATCACTAAAAGATCCAAAACTAATGACTTTATTGGAAACTAGATTTAATACAAATACCTTGGAAACATAATCTTTTGTCAAAATAATCATCTCCAATCCATTATGTTGAACACACCAGGATACTGAGAGGGGGGATGAATTAGTATCTAAACAAACTTCAACTTCTCTGGAGCAGATTAAAACTTAAGCATTACAACATGAACATAAGAAAGAAAGATTAACACAATGCACATCACCACATAACACCAGATATACATGGAAAAACCAAGAATGGAAAAACCATGGTGAGGACTAACTCACAATATATGAAGCTCAAAATTACAACTTTGTTTTACAACTACAACCCAAGGAAGATACTACTCCTTGCTGACTTTGTTTTAGGGCTACAACCCAAGGAAGCTACTACTCCCTGCTGACTTTGTTTTAGGGATACAACCCAAGGAAGCTATTAATCCTTGAAAAATTTGCTTTAGGGTCACTCCCAAGGAAGATACAACTCCCTACAAACTTTTTTTAGGGCTACAACCCAAGGAAGCAACTACTCCCTTATCTGAGAACAGATTACAGTAAGATAGTCCTACTGCTTGAAAACTGACATTGAAGTTCACACCTTTCATTATTGCAATTCTTCTTCTTCTGATGATTGGATCAATTAGGCACACTCTTCACTTCCTTCCTATCACACAAAAGTCTTCAAGATGAAATAGGATAGCTTCTAACACATCTGCTCTTTCTCCTTTAGTCATACATCATAATGCAATCATTCTACTCTTTTTCTTGCTTGCAAACCTTATCAATCACTTTGCAACCATACTTCAGCTAACTTAATTTGATTTACACTTTATACATGATATTACATTGATTACATTGCTTGTCGGTCAGAGACAACATGAAAAATACATTTACAAGTCGGCTAGACAACACACAACATGAAACATGTAGAGGACAAATCCTAAATAAGACTACACGCTACACTAATAGAAGACGCATGCCTTGCAGACATCAACACTTGCTTAACTAGGTCCAAAACATACTTCACAGCTTCAAACCCCAAAGAATTACATCCGCATACTCCTCTCATTTGAAAATAGGACAACCTTATGTTAGAAACTTGCTAGTGTTGTCATTGATGTCAACCTCTAGCATTTGGTCCATCTAGTTCTAAGTGCTTTTGAGAAAATTTGATGGGTCTTCAAGTGCTTTTGAGAAAATTTGAAGAAAATAGTGTGCAGAGTGATAGAAGTATGTTCAATGTTTTGCTCTACATTCCTTCATAGTTGAACATATGCTTGTGTGGTTTGGAAGTGTTGATTAGAGATGTTCATATGTGTTATATCCAAAGTTTCAGGCTCTAGATCATGCAGATGTGGAATATGTGTTTGACAAAATGTTTGCCTGTATAGAAGACTATCTAGGAGAAATGAAATTGTTCCACATTTCTCTACATTGAGCTTTCCTATCTTGTGGATATGGGAGAGTGCTCATATTATCTCTATCCACCTTCCTTTGAAGTTTCCAGTGTTGGGATGCTCCACAAGTTCAGTTCTTGCATTGGTGATCAGTAACAGTGTGTCCTAATGTGCACAATGAAGACATTCTTTGATTCATATGGTTGCGGCAGTGTTGTAGAAGTTTATGATGATTATGAGTATTCTAGCAAGGTGTGTGAATGTGTTGGAGTGTCCCTCTCTAGTCCGCATGATGTTATTGGACTTGGAGAAGCGTGAATATGGCCATTAGCTCAGGTTTGGCCGACTTGGCTTACTAGTGCCATTTGCAAAGGTATCTCATGGATTGTGGATGTGTTAAGCAACTTGATGATACAAATTTGAGTCCTAGTTATCTCTTGAGATGGTCCACTTTCACTTCTTTCCACCATGGAAGTGTTTAGTACCGACCTAAGTAATGATGCATGTGTGTAATGCACACACTTCATTAGGACTAAGCTAATTGAGCTGGTCTTCATTATAGATGGTATAAATGCAAGATGAAGTTGAATGGAGAAATGTGGAGAAGAATTTGTGAATGTGAATCAAGGGCAATAAATTTGTGTGAAAACTTAAATTCTTATGACTCTGGAATGCAGTGAGTAGGTGTCTACATTTTAGTGTGCCAAAAGTTGCTAGAGGTAGTGAGCCAAAGGTTGCGGATGGTAAAGAGTATCAGCGGTTGATCTCTCTTGTTACTTTGAGATAGTGAATCTCTCTATAATAGTCTTCTTTCTTCTCTCTCTAAGTAGTGAGCCGTTGGCAGTGATTTCTTCTAGGTAGTGAGCCCTTAGGAGTGAGCCTACTAATTTTTGGTGTTGTTATTCATATATATTGTGAGCTAATCCTCACTGTGGTTTGTCCCTTATTGGGTTTTCCACGTAAATCTAGTGTTCTTGTGTGTTTGGATGTGTTTGCATTGATGCTTCATATGTCTACATTTTGCTAATGCATTATAAGTGGTTGATATTTTGAGGGTTTAAAGTTTAACATACAACTGATTCACCCCCCCTCTCAGTTGTCATGTGCATTCTAATAATTGGTATCAGAGCCAAGTTCCCTGCAAAATCTTAACTGCTTGGGGTAGATCCGGATGGTGCATAGGAAAGGTATGGAGGTCCCAGTGTTTGAAGGAATGAATTTTTATTTTTTGAAAACCAGGATGGAAAGCTTTCTTATCTCCCTAGGATATGGCGTATAGAAGATAGTTGACAAAGAGTATACTATACCTCCTAATGGTCCAAAGGATGAAGATGAAATTAAAGAAAATGAGAACAATGGCAAGGCAAGGAGTGCTCTTTTGAATAGTCTCTCTGATTCTGAATTAGTAAATGTGATGAGTTACAAAACTGCTCATGAGATCTGGAAGAAGCTGACAAGTACCTATGAAGGAGATGACAAGGTCAAGAAAGCAAAGATGCATATTTTGAAGACCAAGTTTGAAACCCTAAAGATGTCAGAAGATGAAAATATTGCAAGCTACATGCAGAGAGTGGATGAAGTTGTCAACTCCATCAATGGTCTTAGTGGAAATCTGGAGGAGAGTGAAGTGGTAAAAAAGGTACTAAGAACTCTTCCAAAGTCTTATAGTGCTAAATTTTTTGCTATTGAAGAAACTCAAAATTTGGATAAGTATTCTAGGGATCAAATCTTTGGAACTTTAACCACTTTTGAGATGAGAGAATTTGGTCAAGATGATTCAAGAAAAGAAACTTCTTTTAAGGCTAGTAAGACATAAAAGAATGTTGAATCTGATTCAGATGGCTTTTGTGATAGGGGAAAAATATCCAAATCAAACAACAAAGATGAGATCTAACCCTAAACACTTCAATAAATCTAACCTAGGAAAAAGTATATAACATGCAATTGAAATAATTTCACCTCAGTATTATGATTTCTTGATTTTATTGTGGATTGCTTCTCCATGCAAACCATATTTTAGAGGAGCTGCCATGATTGTCCTTAGAAATGCAAAAAGGATGACATGCATGCAAAGAGTGGATATAGGAAATGATTTGGATCCATGTTTTCAAAATGCCATTGTCATGAGAGCTTTGAAAATGAAAGAAAGAACATGAAACTCTAGCCTCCAAATGAGAAAAATGAGGGTATGCAAATGAGACTAGGGTTCCAAATGAGAGAAATGAGGGCTTTTATATTTTAGAAGGTGAGTGATCAATGGTGTAGGATGAAAGAAGAGATCAATGATGGAGGAATTTTGAGAGACATGCATAGAGAAAAATGCATAATAAATTAAATAAATATCCTCATTTAATTTATTATGTAAGAGATAAATGTTGGAAGGAAGAAATAATATAAATTAAATTAAATAGATTTATTTAATTTATATATTTAATGGGGGAATAAATAAAATGTCAATTTTATTGATTTTTTAGAAGAAACATGGAATAACTAAATAATTAAAATTATTTAATTATTGATGGAAGATGGAAGAATGAAGAAAATTAATTAAATAAATAAGAATTTATTTAATTAATTATGAAGATGGGGAAGAATAATGAGATTCTTAATTACAAGTGTGCTAGACAAATGAATGCATGCAGTACGAAAATGAAATAAATACCTAAGTAATGAAGTGGGTCTGATGCAAGAGCATCCCTAGTTCAAGAGCAATCTTGCATCAACCAAAAACATTTGCATTTTAGTTTGTTTGTAGTTCAGTTTGTTTCTTTTCGATTCAGGCAGTTCAGTTAGTAGCAGTTTCTGTATTTTGTTCTGTATTCTATCGTAGTTGCATTTCAGATCTTGCAGAGCTAGACTTAGAATCTAGATTCATTCATCTACATCATATCTAGAATTCAGAGCATTTGGATTAGTTATCGAAAAGTTATCGCTATCAGAAGGCCGATTGTTTTCTCAGAACAAAGCATACTGACAATCTCAGACACATCAGCTGAAGGAGAAGACTTGCAAAGCATTTCTCAACTTGTGGAGCCTAATGACAGACTATTAAATGTTCTATGGTTTATGGCCAACCTTCCCCAAGATCCGCACATCATTCCATTCATTTGTGGAGGTGTTCTATGCATTTAGGTTCGACCTATCTGTGTACACACGTTACAACTCTTCCTTGGAGTTGTGATCTTCCTTGGCCGACGTAGAGGAATCTTGTGATCTGGAGATTATATATATTGATGTACTAGATCCTTAGGAAAGCAAATTTTGATAGTTAGAAATAGATTCATAAGTTCATTTGCAAAGGAGCTTCAAAGCTATATCTTCTGATATTCTGTAATCAAGCCTTTGAGCCCTAATTGTAAACCCGCATGTTGCCAGCTGATCTGTATTTGAATGCTATGATATACTGAAGGACTGAATCTGCATTTGTTCTATATCTTTGAGTTGTTTCTTTTGTGTTTACTCTTGTTACACGGTTTGGACAATTCATTTTGTGAACCCTCCTGTCGTGGCTATACCAAGTGGTATCAGAGCGAAAGTTCAAATTTTGGGAGTGAATTGAGTGAAGTTGGCAAAAGAAATTCGTAAGATCTTACTATGGATAGATAATTGAATTGAGGCAGGTTACTTGTGTCGCACCTGATCGCCGATTGTGAGGAAGTTGTCACCTTGTAGCCCGATCACCGAACTTGAGGTAGTTTGTACTTGATCCTAGGAAGAATGCTGATAAGGAGAGTTGTTACTATTGGAACAATGGCTGGTATAATGGATGAGATGATGGAGATGATGAGAACAATGAGAATTTGATTGGATACTATTGAGGAAGATAGGTGAAGAGGATTGACACTGAGACCTAACGTTGAAAGTGATGATGAGGAAGAATTTCAATCTGTTGAACAAACTAGTGAAACCCTAGGAGGTGATGAAGAAGAATAATCAGATCAAGTAAAGATGTTGCGAGCTATTTTGAAGATTGGAAAGAGACCTAGAGTTGATGTGCCGAACTATACTGGTAATTTGAACCCTGAAGAATTGAGCGACTAGATAAATGACATGGAAGAATACTTTGAGTATGAAGAAGTTGAAGATCTAGAGAAGGTGAAATTTGTAAAGACAAAGTTGAAAGGACATGCTACTATATGGTGGAAAGAAGTTCAATTGGATAGAAACAAAAGAGGTAAATAAAAGATTACAAAATGGGATAGGATGGTGATAAAATTGAAGAATCAGTTTATACCTACTGACTATGAGTTAGAACTGTTAAAAAGATTGCAAAACTTGAAACAAAAGGAGAAATCTGTGAAGGAGCATACTGAAGAATTTCATAAGATGATCATAAGGATAGGACATAGTGAAGCAAGCAAGGAGAAAGTAGCTAGATACATTAATGGACTGAGATTGAACATTCAAGAAGAACTAAGTCTGGTGAGAATGACATCTCTGGAAGAAGCATATCAGTTCACCCTAAAAGTTGAAGAAAAGATGAATAAGAGACATGACCAGAGACACATAGGCAGAGGAGGTATATTTCAGAGAGGAAGAACATTTTCTGGAGGAGACATGTCACATCCAGAGTAGAACAAACTTGACAACCCATTTAAGAAGGATGACAGAGATAATAGTACATATCGGAGAGATGACAAAAAATTTTACCGGAGAGGAAACCCTAGTGCATACCAGAATGAGGTTACAGAAGAGAAGGAAGAGGATTTGATAAGAAAATATTCAGAGGCACTTGTTTCAAGTGTGGAGGTGAAGGACATAGAGCATTTGAATGTAATCAAGGGAGTACAAGAAAGATGACAGAAAATAATGGAAGAGCAGCGTATGTTGAAGAAGAACCTATTGGATCACTGAGTTCGGTTGGTAAACCTGAGAAAGGAGAATCCCTTCTGATGAGGAGAGCACTATTTCAAGCAGAGACAAATGAAGAACCACCGTAGAGGAAGAGTTTGTTCAGGACAAGATGCAAATCAGGAGGTAAATGTTGTAAAGTTGTAATTGATAGTGGTAGTTCAGATAATCTAGTTTTAGAGGAGATGGTGACTAAGCTAAAGTTGGAAATATTGAAACACCCTAAACCCTATCAGATAGCATGGATTAAGGATGATCATAAGGTACTTGTGAGTGAACAATGTTTGGTGAAATTTCATATTAGATCTTATCATGATGAAGTCTTGTGTGATATTATGCCTATGGATGTATGTCATATTTTGTTGGGTAGACCTTCACAGTATGATAGAAAAGCTATACATGATGGGAGAAAGAATACATACACTATAATAGAAAATGGAAAGAGAATTACTTTGATCCCTTTGGAAGATAATCCTAAGAGTGAAGTATGTGGAAATGCTAGAATCTGTTTGGTAGATAGAAGGAAATTTCTAGATGGTTTGAGACATGAGAATATGTGTTATGCTTTGATTCCTAAGAAGCCTGAAACATTAAAGAAGGAGACTGAAGAATCACAACTAGAGGAGATAAAAGAGTTGCTGACAGAATATGAAGACATCATATCAGACAATGTACCTAAAGGATTGCCACCTATAAGGAGTATCAGTGATCACATGGATCTTATACTGAGAGCTAGTTTGCCTAATAAAGCAGCACATAGAATGACACTAGCAGAGAATGAGGAACTAAATAGGAAGATACAAGAGTTGTTGAGGAAAGGTATGATCAGAGAAAATTGGAGTCCTTGTGCAGTGCCTACAGTGTTAGCACCGAAGAAGGATGGAGAATGGAGAATGTGTACTGACTCTAGAGCAATAAACAAGATCGCAGTTAAGTATAGATTTACTTTACCTAGGATGGATGATATCATGGACGGTTTGAGTGGAGCAAAATATTTCACAAAGATAGATTTGAAGAGTGGATACCATCATATCAGAATCAGAGAAGGAGATGAATGGAATACTGCTTTTAAGATAAATGGAGCATTGTATGAGTGGTTAGTGATGCCTTTTGGATTGAAAAATGCACCGAGTACTTTCATGAGATTGATGAATGAAGTCTTCAAGAAATTCTTGGGTAAATTTGTGACTTTATATTTGGATGATATTCTGATTTTCAGTAAGACAAAAGAAGAACATTTGTGGCATATTAGACAAGTTTTACAGAGGTTGAGAGAAGAGAAATTGTTGATCAACATCAAAAAATGTAGTTTCATGAAGGAAGAACTAGTGTACTTAGGATTTGTGATTTCTATGGAAGGATTGAAGATGGACCCTAAGAAGGTAAGAGAAATTGTTGAATGGCCTACACCGAAGAGCATTGGAGAGGTTAGATCATTTCATGGGTTGGCTAGTTTCTACCGGAAATTCATCAAAAATTTTAGTTCAGTTTGTAATCCTATGACAGAGACAATGAGAGGTGACAGAAAAGACTTTAAGTGGACATTAGGAGCAGATAAAATTTTTGAGCTATTGAAGCAGAAGGTGACAGAGCAACCTGTTTTAGTATTACCAGATTTTAATAAGGCATTTCAAGTAGATTGTGATGCAAGTGGGAGTGCAATTAGAGCCGTGTTAAGTCAAGAAGGTAGACCTATAGCATATTTTAGTGAGAAGTTGAATGATGAAAGAAGAAGATACTCAGTTTATGATCAAGAGTTCTATGCCATAATTCAAGCCCTGAAGAAGTGGAGACATTATTTGTTGCCTAAGGAGTTTGTGTTGTATACAGATCATCAAGCTTTGCAATATTTGAACAGTCAAGGTAAGTTGAATCAGAGACATATGAGATGGGTTGAGTTCATGCAAAGTTATACTTTTGTGTTGAAGCATAGAAGTGGAAAATCAAACAAAGTTGTTGATGCATTGAGTAGGAGAAGAAACTTGTTGATAGAGATGAGAGTTGAAGTATTGGGATTTGAGGAATTAAAGAACATGTATGAGGGAGACACTGATTTTGCAGAACCTTGGAAAGCATGTAAGGAACTTGTTGTGATAGATAAGAGTAAATGGTTGGACTATTTCATTCAAGAAGATATGTTGTTCAGAGGAAATTCAAAGTTCAAAGAGAGATAATTTGATCAAGGAGAAACATAGTGGTGGATTGGAAGGACATTTTAGCATTGATAAAATAGTAGCATTGGTGAGTGAAAATTACTTTTGGCCTCAGATACATAAGGATGTTTGGAAATTTGTGTAGAGTTGTAGAGTTTGTCAAGTTGTGAAAGGGAGTAGTCAGAATATTGGATTGTACAAACCTTTGACAATACCAAAGAGACCTTGGGAAGACATAAGTATGGATTTTGTGATGGGATTGCCTAAGACACAGAGAGGACATGATTCAATATTTGTAGCGGTAGATAGATTTTCAAAGATGGCTCATTTCATACCTTGCAAGAAGACAACTGATGCAGTGCATGTAGCTAACCTATTTTTCAAGGAGATTGTGAGATTGCATGGATTACCTAAGAGTATAATTTCAGACAGAGATACAAAGTTTGTTGGATATTTTTGGAAGACACTTTGGAAGAAGATGAAGACATAGTTGAAGTTTAGTTTACCTTTTCATCCACAGACTGATGGATAGACAAAGGTAGTGAATAGGAGTTTGGGAAACTTATTGAGATATTTGATTGGAGAGAAGACAGGAAGTTGGGATTTGATTCTTTCACAAGCAGAGTTTGCATACAATAATTCAGTGAATAGAAGTACTAGAAGAACACCTTTTGAGATTGTTATCGGAGTGAATCCTAGAGGAGTGACAAAACTAAGAGACATGGGTACAGAGGAAAAGAGAAGTGCAGAAGCAAAAGAATTTGTAGACCACATGAAAACAATGCATAATCAGGTTAAGAAGCATTTGGAGGATATGAACAGCAAATATAAGGAGAAAGAAGATGAGAAGAGAAGACATAAGGAATTTGAAGTGGGAGATGAAGTAATGGTGTACTTGAGAAAAGAGAGATTTCCAGTTGGAACATATAACAAGTTGAAGATGAAGAAGTTTGGACCTTGTAAGATACTCAGAAAATTGGATTCAAGCAATGCATATGAAGTGGAACTACCAGACATTGGGCATATCACCTATTTTCAATATTGCAGACCTATACCAGTATCATGAAGCAGAGTTCAGTGATAGCATGGCAGAGGACTTGTAGAAATAGCTACCACAACAAGCACCGGAGCAAATTGAAGACATTTTGGACAGTAGAGTTGGATGCAACACCAGAGGAAGACAATACAAAGAATACCTTGTGAAGTGGAAAGGCAAATCAGAAGAAGATTCATCATGGATTTCTTAGGCTGAGGTGGACCATCTTGGTTCTCCCCTAACCCCAGAAAAGTGAGGGACTCACTTTTTCAATAACCCCGAATGTTTGATGCACGAGCATCCCTGGTTCAAGAGCAATCTTGCATCAACCAAAAACATTTGCATTTCAGTTTGTTTGCAGTTCAATTTGTTTCTTTTCAGTTCAGGCAATTTAGTCAGTAGCAGTTTCTGTATTTTGGTCTGCATTCTACTGTAGTTGTATTTCAAATCTTGCGGAGCGAGACTTAGCATCTAGATTCATTCATCTACATATATCTAGAATTCAAAGCATTTGGATCAGTTATCGGAAAGTTATTGCTATCAGAAGGTTGACTGTTTTCTCAGAATAGAGCATCATGACAATCTTAGACACGTCAGCTGAAGGAGAAGACTTGCAAAGCATTTCTTGACCTGTGGAGCCTAATGACACACCATTAAATGTTCTATGGTTTGTGGCCGACCTTTCTCAAGATCCACACATCATTCCATTCATTTGCGGAGGTGTTTAATGGATTTAGGTCTAACCTATCCGTGTACACACGTTACAACTCTTCCTTGGTCGACGCAAAGGAATCTTGTGATCCGGAGATGATATATATTGATGTAATAGATCCTTAGGAAAGAAGATTTTGATAGTTAGAAATAGATTCATAATTTCATTTGCGTGAAGGAGCTTCAAAGCTATATCTTTTAATATTCTGTAATCATGCCTTTGAGCCCTAATTGTAAGCCCGCATGTTGTCGACCGATCTATATTTGAATGCTATGATATACTGAATGACTGAATCTGCATTTGTTCTATATATTTGATTTGTTTCAGTTGTGTTTACTCTTGCTGCATGGTTTGGACAGTTCATTCTGTGAACCCTCCTGTCGTGGTTGCACCAGGGTCAATTTTGGGTGTCTACATTTTGCCCCTCTTTGAGACAATGTCTATTAGGACGTTGTTTCAAAGAAGATATGATACACTGAGTAAATAGGCTATGCCCTAGTGAAACTGGCAGGTGATTCCCACTCGAGAGGAAAACTAGGCTACCGGGAAAGGCTAGGGTGACTCACGACAAGAGAACTAACAAGGGAAAGACTAGGTTAGTTTGACACGAAGAAATAGGGATTGGGCGGGTGAAAGAGGGGATGAAATAGAAGAATTAGGGTTTTGGTCCTATAAACAAGATCCAAGGGATCAACTCCACCTCATTTATGTCATTTTCTATTAGAAATCCTTTATTTACTTGGCTTTGAGTGCTTTAGAGGTAGAGAGAGATTCCAGGATGTTGATTCCACATGAGGATCACCAGGCTGAGAGGGTGAGGACATACGGGTGACCGACAGGAGCTCCCGCACTGGTATGTTGCGAAAACCCTACCATTTGTGCATTTATTTGGGGTCAAAAGCATCATAAATAGGTTCGTGCCACCAAAGGCACACAGGTTTAGGTGATGCACATGTGAGCGACAGTAAGTCACCTTTGGCAAAACAGGTCGCTTATGAATGTGGGTCAGCCACATATGGCTTTTCAGATGCGCATATGGTTGATTTATAAGGTTTGTGTCTT
This sequence comes from Cunninghamia lanceolata, assembly GCA_027924645.1. Lineage (NCBI taxonomy): Eukaryota > Viridiplantae > Streptophyta > Pinopsida > Cupressales > Cupressaceae > Cunninghamia > Cunninghamia lanceolata. The sequence goes on from BSBN01001047.1 coordinate 5,131,116, forward strand.
GCACATGCGCCTTTGGCATAAAAACTCACCTTTGAATAGCAGTGGGTCACATATGGTGAATCTAATCACATTTGAGTGTAGGTTCATCACATGTGGAAAATAAGATGCGCATATGGTGAAAACTAGGGTTTTTAGGTGTCCGCATGCACATATGGTGAAAAAAGTCACACTTGATCAGCAACAACTCGCATTTGGTAAGTCTAATTGCATTTGAGTGACAGTAAGTCGCATATGGTAAATCAGATTGCATGGTAGGGGCTAAGTCACCTATGGAAAAAACGTGTCGCTTTTGGTCCAATTGAGGTAGTTTTAGGGTTTTTGCTTAAAAAAGGTCATAAATATTGAGTCGGCTTGGATGATTGCGGTTTGTGTTGTGACCATTGTTATCACGCGAGGTACACCCATCAGATTTGGGACTGGTGTGACTGTTAGACACAGAGGAGCACTTATTTTTGGAGATTGTTGGCCTGGAGCATGTAGCAAATATTACACCAGTTCATGCGCATACAACATTGATGACTACTATGGTGGAGCATTGGTACAGTGAGCATAGCTCATTCTTATTCCCGATAGGCGAGGCCACTATCACATTGGAGGATGTGTGGCACATTTTGTGGATCCCTATTGATGGGGATCAAGTTGATTATGATCCAGATCTTGGGCCTGCTACCTTTTGACGATTGTTTGGGACCCCAGACATAGGCACTAATGACCATGAGATTCTGATGCAGAGGATGAGAGAGTTGTGTGATCAGCTGCAGAGAGTTGTTTTGGCCATTATTAAATTTTTGGTTCCAGATCGGTGAGCATGAGGATTCCCCATAGGATGGGGCACTGTTATGGAGGGCATGTTTGAGTATGGTGTGAAATATGCATAGGGTCCTTGTGTACTGTGACAGCTGTACCATTATCTACATGATTGTGCTTCTATGTTTGGGTCCAGTATGTCAGCGAGAGTCACACTTTTACATGTTTGGGCTTTCAAGAACATAGCAGTGATGCGACCGATTGGTTTGAGATAGCGGATGCCCAGATAGGCGACCACATATAGATAGCTTCATGGATTGGTATACTGGAGGCAGACATTAGATGAGATAGATTAGTTTACCTAGCGGCCATGGAGAGATTACAAGAGTTGGGATGATGATATTCCAGAGTTATTATATGCACATCAGCCCTGGTATCTTTTTGGATGCAATATTTATGTGATCAAGAAATATCTGCTAGAGAGGGTATTGCGATAGTTTGGTCTACCCCAGGCCAAGCAAGTTGGGGAGTCTATTTTTGGGCACACATGGCAGGAGATTCTGAACTGGGGGCCTAAAATTATTGTAGACGTAGCCTTGGCCAAGGTAGATGCATTGTAGCCAATTGTATGGGATTGGATCATAGGGTTAGTTAATTCAAGGATGACTCCCAAGTATGATTCATATTGGTTGCTACACAGGCCCACGAGGTTGACTATACTAGGAGAGCTGGGAGAGGTTGCAGTTTTTGCACCCCAATGGGGGGGAGTCAGAGGACAGAGGCGGCCCCCATGAGTGCAGGTTATAGCAGCACCTATAGTGGCAGCAACACCAGTAGGAGTGGCTCAGGGACAGGGATAGGTACATGGACAGGTCTCACGGCATGTGCAGGTTCCACCATAGCTGCAGTAGATCATGTGGGGAGGGGGAGACGGGGATGCAATAGAGGGCTTCAGATGACAGCTACAAAGAGATATGGGCTAGAGGATTCAGGTATAGGCCCGACTCAGACGTACAGAGATAGACAGAGATAGGGCCGTAGTGGCCATGAGGCATGCAAGAGGACAGGTGCAGGCCTATCAGGCATAGGTTGCACAGCTGCAGTCACAGGTATAGTAGGTGGCCTAGGCTGTACCTGATGATGGGACCACAGCAAGAGTGACAACAGAGTGGGATGCAGTACTGCAGAGAGTGCAGTCTATTACTACCGAGAGAGACGTAACTATACAGAGGGTGCAGTGGGTGGCATCAGAGAGTGATGTAGCTATATAGCTGCATTGGGCACATACCAGGCATCATTGTTCTTAGCAATAGAGCTGACCAGACTATAGGGAGAGGTCGGGAGAGCCCATGGTGAGGCAGAGTACTATCGTGGACTTTACCATGGAGCAGTTCTGGCTGATCAGAGGCAGTCGAGTTACTGGAGCAAGTCAAGTGCTTCAGCCTCCTGACAGACAGGTGGGTCATGATCAGTGGGCTCAGTGATGGGGCCGCCTCAACACAAGGGGACAGGGGGAGGCCTCGTCGAGAAGTGCCACCCGACACCAAGGCTACCTATTTTTATATATTATATCATTTTTGAGGCCTGTGAGTTTGATGTATATATTATTTTGATGGCTCTTTACTAGCCAGATTTGTATATATATCTTGTACATGATAGACATTTGTATATATTGACCCATGATGCTTATACATGATGATGGTTTTAGATGCTGATATATGGCTCTTATTGTTATGGATGCATATGTGTTATGGATATTGATTATGTTTGTATGTGTTATGCTATGGATGATGAGCATTGGTTATATGTATGGATGTTTATGATTATGATTTGATGCTATGATGATGATTTTGATATGCAATGATTATAATGCATATGGAAATATGCATAGATGTATAGATGATGGTTATATGGTAAATTCTTATAATGAGATGGATAATGCAAAATACTATATGAAAATGGATAATATTGATATGTCTAACACACTGGTTTTTGCAAGAAGAAAGAGGATGATGATGAAGACCAAGAGGATGACAAGTAGAGAGAGGATGATAAAACCATTGATCAAATCGAATGAAGAATGGAGGGTGAAGGGCAGCTTCAAATGGTTTCATATGAACTTAGAGATTTGTAATCCTTATGTTTGATATAGCACTAGATATTGTGCACCAGGGTATAAAGACCAAGGTGTCAAGTATCCAATGCACGACAGACTAATACAATCTTGTCAAGATACAAGATATGAATATTAGCTATTTTGAGATGGACTTTGACTCTGCAAGCAAAGGTTTGAACTTATTTCCACTAAACATAATGAAACCTTGTTGATTATATGTATGGGAAATAGTCTTATCATAGAATAGTCTTAGTGCATAAGAGATTGTTTAGCTTCTCAAATGCAAAAGGTATTGATATGCAAGATGCTAATCCCAACACGTACAAGATACCATTAGGCATAGTAGGAGAATAAGATCATCCCACAAACATAGCATACGAAAGCAAATGACCATGCCGCAATCCATACTTCATCACAACATACCAAGATATGATAGATCAAGGCAGTCTTGACTAGGTATTAGAAAGGGACAAAAGATAAATCAAAAGAAAACAAAAGACACAACCATCATGTTCTCTTGCCAAATTTAGGGTGCTCTTGGATGGATTAGATAGTGCCTTGTTAAAGGAAAGATATATCATGTTGAAGGCTAAGATACTAGATTGATATAGCAGATGTTGACTCAAGGCATGCAGACAAGTGTCTTTAGTTGACCCCTGATTTGATAAATGCTGGAGCTATCACGAGTTGCATAGTTTGGTTCATCTTGAGTTAGTCAAAGAGAGGAAGATGGAAGATAGGGGAGATGGGCGGGGGATGGAAGAAAGAATCGTCAATGCTTGAGTTCTAGATACTTCCTTCGTATTCCAGACTGCATACATACCCTATATCCATGGGATCAAAGCTCCGTACGATGATGACGAGACATGATGATATGTAGTTCTGGGTGTTTATTGATAATGTGGGAGATAGGTGATGGAAGAAGAAAGTGAGATGAAAGAAGATAATGATGATCAAAAGAAAGGTGGAAGATGAAAGAGAAAAATCATCTTCTACCTGAATCTGGGTATTTCCTATTGCAAGTATGGGCCTAACTGGTGTTGTCATTGATGTCAACATACTCCTATTGCATTGACGTCAAGGATTGGATGAGCTGTGTGCTGAGGATATTGAGAAAATTAGCCCTATCAAAAACAGAGAAGGACAGTGAAGACAGTGAAGTTCTATGAAGAAAAAATCCCAGTCATTTGAAGATCAGAGTATGTGCATCAAAGGGTTTGTAGATATGTGTCTGAAGGTGCTCCAGCCAAGATTTTAGAGATCCGCTTGAAGATTTGGAGAAGTTATGGCCATATGAATAAAACTAGTTCTGGCAGCTGTTTAGAAGTGATAGAGTGGCACAAATAGGTCCAGTGAGATCTAGAAATGCAATATCTTGTTCTGCAGATCTAGTGGCATGTTTGGGAAGCTAATGTGAATTGACAGTGCAATTGGTTCATGGTTTGGAGGTCCACAAGCAATCCTTCTAATGTGATAGTGATGACCGACTATGTTCTTGAGGTTCCGGATGAATATGCAAATGATTACAGTAAGAAGAAGTGGTGTGGATGTCCTTGGTGATTCAAGAAAGCTTGTGGGGGTCTCTAGATTGTGTCTAATTTGTGTTGGTAGTCCGCATTGAAGATTGAGCTCATACTTGAAGATTTACCTTCGGGTGATGGTGTTCTTCCTAATCTTAGCCGACCGGATAATTTGCACATGTTACAGGTGATCTTGAAGACATTTTGTGAAGCATGGTGTGTCCCTCAAAGGAGATTGAAGTCCCAAATATGTGTGGCCGACTGTGTAGTGATGCAAATGAAGTTTTTGTAACAAGTCAAGTTGTATTTTTGTAATTGCTTTGTAATAAAATAAAATGTGTTGTGCTGACTTTGATGATCATTCCAAAGTCAATGTCATGTATAAATAAGATTTGTGAAGTCATTTAAAAGTATCGTGGTTGTGATGAGAAAGTGGTAGAGAAGAAGAGTGAAAAGTAGAGTAAAGGTGTTGAGCTTAAATGGAACTATCTCAAGCATAGTGAAGATGCTAATCTCCAATTCAAGTATGTAATATTTATATTCTTATGTACACAATGAATCTTTTGGAGGCAGTGAGCCTCTTGTGAGCAGTGTGCTCGGGCAGTAAGCCCTAATTGGCAAGTGAAATTTTATTCTTCTTATTCTTTTAACAGAGAATACAATCTTGGGTTAGTCACCCCGTGGTTTTTCCTTAACCAGGTTTTCCACGTTAAAAATCTTGGTGTTATATGTGTTAAATGTGTTTTTGCTCTTGAGTTATTGCATTATGCTTCATGATTGAATCTTTGTTATGCTGCTGACTTATAAGAAGGCTTTATGTGGTTAAAGAGCAGAAGTTTGGTGACAACTGATTCACCCCCCCTCTCAGTTGTTTGTCCTAAAACCAACATTTCCTTCATACTCTAGACTGCCTACATACTCGTGTCCATGGATCAAGGCACTTAACGATAGAGATAACTTATGTAGTTCTTATTTATTATGAGATAGTGATAGGTTTGATTGATGTGATTTTGATTGATTGGATTGAATTTTTTGTTGGCTATTTGATTTCTTGCATTTTGGGATATTTGGAATTTTTTGTATTTTTTAGGACATTTTACAATTTTTTTGCATTTTTGTATTTTTTCAGGACATTTTACAATTTTTTGAATTTTTTCAGGATATTTTATGATTTTTTTTGTATTTTTTTGGGACATTTTATGATTTTTTGGATTTTTTCAGGACATTTTATGATTTTTTTGAATTTTTTTCAGGACATTTTACGATTTTTTTGGATTTTTTTAGGACATTTTACAATAGACAATAATGCTTGAAGTATCTACCCCAAAATCGAAGCACAAGCAAGTGCCCCTAGCATGGGAAGAAATTTATTATGGATAAGGTGGTGAAAATTTATTATGGAATGGGGATGGCCATATATGACTCAGTGCATGTTAGATTGTGGCAACAAATGATACATTAACTCCAACAATTTCCTAACCATGTTAGAAGTAAAGCACCAGGATGAAAAAGGGGGAACAATTTGGCCATGGATGGATGAGGTTAATATTGGATGGATGGAGCGATATGGTGCAAAGGGTGCTGAATAGATAACTAAGTAGATGGCGAGAGCTGGCTCTACACATAGTGCCTATTTGCTAGGTTTTCACTATGGTACTTATCCAAGGCGCTTGTTTACCAGGTTTTCACCAGAGGATGATTTTTTTATCTTTATTATTTTTTTTGCTATCCAAAGCGCCACAAAGTGGTTTTCACTATTAGATTTTGTTTTTCAGGACTTTTTATATTGTTTTTTTGTATTTGTTCAAATATGAGATGCAAAGATCAAGGAAAAAATTTCTTAAGATGAACACTGTTGAGTGGTTCATCTAGAGGGATGCCGTCAGGAGTTGCCAGAGTATAGGCCCCAAAGCCATAAACTAATGTGACCATGAAGGGACCAAGCCAGTTTGGTTTGAACTTGCCTTATTTCTCTTGGTTCTATTGATTTCTCTGATTCTCTTTCAGAACAAGGTCACCCACTAGGAACCTTCTCTCTTTGATCTTCTTGTTGTAGCTACGGTAAAGATGATTTTGATAGACCTAGAGATGGTTAAGTGTTGTGATTCATCTTTTGTCCACTAGCTCGAGATCATGAAGCCTGGACGTCTTGTACTCTTAATCAGAGATAATGTGCTCGAGTGATACTCACAATGAGGGGATCTCAACCTTGATGGGAAGGATGGCATCAGTTCCATAAGCAAGGGTATAGGGGGTAGTGTGAGTAGGAGTTCTGACACTTGTGCGATAAGCCCACAATACGAGATTCAGTTGGAGGTGCCAATCACGGCCAACCTCATTGACCATTTTCTTGAGGATTTTTATGATGGTCTTATTAGAGGCCTCAGCTTGTCCATTAATCTAAGGATAGTAGGGCATGGAAAATCTATGTTGGATATGGAATTTGTTGCACAAATCATGGACCTCCTCATTCTTAAATGGGTGCCCATTGTCAGTGATGATGGCTTGTGGGACACCATACCTACAAATGATATAATGGAGAATAAACTTTGATATCTGCTTGCCAGTGATGTAAGTCATTGGTATGGCTTCCACACATTTGGTAAAATATTATGTAGCAGTGATAATGAACTTATGGTCGTTAGATGAGGGTGAATGGATTTTCCCTACGAGGTTGACTCCCCACTGTGAAAATGGCCAAGGAGCTATGAGAGGTTGGAGTTCATGTGTTGGGGCATGTATCAGGTCTCCATGCTTTTGACACTGTATACACCTTCTAGCAAATTGTTGTGCGTCCTGCTCCATGGTAGGCCAATAATATCCAGCTCTTAGAAGTTTCTTGGTAAGACTAGAGCTGGTGGAATGCAAACCACAGACACCCTCGTGTACCTCTCATAAAGCAACGTTAGCTTCTCCTGAGTCAAGATATCTAAGGAGGATACCATCAAGACTCTTATGGTAAAGGGTTTTTCCAAGGATAGTATAGCGAGAGGTTCGGCAAATGAAAGTTTTTCGTTGGGTATTGGATAGGTGAGATGGGAAAGTACCCTTGCTTAGGTACTCATGTATGTCTTCATACCAAGGGGAATTTGGATCAACAATTTCACATATGAGTTCAGATTGGGGCACTTCAAAAGCTGGGACTAGGAGCTGTTCAACCAAAAATTCACATCTTTATATATTGGCAGGCATGTCCAAAAGAGAACCAATTGTTGATCCTCAGAATCTACTCAAATGTGATCCTGGAGAAGTATTTCTTAAAATCATTAACCATCAATTTGTAAGGGAGAAGCTTCTCATCTTTTTTTTGATACTCCTCTTGGACTTGCTTGATAACTAGCTGAGAATCTCCAAAGACTTGTAGCTCTTTTATATCCCATTGGATAGCCATACATAATCCTGTGATCAAGGCTTCATACTCTGCTATTTTGTTCGTGCAAGGAAAAGCAATTCTATATGCTTTGGGAATGCAATCCATGATGAATAATACTCTGGCCCCAAACCCATGTTGCGTGTAAGAACCATCAAAGTGTAGCCACCAAACTTCAAGAGAAGAGACATTGAATATTTCTTCATCAAGGAATTTAGAATTGATAGGTTGGGTTTCTGTTATCAGTGCTTCTGCAAGTTGATCTACAATGACTTGTCCTTTGATAGCTTTTTGATCAACATATTGAATGTCAAACCCATTGAGGATCATCACCCATTTTTCTATCCTTCTTGTAAGTGCTACTTTGGAGAGGAGATACTTCAGTGGGTCAAATCTAGATATGAGCTTTATTGACTGATTCAGCATGTAGTGTCGCAATTTTTGAGAGGCAAACACCACAGCCAAGCATTTTTTTCCACTATTGTATAGTTGGGCTCATAACCCATAAGAGTCCTACTGATGTAATAGATGGCATGTTCTTTTCCTGTGACATCGTGCTAAGCCAATAGACCACCTAGGGCAACTGCTATTGAGGAAGTATACAAGAGCAAAGGTCGATCAGAAATAGGTGGTACCAATACAGGTGGTGTTGCTAGATATTCTTTTATCTGATCAAAGGCTTGCTAACATTTATCATCCCACTTAAAGGTCTCTCCTTTCTGGAGCAAGTGCTAAAAAGGATGGCATTTGTCTGCAAGTTGTGCAATGAACCTGCGGATGGATTGCAATTGACCTTAAAGGCTATAGAGTTGTTTCAGATTTGATGGAGGAGGCATGGTGACTATAGCTTTTACCTTGGTAGGATCAACTTCGATGCCTCTTTGAGAGACTATGTAGCCCAATAATTTCCCAGAAGTTACACCAAAAATACATTTCTTGGGATTCAATCTTACTTGTTATTTTTCTAACCTGTCAAAGATTTGTTCCAATACTTGTAGATGGCCTTCTCTTGTTTTGGATTTTCCCAAGATGTCATCAACATAGTCTTCCACTATAGTATGGAAAAGGTCATGGAAAATGACGGTCATGGCTCCTTGATAGGTGGCACTTGCATTCTTGAGACCAAAAGACATTACAACCCAACAGTAAGTACCCCATGGACAAATGAAAGAAGTTTATGTTGATCTTCTTCTTCGACCCTGATCTGATTATATGCAGAGAATCCATCCATCAATGAAAGCATTTCATGCCTCGCTGTGAGATCAAAAATTGTATCTATGCTTGGTAATGGAAAGTAATCTTTGGGACAAGCTGTATTAAGATCTCTGAAATCATTGCAGCAGTGAATCCATCCATTAGGTTTTGCAACTGGTACTAAATTGCAAACCCACTCAGTATAGTCAATGGGATTAATGAACTTGGCATCCAAGAGCTTCTAAATTTCTACTTTGACTAGAAGTGCTATTTGAGGATGCATTTTTTGTAGCTTTTCTTTGACCAGTTTGGCATTTGGGGATACTGCCAGATGATGTACTACAAGTGAAGGATCTAAACCAGGCATATTTGCATAGGTCCATGCGAAATTGATTGCTCTTTTCATGAAAAATGTTGTGAAATTAACATTTTCATCATCTGATAATGACGCTGCTAAGAATGTGAGCTTTGGATTATGTGTTGTGCCCAAATTGATTTCCTTAGAATCTTCTATCCACAGAGATGACCGCTCTTGATGTGTTGTGGTTAAAGGAAGGTCAAATCCTCCATCCTCGGGCACCTCAGAGAGGTTTTCACTATTGGATACGTCCTTTATTTTTACTTTTCCATGGTCAAGAGGCGCCTTGTGGTTTTCACCTAGTGACCTTTCTTTTTTTATTTTATTTATTTATTTTTGCGACTAGAGGATCTGACGCTTCCACCAAAATATGCCAATTGAGGGAGGTTGATTGTGAATCCTACTTTGTGGCTCCCAATGGTAAACCTTTCCTTAATCCCATGAATTCTGCTATGGCCTTATCATTCTAAAATATGTCTAAGACAGGTGCCCCCTGTTGGTCCCAATCAATTAGGTTAGGATAGACCAGTTGAAGGTCAGAGGATGCAGATGGCGAGGTAGATGATGTCATGAAAATGGAAGTTTCTTGGATTAATTCAGTGATATGGAAGGAAGAGTCATCAATGATATCATCACTAGTGGTCTCTTCCACAAAAGAGGCCTCAGCTACTTTATTGAGGGTAAACTTAGTTTCCAAGGAATGCAGACCCTCCTTCTAGTATCCTAGACCTTGCTTGCTAAACCTCTTAGTGACAATGATAGGTTCTAGAGGGCCTTGTTCTTGTGATCCCAATCCTCCTTTTCCTTTATAGCCCATGTTCTTGATGATCCTGAATCCATTGTTATATCATTCTACTTCTAGAGAGACTTGATCATTTTCATCATAGAAGATCCAAGTAGAAATTTATACTATCAACATCTTCATCAAGTAGTCCTGATTGGATGAACATAGTTGGAGGTATAGTAAAGGTGGCTTTAGATGAAGTGGCTCTAACTGTAGATAATCTACCATAAGATTTGGGTGGCAAAGGTAAGGCTCCCACACAACAAGATTCTTGTAAACTCTACTCGCCAAGTCCTTTTTCTTCATATTTAACTTCGATGTTGGGAATGGATTTGCTAGTTGAGGGATTGTTTAGGTCAGATGGATCCACATAATATGTGAATGGATGAGCCTCAGTATTTCTAGGTATATGATTGGGGTTCTGATAGGTAGCTTGGAAGGCTCGGCAATATTCAAATGCATTGGGATATGTGGGGATTGTGATTTCAATACCATTATACAGGAATTTTAAGTATTGATGATAGGTAGATGGTACTACCTTTAGAGCATGTATCTAAGGTTGGTCGAGGATAATATTATAGAGAAACTCAACATCTAGGACTTGGCATCGAGTATCGGTAGTGACAGGACCAACCCTTATAGGCAGCTGGATGATCCCTTCTGAATCTCTCTCTCCATCATCATAAGCCTTGATGGTTATGCTTTTAGAAGTGTCAATACTATCCTCAGAGTTTCCCAATAGTTTTATTAACTTCAAAGAACATATGTTCAATCTAGCTCCACCATCTACTAGTACATGTTTAACATGGCATTGGTTGATATATACTTCAATATGGAGTGCATCATGATGGGATGGATTAGAGGATGAAAGATCTTGATTGGAGAAGGTCAAATGATGGCTAGATGCAATACTTGCCATCATGTCTTGGAATTGCATTGTATCTATATCATTTGGTACCGATGACTCTTGCAAGGCTTTATCGAGGATAGCTTTATGAGAGGGTGATATGCACAATAGCTCTAGAATAGAAATATGGGTAGGATTTTTGTCAAGATGCTCAAGGATATTATAACTAGAATTTGGATGAATGATAGGTGGTGGTGCTCCCTGGATGGTTACACGGTTCTGACGAATAGTAATAGCGCAATCGGGTGATTTTCCCCTTATGGTAATAGTAAAGATTTGGGATTGCTCAGTGCAGCCAATGGTGGACTCATAGGTATAATTGATATTCTTCCCTGTATTGGAATCACTTGCTTTATCATGTGAGGGAAGGGGATTCTTATAAGCATCAAGGTCATAGTTGGATGTTCGTTGTGGTGATGTAACGTTAACAAGTCCTTGATCGATGAGATTTTGAATCATGTGTTTCAATTTCATACAACTAGCAGTGTTGTGTCCTTTTACCCTATGATACTCATAGTACTCATTATCCTTGTACCAATTGGGTTTAAATTATGGTTCCTCATTTGGTCTAGCTTTAGGAAAAGTGATAGTTCCCGATTGCACTAGCTTCCTAAGAACAACTTCAATTGGTTCTCCCAAGGGAGTGAATTTACATCTTGGTGGTGGGTTTGCTTTCATTTGATCATGAGGAACAAAAGGTGGGGCACTAGGTGCTAGTTGGATACGGACAGGTGCTTGCATAGTTTGGACATTCTTTGCGTTGACAACACCATCATTTATGACATTTTTATTTTTGTTCCAAAAATGAGATTTGTCATTTGAGGATTCCAGATTATCTTTGTTTTCTTTGAAGATTTTGATAAGGCCCTTTGTGATTAAGGCTTTCTCAATGTTGCTCCCTTTAGATATGCTTTCATCGAATGAAGTTGCACTATGCATTTGCAGTTGGAATGATAATTCAGGATGGAGGTTTTGAACAAAGATATCAACTTGCTATTTTTCAGGCATATGCCAAGATAGTTTACTAGCCATGTTTCTCCATCACTAAATGAAGGATGAAAAGGTTTCACCATTTCATTGTTTATTATTGATGAGATCATTCATAGTGATTTCATTTTCTATGTTAAACACAAAGTGAGACACAATTTTTTTTGCCAATTCTTTAAAGGTTTTAATGCCCGGAGGCAAATGAGAAAACCATTCCATGGCTTGTCCCCCTAGACTTCGAGGGAATAGTCATAAGAGATATGCGTCATTGTAGGCCACATCAAGACAAGCAATATAGAATGTTTGAAGGTGGTCACTTGAATCTCCTTTCCCCTTGTATTTGTCGAATTGGGGTATTTCAAACTGTGGGGGAAATGGTATCATTTGTAGTGATTTATCAAAGGGGTAGGGACACACCTCCTCAAAGGAAAATGTTTTCTTATTTTGGCCCATGCTATTGTCCACCATTCTTTGTTTTATTTGATTGAATTGTTGTTCATAATCAGATGTAGGTAATTGTTGTTGTTGCATAGGATTTTGGTGGCTTGGTGGAGGGATGTGGTATGTCAATTGTTGATTTGAATGGTATTGTTGCGATGGATTGTATGATGGAACACGTGTGTTTTGAGGTTGGCTAAAAGTATTTTGAGTGTGGCTACCAAGTGGAGTGGACATGTATGAACTTGGTGTTGGGTTGACAGTATAGGTAGGTATCGTATGTGAGCCAAATGAGGTGTTAGTATAAGATACAGGTTGTGTAGAGATTAATGGAACTTGAGAAACAGGTGGTGGAGTAACATAAGACATCTGGATATTGGGGTTTGTGGTCTGAGAGAAAGAAGTTGATCAACATATGAGGTGTTGGAATGTACATTTGATACGATAGGTTGATCAATGAGAGATATGTTAGGATTAGATGTGAGATGTGAGGTCTGAATTGGTTGATTGGGTGATATAGTGATGTGAGGAGATGCATTAGGCATTCGGGGTGGCCCAACATGCAACACATTCAAGTTGGAAATTGGTGGTGCTTTAGTGACTTGATTGGAAATGACATTCAATGAGGCAGATGGAATAGGAGTTGACACACAAAAGGAGGGCACACTCATATTAGAGACCCCTGAAGTGAGAGTATAAGATGATGTCAACAATGGCTCAATTGGTGTAGTGACATTTGATTGACTTGGTCTCATTGGTGTGGATGATGTATGGGCTATATGAGTGTGTGGGTTAGGCAAAGATGGTGTTGAGGGTATGGTGGGCTTGGTAGACATGGTGACAATAGCCGCAGGGTTTTCTACAGCAACACTAGTAGGGTCCTCTTTACAGATTGTGGACACATCAAAGTTGCTTGGCAGTTTGACTCCAACTTGGATTAATTGTAGGAGGATTTGTTCTTGATTGGCTTGTATGATTTTATTGGCATGTCACAAAGCTTTGGGGTCTTGAATATCCTCTTGATCATCTGATGAATCATCATAGACATAGGGAGATGGTGGTCTCAATACAGAGGATGAGGGCTCAAAATGTTGATGTTGTGTTGAGATTGATGATGATGATGGTCCAACAGTATAACCTTCAAGTACAAAGACACTAGAGGGCATTCCAGTTGTGAATTGCAAAGAATCCTTAAGGGGAGTGGATTGAAATTGTTTGAGGTTGGCCTCCATGGCTGCTTTTTAATGGCTTCTAGTTTGAGGCATGAGGTTTTGGACTTATGCAATAAGGTTGAGACTCCTAGATGGATTGATTTGGATAGATTGATTTGTTGACATGTTGATTTGATAGATTAATTAAGTCTGATTGGTGATTTGATTTTGGCTCAGTCAGATTTGATTGATTGGTTGATTGGTGGATTGATAAACATGGATAATTGATAATGTTGGGATGACCAAAGCCAAAGGATAAAGGTTTCATTTGATTTGACTGATGTTGTATGATTAATTTTGAGTCTCAAAAGATATAGGGCTCGATTGTAAAAAAATGATATGATCAAGGCTAGATAGGATGGTGTACTGATTGACTGGATGTCCAAAAGATGATAGGTTGATTGAAAATAGGATTTGGTGCTCATAAAGTTGACATAAGTCTGTGACTAACCAAAGGCAATGTTGGAGGATTCAAAGGCAATTGTGAAGAATGCAAAGGTGACTAGGAATAATCCAGATGCGAGTATATGCAAATCAAAGGCAAGTTGATGTTGTTTAGATGCAACAGAGCATCGTTCAAAGGTGACTGGCTGATAGTCAAAGGTGACTGGCTCATAAATAGAGGATAAGAACAAGGTTACCAAAAGTGAGTTGTTGTTAATCAGAGGCGACTAGATGATGATCAAACGTGATAGGCTATTGTTCAAAGGCGACTGGCTGATGTTCAGAGTGGTTTTTGTGTAATAGATTTTGTTTTTGGCAGTTTTGTGACAAGAAAACATGATGACAAACACTCATACTTAGATCATTTAGAAACATTAACAACCTAGGCTAGGCAAGGATAATATCTATTGGGTTCCCACTTGGATTGCTCCAACCGCACTTATTTATAGTGGATAGCCTAGAAGTTTGGTAGCACTGGCTCCCCCTTGTTCGGCACTTACTTCTCAGGCATACTAAACTTTGAATTCCTGAAGATCCAAAGATCTCTAGGAATTTGCTATCTCTACTATGAATTGCAAGAGTGTGGGATGGCTCTAGAGGTCTATCTTCCAACCCCCTGCGCCAGCAGATAGAAGGTTTTTGGCTACTACACTAGGTTTCTAGTAAGGGCTTTCATTCATGTGGCCATACGTGCGACGATTCACTCCGATTAGGAAGCCTCCCAACCTATAGAGGTTATGCTCTGCAAGTTTTCACGCACCATAAGGTATTAAGGGAGACATTCGTCGGTATGACATAATAGCACCTATTGCTTACGACTTTCGTCATAAACACATTATTTTATATAGCGGCTCGAAAGAGCTTGGCTTTAGATTGTTGTTGCTTGGGTCATTCCCACCTTTCAAAGCAGGGTGGCAGTGTTAAAATAAGGGCAAACAACTGAGAGGGGGGGTGAATCAGTTGTCACAAAACTTTTATCACTTGCAACAATTTACCTTCTTTATCACTTATTAACAAATTAATGCTATAACCATGTGTTGGTTGACAGATTTGTCACCTAAATTTATACTCTATTTGCCCATAATAGTGACAGCCGGACCAATAGTTGAGTTACTTGCAATGATAGTTGTAAGTGCTCTCTTCTTATTTTAAGAGGCGCAGCAACCTTCGAATGATTTACGATGACTAAAAATCAGGGTATGCTTTTAACCAGAAAGCAGGAAAGGCAAACTAACACCCACCCATAGCCATGAAAGTGAATGTGAAAGATTGATTCAGAGTGAAGTGAATGCGAATAAATAATGCAAAGTCCATTTACTCAACATCCACGAATATGAAACAAGAAAAGAATAGACAACAAATTCCCCTTCAACAGACAAATCCATCTGAATTCAAATCTTTAGGAATAATACCTAACAATCTGATATAATAGAAAGACATTGAAGAATAACTACAAGGAAATACAGTTCACTTGCAATCAAAAGACATTATTAGTAAGTACACATACTCTGAAATACTTTCTTTATTTCTCCAATATCAACATGAGTTCAAAGCCTCCTGGATGCATAACAAAACTATATGAAAAGAAAATAAAACTGCCTCCTTTCGCTTGCTCCCGAATAACTGGAAAAAGATCCCCCTTGATAGCTTTCGATGAGTTTTTAAAGGCCCTCATTTTCACCTCCGTAACTGATTCTTGAAAAAATTATGGCAAATGAAATTCACTTTCATCTTCCCATAACTCATTCTTGAAATACAATTATAAATGCAAAATAAAGTCTTTACATATTCCTAGAACATTATGGAAAGGTTATATAACATAAAGTCTTGATTAAAACATCCTTTGTGACTTTAGTTGCATCTTCCAATCTCAAAGAATATTTTCTCTCTCAGCTGCTCTTCAGCAAAACGTAGAACTGAAGAATCCTTAATGTTGAATTGTTGCATGCTTAACTCTACTCCATATTGAAATAAAGAAATAATCTTTTTCACCCCTTTCCTTTTCAGAATATATCTTAGATATGGAGATAAAGTAACTCCTAGATCTTATGAAGCCATTGGCTATATCCGGAGACAATAGCTTCTTTTAAAGCATGGGAAATCAAACATGGTTCTGTAGAATTCCGAAACATTGTATGGGTTTTGTCTTATACTTGTGGGCCTCATGGAAAGTAGCAAGCAACTCTTACCTTCCACAAAATCTTCAATCAATGGGTGCATGACAGTTCCATACACATCCTTCAATTATTGGTTCTAGATTTGCATAACACCATTCGTACTCAGCCATATTGAGAGAACTAAACAATCTCCTATGATAAAACTAATGAAGGAAATAATGTGTAACAACATTCTATCTGTGTTGAATATAGCCCAAAGTTTGAAGATGGTACTTCCAACATGCACTTCCTGAAACCAATATTCTAATGGATGTCCACAAGTTGCATTGTCTCTTAGAACGATAAGATCTTCCATATACCATCTGCTATAGTTAACTATGACGTCCATAGATCTTGCTACATAGGTAATGGGATTCATTAAAGATATCCAAGAAATTTGTCAATCTTAATGCCTTTTGACTCTACGATTTGATGCATCTATCTGAATCCATTTACTTCAAACTTCTCAAGCTTCCATATCTACATATATGTCCATTGAGCCATTAAGAACTACGATATTTGATGCTTTAATGGTTGTCCATAACCTCCTTCAATGTAGGCCACAGTCTAGTTATGCATATCAGCATCTCCAATTATACTATCTGACAGAAACCTCTGTTGTTAACACGACAAGCTGGAAATGTGCTGGTGGAGGAAATGGGAGATAGAAATTATGACTACTAATTTCGTTCACTTGAAAGTTTCTAAACAAATTTTTAACAAAATCATCAAGTGCATATCCCACGATCACTTGGAAAGGCCATAACTTTCTAGTTCTTTTAACGTTTTGCGTACATGCCTGGCAGTTCATCTCCAAATATGGTATCTTGTAGAATTTTTCTAATTTCAGCGTGGGGCATTATGCTGCCAATTGAGTTTTATGAGATCACATTAGATTAGCTCTTTATGATTCTTTCACTGCTTGCTAGACAGCTAAAAAGTCGTGATCACCAAGCCCCATGCTTTTGGCCTTCTGTAAAATGGTTTGTGAGTTTCTCTATGCTTTTGCATTTTGTATACATGTCTGCTAGAGCACTCCATGAGATAGAAACCTCGAGGCATCCTTTCAAACTGTTCATGGGCTTTATTCTTGGGTTTTTCCAACAAATCCATTTGAAGGTATATCTATTCCACTGAGAATTGATATCTTCATAAGAACATCTTATTACATGAAACCTTGTGTAATAATGCCCGTCTAAATTTTTGGCAGTATGACCTTTTTCTCTTCAATATTTATGTTATATTGTGATTGTGGTTTTGCCTCAGAGATCATTTGTAGGAATTCCTCTGCTTGATTGCAAAAACCAAAATGGTACCTAGGTCAGTTGATCCCTTTCTATTTCCATTTGCATTCAATCCTCTGACAAGTTCATTTAGCAAGCCGGCCTTTATATGCATTGTCAGGGAGTCGGGAATATCCTGAACTTTTAAACTTAAGTTGGGCACATGAGGAGTTCTAGAACTTGAAAAACTCTTGACACTGATGAAATTTAGGGAGTCAGAGGAAATAGGAACCTTCAAACTGAAAACATTTGGTTCAAAGTTTCCACAAACTCCCAACATTAAAGAATTTAGATTTTGATTAAGTTAAGTGACTTGACCGATGCATAAAAATATTTGACTTCAACAAGGTTATTCCCCCACTTTTTCACTTTTGGGAAAATCTATCTAACTTCACCATACTTGGACCAAAATTAATCAGAAAGAGAAACAATTTGTACTATGAAATAATTTCTAGACAACACCTTTGCTCCTAAAACCTTACTTTAGCTGAATGATGAAAACCTTAATACCTACTGCATAACAACTCAGTTTCTTATGAAATTTGGACAACAGTATTTCTAGTCACAATAGAGCAAAACCCAAAAAACATATGACCTCCAGCGACCGAATTATTTGATTTTTGCTTTGTTTGTGAATCATAGACGAAGAAATGTGAAGCTAAAAATATCACAAACCATGAAGCATCTGAGCATGAACACTTGCTAGATTGGGTTAAATGGGGGCATAATCATGGCCATAAGAGGATTTTAAACCAGCTTTCCAAGATTTTCAAAAATAATTATTTTTATGATTTGGTAGGTTTCAGGAGTGTATGGGAAGATGTACAAAAATTTGAAAAATTTCAAGTTCAAATTTTGGGGTAACAATAGGCTCTGATTAGGGACGAGGACTGCAAGGATGAAGCAAGGGACCTAGAACCTCATGCGTGGACCAGTGCAAAAATTCATTCAGCAGCAAAGTCAAACAACACAGAGGACAAAGGAGCCAGACCAAGCCAAAAATAGAACACAACAGGAAAAGGAAATAACTACACTACCAGCACAACAAAAACTCCTACTATGTACATGGTCATAAAGACCCTACCTCAGATGGCTCCAGAATGATCATGCAAATCCATTAACCGGCTGGGAGAAATAGCTCGCTATGCAAAATAATGCTGGATGAATGAGTAGCCCACAAGAAACCAGTTGCCAACTGGCAACCACCATGATTAGACTGATAAAAATGACTTCACATAAAAACTCTTTGGATGTGTCTTGATGCCCAAAAAGCCATTTTACATTATACACTTCTCTGATTTGACGACTCATTTCAACATTGCCTAGCACATAACCACCAGCATCCGCCTGTATGACCTCGTGTGTAATATCAGAAGGCACTTGATTTTGTAAGCACAAAGAAACCAGCCCCCAGAATGGACAACCCACACAAACATCATAAGATAAAGAACCCTCTCCGGCTACCCCAACATTTTTCTGTACATAATCACCTTTCTCTGCAACAGGTAAATTGATATCCCATGCCTGGAAATAACCATTTGAATCATCAGAAGACCAATCATCAACCATCTGCATAACTGGAAGAGAGTTAGACTGAGAATCTGAGTTATAAACAATATCTTTATGTGCCTGAAAATCACCTCCGACTAGAATAACCTCATGCTTGTCTACAAAATTTAATTTAATGACTTCATGACACATTTCATCATTTCCATCAATGTCCTGCAGATTAGACATTGCAACTTCTCCTCCACATAAAAATTCATCCTTATATGCATTAAGGCACCAATTCGGAATGTAAACATCATGAGGCTCACTTTCATCACAGCTATCATTTTCCACATTGTGTTTAAATGTTTTAGCATCCAAATTTTCAAAATGGAAAGACTCAAATGTAAAATCATTTCTAACTTCCTCTTGCAGCCTAACCTTTGTATCATCTTGCTCAAAAAATTTGAAAGTCTCATATTCAGCTTGCATACAATCAAAAGAAAAGACATTCATAATTTCATCTTCATGTTGTGTACCCTCAAGTTGGTCTTCATTGCTAGTAAAAGTAAATACCTCTATTTCTACAGTAGATAATGATGACAAGACAGTACTTTTTGTGTTTTCATCTTTACAGCTTGCATCATAGAAAGATTTTTCACTTACTACCTCAGATGGGAAAATTATAGATTTATTATTGTCTTCCTCATAATGTAAATAATAAGCTTCAACTCTCCTATTCATATGAGGTTTCACTTCTACATTGCTTGCCTTATCTCTACCAAAGTGTTTGGAGTCAAAAATAGAGAGATTAAGATATTTAGTAGGAGGTTGCATGTACTGATAGTTTGTAGGCTGGGAAACTGATTTTTGCATGATAGGCTTCCTCACATAATCTACAACCTAATTTGCCTTCCATAATCCACTTAATATCAAGTTATCTTCAATTTTTATGGCTTGCTAAACAACTTTAGTATCATTTACTTTACATTGTTTCAATTCAAACTGAACATCTGGATGCAATGCAGAAATAAAAGTACATAGCCGAAGTTGCTTACCCGATTGAATAGAGGTAGGAATCTTTTTGAACAGCTGGTTAAATCTATCCACAAAATTTCTGATGGATTCACCCTCTCACTTGTGAATGTGGAAGAATCAATACAATAGGGCAGCTTCATCAACAAGACCCTTATATCTTGCTAAAAACTTCTTCAATGAATCCCAATTAGTTATGCACTTCTCTTCTAAATAACAAAACCAATCTGCTGCAGGCCTAATCAAAGATTCAATAAATAATCTTACGAAAACATTTTCTTCACTTACCCCCAGGATACCACATGCAACTGTGAATGCCAGAATATGGTTTTCAGCATCTTGAGAGCCTTCTCCACTAAACTTTAGAAAATGTTTTCGTGATCCTTCTGGAAATGGTGATTATTGAGACAAAGAAAGAGGCCCAAAGTGACTTCCCCATGGCTAGGAAGAAATCAATGCCATAATGCAAATCTAAAAAAGAAATTAGACAAGAATCTTTGCTAGAATAAATTGTCTCTGGACACATTCCATCTTGCAGAGCCGCCAGCCTCCGTCCTCGGGGAGGCACCTTCAAATTTCTGGGAAAATAATAACATTGGTCTATCACTTTCGAATCCCCAGTAGAGTCACCAAAAATCTGTTGGTTGATAGATTTGTCACCTCAATTTATACTCTATTTGCCCATAACAGTGACAGCCTGACCAATAGTTGAGTCACTTGTAATGATAGTTGCAAGTGCTCTCTGCTTATTTTAAGAGGCGCAGCTACCTTCGAATGATTTACGATGAATGAAAATCAAGGTATGCTTTTAACCAGAAAGCAAGAAAGGCAAACTAACACCCACCCATAGCCATGAAAGTGAATGTAAAAGATTGATTCAGAGTGAAGTGAATGCAAGTAAATAATGCAAATTCCATTTACTCAACATCCAAGAATATGAAACAAGAAAAAAATAGACAACAAATTCCCCTTCAACAGACAAATCCATCTGAATTCAAAGCTTCGGCAATAATACCTAACAGTCTGATATAACAGAAAAACATTGAAGAATAATTACAAGGAAATACAGTTCACTTGCAATCAAAAGACAATATTAGTAAGTACACAAAATCTGAAATACTTTCTTTATTTCTCCAATATCAACATGAGTTCAAAGCCTCCTAGCTGCATAACAAAACTATATGAAAAGAAAATAAAACTGCCTCCTTTCCCTTGCTCTCGAACAACTGCAGAAAGATCCCCCTTGATAGCTTTCGATGAGTTTTTAAAGGCCCTCATTTTCACCTCCGTAACCGATTCTTGAAAAAATTATGGCAAATGAAATTCACTTTCATCTTCTCGTAACTCATTCTTGAAATACAATTATAAATGCAAAATAAAGTCTTTACATATTCCCGAAACATTATGGAAAGGTTATATAACATAAAGTCTTGATTAAAACATCCTTTGTGACTTTAGTTGCATCTTCCAATCTCAAAGAATATTTTCTCTCTCAGCTGCTCTTCAGCAAAACGTAGAACTAAAGAATCCTTAATGTTGAATTGTTGCATGCTTAACTCTACTCCATATTGAAATAAAGCAATAAACTTTTTCACCCCTTTCCTGTTTAGTATATATCTTAGATATGGAGATAAAGTAACTCCTGGATCTTATGAAGCTATTGGCTATATCAGGAGACAATAGCTTCTTTTAAAGCACGGGAAATCAAACCTGGTTCTGTAGAATTCCCAAACATTGTATAGGTTTTGTCTTAAACTTGTGGGCCTCATGGCAACTAGCAAGCAACTCTTACCTTCCACAAAATCTTCAATCAATGGGTGCATGACAGTTCCATACACATCCTTCAGTTATTGGTTCTGGCTCTGCATAACACCATTCGTACTCAACCATATTGAGAGAACTAAATAATCTCCTGTGATAAAACTGATGAAGGAAATAATGTGTAACAACATTCTATCTGTGTTGAATATAGCCCAAAGTTTGAAGATGGTACTTCCAACGTGCACTTCCTGAAACCAATATTCTAATGGATGTCCACAAGTTGCATTGTCTCTTAGAATGATCAGATCTTCCATATACCATCTGCTATAGTTAACTATCACATCCATAGATCTTGCTGCATAGGTAATGGGATTCATTAAAGATATCCAAGAAATTTGTCAATCTTAATGCCTTTTGACTCTACGATTTGATGCAGCTATCTAAATCCATTTGCTTCAAACTTCTCAAGCTTCCATATCTACATATATGTCCATTAAGCCATTGAGAAGTACAATATCTGATGCTTTAATGGTTGTCCATAACCTCCTTTAATGCAGGCCACGGTCTAGCTATGCATATCAGTGTCTCCAATTATACTATATGATAGAAACCTCTATTGTTAACATGGCAAGCTGGAAATGTGCCAGTGGAGGAAATGGGAGAATAGAAATTATGACTGCTAATTTCACTCACTTGAAATTTTCTAAACAAAATCATCAAGTGCATATCCCACGATCACTCGGGAAGGCCGTAGCTTTCTAGTTCATTTAACGTTTTGCGTGCATGCCTGGTAGTTCATCTCCAAATATGGTATCTTGTAGAAGTTTTATAATTTCGGCATGGGACATTATGCTGCCAGTTGAGTTTTATGAAATTGCATTAGATTTAAGAGCTCTTTACGATTCCATCACTATTTGATAGACAACTGAAAAGTCGTGATCACCAAGCCCCACGCTTTTGGCCTTCTGTAAAATGGTTTGTGAGTTTCTCTATGCTTCGGCATTTTGTATACATGTCTGCTAGACCACTCCATGAGACATCAACCTTGAGGCATCCTTTCAAACTGTTCGCGGGATTTATGCTCAGGTTTTTCCAACAAATCCATTTGAGGGTATATCTATTCCACTAAGAATTGATATCTTCATAAGAACGTCTTATTACACGAAACCTTGTGTAATAATGCTCATCTGAATTTTTGGTAGTATGACCTTTTATCTTCAATATTTATGTTAGATCATGATTTCGGTTCCACCTCAGAGTTCATTTGTAGGAATTCCTCTTCTTGATCGCAAAAACCAAAATGGTGCCTAGGTTAGTTGATCCCTTTTTGTTTCTATTTGCATTCAATTCTCTGACAAGTTCATTCAACAAGCTGGCCTTTATATGTACTGTCAAGGAGTCAGGAATATCCTGAACATTTGAACTTAAGTTGGGCACATGAGGAGTTCCAGAACTTGAAAAACTCTCGACAATGATGAAAGTCGGGGAGTCAGAGGAAATAGGAACCTTCAAACTGAAAACATTTGGTTCAAAGTTTCCACAAACTCCTGACATTAAAGAATTTAGATTTTGATAAAGTTAAGTGACTTGAGCGATACATAAAAATATTTGACTTCAACAAGCTCAGTCCCCCACTTTTTCACTTTTGGGAAAATCTATCTAACTTCACCATACTTGGACCAAAATTAATTAGAAAGAGAAACAATTTGTACTGTGAAATAATTTTCGGACAACACCTTTGCTCCTGAAACCTTACTTTGGCTGAATGACGGAAACCTCACTATCTACTGCATAACAACTCAATTTCTTATGAAATTTGGATAGTAGTATTTCTAGTCACAATAGAACAAAACCTAGAAAACATATGACCTCCAGTGACCGAATTATCTAATTTTTGCTTTGTTTGTGAATCATAGACGAAGAAATGTGAAGCTAAAAATCTCACAAACCATGAAGCATCTGAGCATGAACAATTGCCAAATTGGGTGAAATGGGGGCATAATCATGGCCATAAGAGGATTTTAAACCAGCTTGCCGAGATTTTCAAAAATAATTATTTTTGTGATTTGGTAGGTTTCAGGAGTGTATGGGAAGATGCACAGAATTTTGAAAAATTTCAAATTCAAATTTTGGGGTAACACCATGAAAGCATAAATCAAGAACACATGAGCAGAAACATAATCAACACACATAACACCAGGATTTTTACGTGTAAACCCAGTTAAGGGAAAAACCATGGTGGGGGTTAACCCACAAAAATTATACTCTGTTAAAAAAGTATTACAAATGGGGAAGGCACATGCCTTCAGGACACACTACCCAGAGCTCACTGATCCAAGAGGATCACTACCTATAGAGATGATTACAATATTACAGATTGTTTAAACTGATGAATAGCATCTACCAATGCAAAAGTTTAGTTCCGGTTAAGCACAGAATACTGATCTTACACACTTCATCCTTATTCTACCCTATTTCACTCTTAGGCCATAATCTGAGCTTAGATTCTTTATCTTTGCACTTCTTTCTACCTTTTTTTCACACTTACTCCATCACCACTTCACACCACACTTCAAAACACTTAAATCCATTGGCTATATATATCCGCATCAAGAAATTCAATAAACTGTAGTTAGCTTCAAGAAAACTTAGAACATTTGTTAAGAACTCTGCTTTGTTGGTTGAATCCATGTACAATCAACAATGTGGACCAAAAACCTGTGTTCTCAAATCATCAATCATGTCGGCCAATACCACTAGTTATCATAGATTACTTAACCAATAATTTTTCTTCATCCGGACCAAGATCAAATACTAGTTCGACCTGTTCTTCTTCTGACTATACTGACTAACTAGAACCCGATACTCAGATGCTTATAACTTTTGAATCCTTCATCATTGGAGGCTAAATTCTTGGATTTAGATAGTCCTAACAATCCTTATTACTCTCTCAGATCTGTAGCACACCGTGATTTACCACCAGAGAGATCCGGACCAAGATACTGGACCCTGTCACATGCTCTGTTTTTGACTACCCGGACTTAGACAAATCTTCACTTTGACTTCTAGTATGAATAAATTATGTAATGCGAATGTGTAAGATAGACTTAGTTTCCATCAATGACAACACCTGTCATGCGTAGTAGTGTCTCTTGCCAACAATCTCCTCCTTTGGCATTGATGGCAACATTTAGTGAAAAATGACTAAGTGTCGAAACAACTCCCCCTTATTAAGTACACTTATGCTTTTCATTGTTCTCCAATGCTCCCCCTTTGTTGGATTCCTCATTTTTCATTGCTCTTCACTCCCCCTTTGACATCAATGGCAAAGGGTGGGGTCCACAAACCAAAATTTACACAAAAATTTTACATACCAGGCCGCATATGTACAAAACAATCCTTAAGTCCTATTTACATAAACTTAAGTATATCACCAAAAATGTTCTTTAATTGTGCCAGCTCACTAGCCCAACTCTTCTTTATAGTGTTCAAAATTGAGATGTGGCCACTGAAAAGAAATGCTTATGACTCTGTCATCCGCATATCAATGGGATCACTTGACTGAGATGCAACTTGGACTTCGATCAGGGTATTGATCATTGCTCCCATTTTAGGGGAAATTAATCCACTGAGCTCACTCATCCTTGCCTCTATGCTCTCCTTTTATTTTGTCAATTTCTTTATATCTTCAATCAAGCTGATTGTCTAACTCTCCTTGCTTGCCACTGATGCTAGCTATCACAGGATCAAAAGATTTGGATACAATAGATAGTTTTTGCTTAGACACTTTTATTTTATCCTCAATATCCTCTATAACTTTAGGACAAGATAAGAAAAATTTATATACATTTCCTCCTTTTGTAAGAGCATTTTGAATACTCTTTATACTGGCATCCACACCATTCTATCTACTCCAATCAACCCTTTTAGAGCATCAAATCTTTTATCATTGAATTCCTTTTGAAATTTGACCTCTGTAGACTTTTCAAGAGATTCAAAATGGGTACTTATAGAGTTTATCAAGTTCTTTAAATGTTCAAAGGGGGATGCTGAACAGTCCTTCTGAAAAGTGGGTATGATCTTCTCCAAGATCCCTGATGCCAGACCAAGTAGCTCATTGTCTTCTATGTGAGACTTTAGTATATCTTCTCTTTCTTTGGCTTGAGCTATAGAAGCCAACTTTATCTTCTGCACCGAAGATAAGATATCAAAATTTATTGGATCTTAAATTATGTCCTGATCTTCTTCAATTTGTTTGTCTCTTTCCAAAATTTCCTTCACTGCTTCTGCAGTGTCTCTTGCCCAAAATGATGGTGTATCTATCTGATCATTACCGGTACTATCAACTGGATTGTGCTACTTGTACTCTCCATCAACCTTTGCAATCTCTTCTTCATTTTCATTTTTCTCCTTAGCCTTTTCTGCTTCTTGGTCCTTACTTTCTTCTAATCCATGGTCTTTATTCTTCAATGAATCATCTTCAATTTGATCATCCGCTTCAACATTCATCTCTGTATTTCTTTGCAAGATTGATCTGGAGGAATTTGAATACATCCTGTATCATCAGTTTCATCTGTCATCTTTTCATCTTCCTTTTCTGTTGCTTCCTCTTCCGGAATAGAGGAGTCATCTAATCCAATTTGTTGCTCATTCTTCTATTGCTTTTCATCATCCGGAACTGGTGTGTCATTAGTAGGTTCATCTGAAACTACAAAGAACTTGTTCTTGTCTAATTCTTTCCTCAAAATTTGTTTAGTTTGTTGGAAAACATCTTCTATCTCTCCAATCATCAGTTTGTTCATTCTTTTCTTACTCCTAAATTCATTTTTGACCTCTTTAAAGATTTTATCTGCTTCTCTGCTAGAGATCACCAGACATAGAGTGGTTAACACATGTTCCCTCAGCTCCATATCTTTTGTCTTGGCAGCTTCTTTCCTAATTTCCAAAATATCTCTCAACCCTTTTGGAACTTCTGACAAAATTTCTACTAGTGCTCGATTGAATACATTCAAGTATTTGATAGTGGCTTCTTCCAAAAGTCTTTTGTTAGCATCATTGTAAAGATCATAAAACTCAGTTATTGGTTTGAGATTACCATCAACAATGATTGTTTTGACAATGTCTTCCACAGCAGGAGTTGGTTTTTCAACATCAGCCTCTGATTTCTGCTTCTTATTTGTCATCTTGCTTCTGGAATGCTTCTCTTTAGACACTTTGATTGCTTTGGTGCCTGTGGCCTTTAGCTCTTTAAGCTCATCATCTGAATCTATATTTTCTTCATCCTCCTTTTCCAAACTACCATATGGTCTTTTTGCCATTACTTTTGTTCTTTTCTTTTCCTTACCAAATGATTTGTCTTCTAGTTTCTCAGGATTGGCAAGTTTTGGGGGAATAGGGGTAGCAGTAGAGCTCCTAGTGGTCCTTGGTGTGGAGGAGGATTCTACCGGAGCACTTGCTTGTTTCTTATCATGCTTCTCCCTCTCAGCCTTTTCAATTCTTTCCCTAAATTGCCTCATAGCTTCCTTGGTGAGGCCTAGATTCTCGGCCAACTGCTCAACTTCTTTCCTTACTTTCCTATTGGTTTTAGGATTTCTAAGCTCAACATGCAGCTTCACACTTAGCTCCTCATATGTCCCAAATCTTTCAACTGTTGTGTCCTTTGGCTTGCTCAAAAAGTATTGAGTATACATATTCAAAATTTTCTCATCTACCTCATACGCCATGAGCATGATCCAAATAGTTCTGGGTTCTACTGCTTCCATTAAGCACTGACAATGTCCACCATGAAATAGATTTCATTCTTGTACTTCTCAATAACCAATTTAGGGATTCTTTCCCTAGAATGCATCATATTCTAAAAATTCTTGAAGTATCCCCAGATTGCAATTTTCTATGCTTTATAGTCACCAATGCTATGTAGATGATCTCTTATCTGAATAGCAACAGGCTCATCATTAGTCCAGTGCACACCCTTTACTCCAGGTACCTCATTCATGAAGTAGAAAAATAGACATAGAATCAATGTACCATATTTAAAGGTGTTTTTCTTGTCTTTCTTGATCTTGTTCAAGTTCTCAATTAGTTGGTTCTGTAATAACTCACACAGGTCATATTCTACATTTTCTTTTAACATTTGGTATGCAACATATATGGCCGTTTTGGAAACAAAGTTCTCCCTACTGGAGTGATAAATTTTGTAACCAATTACCATTGAAGCAAATTTAACATCTGGATCACTAATGTCATTGATAGTCATTGCCCTTTTGTCGATTTGGCACCGGTTGCATTAGTCACAGTTTGATTCTTTACAACCTTCAACATTGGCAGTCCACTAGATGAGTTTAACCCTCTCATGGTCTTGATGGAGTCTGTGGTGATCTTGAAAGGTTTCATTAGCCATATAAACTCATCATGTATTCGGCTTAAAACATACCGGACCCATTCATCTTCATCAAAGGTTGGAAACCCCATAATCTGAATGAAATTTTTATCGTGCAGTGCTTTGTACTCAAGTTTAAGACTGTGAATTTCATCCCTTAGATGATTCTCGAACAAATCTACAAACCTTGAGTCCCCAAATTCATCTATGCTCGCATGAATATAGACCGTAATATCTTCAACATGCAATACACCATACGGAACACTTGAAAATGCACCTAACAGGTTGACTTTTACTGATTTGTGTGGATGCTTCTTGAATTTGGGTCGAGGTCTTTCAGTGATATCAACAACCAAAGGAGTAGCCATTGCAAAAGATTACAAGTTCAAACCTTCGCAAAAAAATACTTTTTTCATAGAATTAGAGTTAGCTGATGAATTCGCTGGTAGCACTTCAAATCCTTGAAATCTTAGCTCAGGTGTTCTTCTGCTTGCTCTCTTCAAATGCAAAGTGATCCAAATAATGAAAGGATTACCTTTTATGCTCCACAAAACCTAATTCTCCATTGTAATAAATGTGTTACCCTAATACATCCGGTTACACTGTTTATGTATACAATTGAACTTCAATTGCTCCACAATCAATCATATTTGCTTCTTTTCTTCCAGAATTTGCTTTAACATATCTAAAGTATGCTTTTCTATCTTCATTCATTGTGCCAAACTCAAGCACCCACTTACTAGCTGGGGGAATTTGATTTTCAATGCAGCTCCCCCTGAGCCTTATCTCCTGATTTAATTCCTAGAGGAATTATCAGCATCGGATTCTGATGCGGACCCATTGTCAACATTCATTTCACCTTTCTTTACCCATGTTTTGTTCACTTCATTCTGGACCTCATTCACATCAACTTTGCTTTTGCCCTTGTCTTATCTATGCTCATCCAGTTTTCTATTTACCAGACGTTTTCTGTCATCATTCCTACTTTTGCAGAATCTTGCAACATGACCGGTGGTGGTGTTCACCTAAGATTAGGGTTTTGAATTGTTTCTGCAGGCTCATATTTTGGTCCTTTCAAACCCTTGGAGTCCTAGTTTTATTTTTTTCCTTGGCCCCCATGTATTGATTTACCGCTTTTTCTTATCGCACCTGTGAAAATGTCGAGTTTTTGTTTGCAAATGGTCAAATATGCATTTTTCGGGCTTGCAAAATCCCTATCAGCTTCCAAAAAGTGATAAAAAATGGGTCAGATGCATTTCTGAATGCATATCAGGCTACTGTTTCTAGTGTCTAAATGTTTCTAAGAGTGGCTGAGGTTTTCATTTTGTCAATGCCGCGGGATCCGCCAAGTGTCAAGCCTCGGTTTGAGCCGCACTTTTGCTTCTGAGTGATATCTTTAACGCGGAGTGTGCCATGTGGCCAAAGATGTTTCTATTTTGTTTTATGTTCCTTGCCGCGGAAGGCGCCACGTGTCACCAGTGGAGGCACTCCCTAAACGTTTCGGCGTAAGCACGGAAGGCGCCATGTGTCCTTAGTAGTTGTTGCGGAGCTTGACAAGTGTCAGCTTCTGCGTCATGGTTCAAATTTGTTTCGATGCTAAGTGAAGACAGGGGTGGGTCCCAATGAAGAGTCTCAGGCGCTGTGAATTGTGCCATATGGCGTAAGTGTCTCTGACACAGTTCTAAGTTATGGTCCTACGAAAAGCACCATGTGTCATCAGCCGAGGCAGAGTTAGTAAAGTTTCAGTGTGTCCGTGGAAGGTGCCACGTGTATCTTATGATGGCTGCGGAGCTCGCCAAGTGTCTGCTTCCGCGTATCTGTTTATGTATCCTACGATGTAAAGTATTGGATGGTGGTGGGCCACAGATATGAGTTTCTAAGTAGTGCGGAACCCACCAAGTGTCAGCTTCTGCAAGAGTTTCAAAAGGTTTCTAATGTTTCAAGAGATGTTGCGGAGCTTGCCAAGTGTCAGCTTTCGCGTACCTGTCCCTATTCTCCTCTTATGAAGGCTTCCGCGGGAGATTGTGGGTCCCGGTATCAATGTGTCTCATGTTTCAAATGCTGCGGGTTGTGACAATTCTCACAAGCAGAGCCCTCCTGAATATAAAAGACACAGTTAAGTAAAAGTTGCAGAGCGGGACACGTATCAATTTCTAAGGGCTGCGGATGCTGCCATGTGTCTCAAAGCTCATTGTTTAGAGAGTGCGGAAGCTAACACCTGTCCCGATAGTCAATGTTGCGGAAGCCGCCACCTATCCCTTTTTTAAAAGGCAAAATGGAAAAGCAATAAGCCAGCGATAGAAACATGAGGTGCCTACATGGCACAATCTATTTGGCTGGTGACTTAGTCAATGATTTTGGGGCTGTTGATCTCAGCGATGGGAAGTAGATCAACAACTGTGTTTTAAAGTTGCAGCGAGGGATTTTCTGCATTCTGCGGCTGCATTTTTTGAGCGAGAAAGTTTCAGATGCGTTCGTTGCTGTGTCTCCTGAAGGCCACGGGTAGCTGGGCATTGATGGCGGTCTTGCAGGGGCATGATGGATGGAGTGACCGGCCAACCACTGGATTTAAGAAGCAAATCTCTAAGCGGCAGCTCAAATCCTGAACTCACCTGCTCTCTCCTTCATTTTCCCTAGCTACATTCAATGTTTTAAGTGCCAATCTGAAGATGCATTGTATCTGGCAAATTTTTGACTTGCCATGTAATTAATTCACTGAGTACATAGTCATGGTATAAAAGCCATGCTATGTTACTCATTTTGGTGGTTGAAAACTGGACAACTTTTTGGTGCTGTGACACAATACAACTTCATTGGTGGCCCTGTTCTTGATGTCTTGTAAGTTTATGAGTCTCATGTTGTATGTTTCATGCTTGACTTCACTGGTTTCATGTTGTTTTATATGAGAAATGCTCGGTGCATGTGTTTAATCATTTGTCTCCAAGCTGTGGGCATAGTTTCTTTTGAATCAAGATAACTAAGGGTTGTTAAGATTCAGGAATATAGTTTTTCTATATTGAATGTTTAATCTCCTACTTTTGTTCAAGGGACAAATTAAATGTTTCAGGTTAATCATTGGGAAAATGTGTTGCAGTAAGGATACCATTAAGTATGAATGATTAAGCACCTAATTGTTGGGAAGTATCTGTAAGGCAGATATTACAAATCCCCTTGAAACTCAGTCATTAATATGGGTTTATGTGTACATTCAAATGTGTATGTCTATTGACTCTGAGCCCTAGATAGGCACCGATCCAGTCTTGTATTGAGGTCACAACCAAAGTCCTAGTTTTGCATCCAGATATAAATCAAACTCAAACTTCATAAACAAACCTTTTAGGACTTTAGAAGTAGTTTTAGGATCCAAAATCCTCTGTCTACAACTGAATATAGGCCCAAAGCTAGCCCTTTTGTACTTATCTCATAGTTTTGGTCTACATAATAGAGGATTTATCTGCTTTGTGTCAGCATTCCATTCTTTGCATAGTTATATCTCATGGATGTTGAGTAGGGAATACCCCCCTTGGTTCTGCAGAGCCTAAAGAAGAAGAGGAGATATTTATAGAGTCTATCTCCTATACTGTTGGCCTCTGGCCCGAGAATCCTGTTGATCAATGATGGCTACCTTGTAGGGATAACTGGGAATAAGCATCCAGTCTGGGAAAATAACTAACAACCGGATTGGTTACAATTGAAGCACACAACATTTATTTGCCCATTTGATTGATTTCCTCTTGATCTTCACTGATTAGCCATATGTCCAAATCTATTGCATACAAAGCATTTTCCACTGAAAGAATTGTCATTTCCTCTATTGTTAGAGTTATTCATTATCATATTTATGCATTCATTGGATCTATGACCATACCTCTTACACTTGAAGCATTGACCAAAGAAGGATGGACCACTTTGATTTATTATGCTTCTACACTGAGTAGCTCTATGACCAAATTTATTGCAATTGAAACAATTTCCATTGAAAGATGGATACCTTTAAGCATTAGGTTGTCTTACCAAAGGTCTTCTAGGTCTGTTTCTCCCATTCCTTGATTGAGAGTTTCTTGGTCCGGATCTGGAGCTTTCACCTTTCTCATACCCAAGACCATGCTTATCATTAGCCTTCTTCTGACTCTCAAGCAGCACTTCAAGTTTAACTGAGCTTATCTTGAACTTCTCCTTGTATTCATTTCCAACTTCTAGGTCATGTTTGAGAATAACAAATTGCCTTTCAAGTTCTTCCTCATTGTCTCTGCTTTCATGTAGATTAGACTCTAGATTGCCAGCTATTATGTCTAATCTGCAGCATTCTTCTTATCTTTCTTTCAGAGATTGATTTAGTTTTTCTTCAGTCTTCTTCCTTTCTTCAATTTCCTTGGTTAGCCTCATCACCCTGGATTCCATCTCATGCTTTAGGACAACAACTTCCTTAGCTAACTTCTCACATTCCCTTGTCTTTTCTTTTAGGGCCTTATCCTTGTCATTGTCTTCATTCAGATTCCTTGTTGAAGAAGTAGCTCCTTCCTCTTTTCATTAGATTGGCTCAATTTTTCTTTTAAGGTCTTAATGAAGCCTTCAACATCCTTAAGGTTCTCTTGAAGTTCTTTAACTTCTGCTCTGGACTGATCAAGATCCTCAAAAGCAAGTTTAAGTTGTTCCTGGAGGTTGTATGGATCCATTTTAATACCTTCCTAGATCTTCCTCAAGTTGTTAAACTTCTTCCAAGGAACCTTGCTCTGATACCAATTGTTGAAAGGGGAGGGTGAATCAGTTGTCATAAAATTTTTATCACTTGCAGCAATTTACCTTCTTTATCACTTATTAACAAATTAATGCTATAACCATGAAAGCATAAATCAACAACACATGAGCAGAAACATAATCAACACACATAACACTAGGATTTTTATGTGGAAACCCGGTTAAGGGAAAAACCACGGTGGGGGTTAACCCACAAAAATTATACTCTATTAAAAGTATTACAAATGGGGAAGGCACATGCCTTTAGGGTACACTGCCCAGAGCTCACTGCTCCAAGAGGCTCACTGCCTA
The DNA here is from genome assembly GCA_027924645.1 of Cunninghamia lanceolata. Lineage (NCBI taxonomy): Eukaryota > Viridiplantae > Streptophyta > Pinopsida > Cupressales > Cupressaceae > Cunninghamia > Cunninghamia lanceolata. The sequence goes on from BSBN01001047.1 coordinate 5,164,343, forward strand.
CAGAGATGATTACAAGAAGATTACAGATTGTTTGAACTGATGAATAGCATCTACCAATGCAGAAGTTTAGTTCTGGTTAAGCACAGAATACTAATCTTACACACTTCATCCTTATTCTACCCTGTTTCATTCTTAGGCCATAATCTGAGCTTAGATCTTTATCTTCATACTTCTTTCTGCCCTTTTTCACACTTACTCCATCACCACTTCACACCACACTTCAAAACACTCAAATCCATCAGCTATATATATCCGCATCAAGAATTCAATAAACTGTAGTTGGCTTCAAGAAAACTTAGAACATTTATTAAGAACTCTGCTCTATCAGTTGAATCCAGGCATAATCAATGACGCAAACCAAAAACATGTCTTCTCAAATCATCAATCATGTCAGCCAATACCACCGGTTATCACAAATTACTTAACCAATAGTTTTTCTTCATCCGGACCAAGATCAAATACTAGGTCGGCCTGTTCTTCTTCTGACTGTACTGGCTAACTAGAACCCAATACTCAAATTCTTATAACTTTTGAATCCTTCATCACCAGAGGCTAAATTCCTAGATTTAGATAGTCCTGACAATCCTTATTACTCCCTTAGATCCATAGAACACTGTGATTTACCACCGGAGAGATCTGGACCAAGATACTAGACCCTGTCACATGCTCTATTTCTGACTACCCAGACTTAGACAAATCTTCACTTTGACTTCTGGTATGAACAAATTATGTAATGTGAATGTGTAAGATAGACTTAGTTGCCATCAATGACAACACCTGCCATATGTAGCAATGTCTCTTGCCAATAGGCAGGCCCTCTAGAGATAACAATGATTTCTCTTACACCTCATATCCATTGGCTAGGCAGGGGGAGAGGATACTCTCATTTTTAAATTGGGTTACAATCATTCTCAACAGGCAAACAAAAGAAAGAAAAATACAAACATGAAGCATGTAGGGTTAATTTTAAGTACCACTTCCAAATATGCCTAAACTAGTGATAAATAAGATTTGAACTTTGACTGATCAGACCTACAAGAAACATGTCAGTGGTTTTTCCTCCATTCCTCAACAAATGATTAGGACAAGCTGCATAGATAAACATCAGTTTCCCAGAAAACCCTAGATTTGCATAACATAAACCAAAGGTGCATGAGTGGAACCAAAGGCGATTTTCTATAATGTAAATGCGACAAAGAACTTACCAAAACCGATTACTTGTTCTGCAAAGGTGATGCCCGATCGTGCATATGCAATTTTCTGCTAATCAAAGGTGATCGACTATTGATCAAAGGCACTCGAATCCCAAAACCTGCAAAAACCTTAACACAAAAACCAAACAAATGATCTTGCATGTAGGAGATGAAACCCTAAAAAGCCTAGAAGATAGGATTTTGCCATTTTCATGCTTGTATTCTATGAGAACGGGAGGGATTAGATGTTATGATAGGGCTAAACTAAAAATCTCCAAATAAATCAGCTTGGGGATGACTCAAAATGACAAGGGTTAGCATCTACAACAAAATGCAACACCTATTAGATAACCCCAAATGATAGAAAGCTGCAAAAAAAGACAAGATGAGCCATTAAAATCTCTATCTAAACCAAAGGCGATTACATGCAAGCCATAGGTGATGATCTGTTGACCAAAGGCAATCTGAGACATTGCATATGCGATTTTGCCCCACTCAAAGGTGATCCAGAGACCTGCAAGTGTGATTTTCTATCATACGAATGTGATCTCTTGCAGATCAAAGGCGCATCTTCCTATACCTGAACTCAAAAAATTATTTTTTTAATAACAAAAAACTAATCAAGCGATTGGTCCCACCAGGTGTGCCATTCTATGATAGGAGAAAAATATCTAGATTAAACAACAAAGTTGAGATCTAACCCTAAACACTTCATGAAATCTAACCTAGGAAAAAACAAAATAACATGCAATTGAAACACTTTCACCTGGGTATTATGATTTCTTGATTTTATTGTGGATTGCTTCTCCATGCAAACCATATTTCAAAGGAGCTACCATGATTGTGCTTAGAAATGCAAAAAGGATGACATGCATGCAAAGAGTGGATACAGGAAATAATTTGGATCCATGTTTTCAAAATGACATTGTCGTGAGAGCTTTGAAAATGCAAGAAAGAACATGAAACTCTAGCCTCCAAATGAGAAAAATGAGGGTATGCAAATGAGACTAGGCTTCCAAATGAGAGAAATAAGGTCTTTTATATTTTAGAAGGCGAGTGATCAATGACGTAGGATGAAAGAAGAGATCGACAGTGGAGGAATTTTGAGAGACATGCATAGAGAAAATTGCATAATAAATTAAATAACTATCCTCATTTAATTTATTATGTAAGAGAGAAATGTTGGAAGGAAGAAATAATATAAATTAAATAAAATAGATTTATTTAATTTATATGTTTAATGAGGGAATAAATAAAATGTCGATTTTATTTGTTTTTTACAAGAAACATGGAATCACTAAATAATTAAAATTATTTAATTATTGATGGAAGATGGAAGAACAAAGAAAATTAATTAAATAAATAAGAATTTATTTAATTAATTATGAAGATGGGGAAGAATAATGAGATTCTTAATTACAAGTGTGCTAGACGAATGAATGCATGCGATATGAAAATGTGATAAATACCTAAGTAATGAAATGGGTCAATTTCGGGTGTCTACAACTTTGATGAAGTGGAAGAAAATTTTGTGAGCAGATTGAAAAAGGGCTTTGGAAAATACAGAGGTAAGTTACCTTTCAAATGTTTCAGCCATGGAAAGATAGGTCATTATGCTTCTAAATGTCCAATCAAAATTTCTAATGACAAATACAAGGAGAACAAAGGTAAATCATTCAAGAAAAGTTATTATGTTAAAGAAGATGACAACATATCTGATGATGAGTCTGACTATCCGGATGATGATGGTAATGAATGTTTGTTCATGGCTTTGAATGTTGGAACTAATTATACTAATCCTAGAAGATGCATGAAGGTTATTGTTCCGAAGATAGGGCACCACATTGTAGGGTTTTGTTAAGTTTGGAGATGATGCATCTACTAAGATTTGTGGAAGAGGTTCAATTAGTTTTGATGGCAAGCACAATATAGATGATGTCCTTTGTGTCAAGGGTCTCTGGCACAATCTTCTAAGTGTAGGACAAATGTGTAGTAGAGGATATAATCTTGTGTTTCAGGATGGTGGTTGTGAAATCAGAAAAGCAGACTTCAGAACTCTGATTACTACAGGAACAAGGACAAAAGGAAATATATATTAGCTTAAAGGTGTTGAAGGTATGTGCCTTATGACTCAAATTAATGAAAGTTGTCTATGGCATAGAAGAATGTGTGACATCAATTTTGATAGCCTTGTGAAGATCAGCTCTACACAAGCTATGATGGATCTGCCAAAGATTACAAAACCTACCAATGCAACCTGCAAGGAATGTCAGATTGGGAAGCAAATGAGGAATAATTTCAAGACCAAAGAGTATTCTACCACCGGACCTCTAGAGTTGGTGTATATAGATCTATACGGACCCACAAGAGTAGGAAACTTTCAAGGTGACATGTATTTCATGTTTTTGATTGATGATTTCTATAAAATGACTTGGGTAACTTTTCTCAAAGAAAAAATAGAAGCTCTAAAAAAGTTTAAATCTTTTAAGTCTATGGTTGAAAATGAAATTGATTTGAAAGTCAAGTGTTTGAGGTCTGACAGAGGTGGTGAGTTCACCTCCAATGAGTTTAATTTCTTTTGTGAAGATCATGGAATAAAAAGGCATTTGCCAGCACCTAGGACCCCTCAGTAGAATGGAGTTGTGGAAAGGAAGAATAAGATAGTTTAGGAAGCAGCAAGGAAAATAATGAAAGAAGCAAAACTAGCAAATATATATTGGAGAGAAGCCATCCACACTACAGTTTACATATAAAACAGAGTGCAAGCCAGGATCAACAGTTTAAAGACTCCATATGAACTATGGTATGGAAGAACTCCTACTGTATAATACTTTAGAGTGTTTGGAAGTAAATGCTACATTAAGAGAGATGAAGAGAAGTTGGGAAAGTTTGATACAAGATCGGATGAAGGAATCTTCCTTAGATATTCTATAAAGAGCAAAGCTTACAAGTGCTACAACAAGAGACTGAAAAGATTAGTGGAAAGTGCAAATGTCAAAGTGGATGACGATCCATACCAAAGATCAGTGCTATTAGAAGGATATGAATCAGATGAGAACCATTGTAGAGAAGTAGAAAGAGAGGAAGAAAAGGAAAAGGAGAAGTAAGTAGATGAAGAAGATGCTCCGAAGAAGATTCCCAAGACTCCCAAGTATGTGCAGAAGAATCATTATGAGGATAAAATCATTGGAGATAAGAACAAAGGTGTTTTAACAAGGAGAAGTATTGCTATGGCAGATGAACAGGTAAATTTGTGCTTATTGTCTGAAATAGAACCCAAAATAGTAACTTAAGCATGTAAAAATGAGTACTGGATCAAGGCTATGGAAGAGGATTTGATACAGATTGAGAAGAATCAAACCTGGGAAGTTGTCCCAACACCAGTAGACAAGAATGTGATAGGAACCAAATGGGTCTTCCGAAACAAATTGAATGAGAATGGGGAAGTAGTCAGAAATAAGGCCAGGCTAGTGTGGTAAGGCTACTCACAAGTGGAAGGAATAAATTATGAGGAAACATTTCCTCCAATGGCAAGATTGGAGGCCATCAAATTGTTCTTAGCCTTTGCGGCTCATATGGACTTCAAAGTTTATCAAATGGATGTGAAATCTGCATGCCTAAATGGAGAGTTGGAAGAGGAAGTATACATTGAGCAATTGGAAGGATTTCAACTATTAGATGATCCAATTCTGATCTGTAGATTGAAGAAGGCATTATATGGACTCAAAAAGGCACCTATATCTTGGTATGCAAGGTTGGATAGGTACCTACTACTACAAGGATTCAAAAAGGGCACTGTAGATAGCAATCTATACTTTAAAATTGAAGAAGATCAAATCTTGATTGTGGAAGTATATGTGGATGATATAACCTTTGGAAGAAATGAAGGTATGTGCAAGAGATTTATAGAAGAAATGTAGAAAGAATTTGAAATGTCAATGTGTGGGGAAATGAACTTCTTCCTTGGTTTACAAATCAGTCAATCAGAAAAAGGAATTTTCATCTCACAGTCAAAATATGCTAAGGAAATGTTGAAGAAGTTTGGGATGGAAGACTCCAAACTAGTATGTACTCCCATGACTACTAGTTGCAAGTTGAGCAAGGATGATGGATCTCCTAAGGCTGATTAGAGCAAGTATAGATCAATGATTGGTGGACTGTTATACCTAACTACTACTAGACCATATATCATGCATGTAGTTTGCCTTGTGGCTAGATTCCAAGTAGATCCTAGAGAGTCACGTGTATCAGTAGTAAAGAGGATATTTAGATACTTAAAAGGCACTCTAGAGTTTGGCCTATGGTATCCCAAGGATACTGATTTCTCCTTGAGTGCATATACAGATGCAGATTGGGAAGGATGTACAGATGACAGAAGGAGTACAAGTGGTGGTGCTTTCTTTCTAGGAAGTAGACTTGTCTCATGGTTAAGTTAGAAGCAAGACTCAGTGTCATTATCTACCGTAGAGGTAGAATATATTACAACAGTATCTTGCTGCACACAAGTGTTATGGATGAAGTAGACATTGAAGGATATCAAAGTGTCATATGATGAACCTATTCCTATCCTATGTGACAATACAAGTTCTATCAACATTTCAAAAAATCTAGTGATGCATTCAAGGAAAAAGAATATTTCAATCCAGTATCACTTCTGAAGAGAAAAGGTTGCAAATAATGAGGTAAAGTTGGAGTATGTGGCTACCAAGGATCAAGTTATAGACATCTTCACAAAGGATCTCCCTAAGGATACTTTTGAGTATCTCTGACAGAAGTTAGGGGTTATTGCCCCTCCTTCTCTTAACTAGATGCATAAATGTATGCATATGTCTAGGAAGCATTTCAAGGTACACTTTAGGTCCTAAACTGGTGTTGAAGGATACCTCTCAGGGGGAGTAGGTAGTGATACTATTGGTTGGTATAGTCAGATGGAGCATATCCTATGACCTTAAGGGGGAGAGTGTAGAAAATGAGAGAGCAATGGAGACAGAGTAGCACTTGCTGGTGTTGCAGTTGTTTCCCTTTTCCATTGATGTCAAAGGGGGAGAGAGTTAGAGTTTCTGAAAAACCAAAGTATGTGAAGAGTAAGAGTTGCTATATTCAAGGATAGTTGTATTATGCTTTAGGTCAGGATGGTTATACAGACAACTAAGTGTTGTCATCAAAGACAAAGGGGGAGATTGCTGGAAACTTGTTGGTATTGTCATTGATGTCAACCTCTAGCAATTGGTCCATCTAGCTCTAAGTGCTTTTGAGAAACTTTGATGGGTCTCCAAGTGCTTTTGAGAAAATTTGAAGAAAACAGTGTGCAGAGTGACAGAAGTATGTTCAGTGTTTTTCTCTGCATTACTTCACAGTTGAACATATGCTTTTTATGGTTTGGAAGTGTTGATTAGAGATGTTCATAGGTGTTATATCCAGAGTTTCAAGCTTTGGATCATGCAGATGTGGATGATGTGTTTGACAGAATGTTTGCATTTATAGAAGACTATCTGGGAGAAATGAAATTACTCCGCATTTCTTTGCATTGAGCTTTCCTATATTGTAGATCTGGGAGAGTACTCATATTATCTCTATCCACCTTCCTTTGAAGTTTCTAGTGTTGGGATGCTTTGCAAGTTCAGTTCTTGCATTGGTGATCAGTAACAGTGTCTCCTAATGTGCACAATGAAGACATTCTGTGATTCAGACTGTTGTAGTAGTGTTGTAGAAGTTTATGATGATTATGAGTATTTTGGGAAGGTGTGTGAATGTGTTTGAGTGTCTCTTTGGTCTGCATGATGTTCTTGGAATTGGAGAAGCGGCAATATGGCCATTAGCTCAGGTTTGGCTGACTTGGCTTACAAGCACCATTTGCGGAGGTATCTTGTGGATTGTGGATGTGTTAAGTAGCTTGATGATACAAATTTGAGTCCTAATTATCCCTTGACATGGTCCAATATCACTTCTTTCCATTGTGGAAGTGTTTAGTGCCAACCTAAGTAATGTTGCATGTGTGTAATGCACATGCTTTATTAGGACCAACCTAATTGAGATAGGTCTTGGTTATAGATGGTATAAATGCAAGATGAAGTTGAATGGAGCAATGTGGAGAAGAATATGTGAATGTGAATCAAGGGCAGTAAAGTTGTGTGCAAACTTAAATGCTTATGACTCTAGAATGCAGTGAGCAGAAGGTGTCTATATTTTAGTGTTCCAGAAGTTGCTGGAGGTAGTGAGCCAAAGGTTACAAATGGAAAAGAGTATCATCAGTTGATCTCTACTATTACTTTGAGATAGTGAATATCTCTATAACAGTCTTCTTTCTTTTCTCTTTTGGGTAGTGAGCCCTTGGTAGTGAGCCTACTAATTTTTGGTGTTGTTATTCATATATATTGTGAGCTAATCCTCACCATGGTTTTTCCCTTATTGGGTTTTCCACATAAATCTGGTGTTCTTATGTGTTTGGATGTGTTTGCATTGATGCTTCATATGTTTACATTCAAATAATGCATTATAAGTTTGCTTCTCCTTATGATTGAATCAATTAGGCATACTCTTCACTTGATCACTATCACAAATATGTCTTCAAGATGAATCAGGACAGTGTCTACAACTTCTACTTTTTCTCCTTCAGTCGCACATCATAAAGCATTCATTTTGCTCCTTATCTTACGAACCTTATCAATCACATTGCAATCACACCTCACCTAACTCAATTTGATTTACAATTTATACAAGATATTACATTGATTACATTACTTGTCAGCCAGAGACAACATGAAAAATACATTTACAAGTTAGTCAAACAACATACAATATGAAATGTGTAGAGAACAAGTCCTAAATAAGATTACACGCTATACCAACATAAGACCCATGCCTTGCAGACATCAACACTTGCTTAACCAGGTCCAACACATTCTTCATGGCATCAAATATCAAGGAATTACATATGCACACTCCACTCATTTGAAAATAGGATAGCCCTAAGCAAAGACATATGAAACTTAAAGCATAACGGCCACAACAACTTGAAAACCTTGTGCGGTACTAGAAACAAGAAAGATCTTCATGAAACTCTTCCAGATGAGTCTACTAGACTCATACAACATCTCCAAACACTCCTTTACCTATGTACATCAAAGATTTTGTGCCACACATCTTCAACCATGAACTCTAAGAACAACAAGTCATCTAAAACATATTGCAACATACTATCATTGAAAAATTAAGCTTGTGGATCACCAAGAACCTTGAAACTGCAAGAGAGCATGTATTGCACATCCATAAATATATCCATAAAATAGCAAAGGCTAACATTCATATCTAGAGGAATACAAAGCATTCCAACAGGCCTTTAATACGACCTTACTCTGCCAAAACACATGTCAGTACTCTATCATGCATAAATTTCACAGAGGAAGGCCAGATGATCTGAAACTTTGGAATTATCACCTTCACTATACCCTGAACATAGTTCTAGAACTGCATGGCCATAACTGCTAATGCAGAGGAATGCAGAGAAATCTCCCAGATAGGCTTCAAAGGTAATTATCCTGTAGCAGAAAATGTCACCAACTTCTAGAGGCCAAACCTTCACATGCATTCTTAGGAATCGTAGGAGAGATCGTACAATATGTTTCAGGCCACTAGTAACATATTTTCAACATCAAATCACATCTGATCATCTTAGTGCTTCTAACTCCCATATTAATGTATCTTCATATTCAACTCTGCAGTGATCAAGGAATGACATCCAACCATGAACTATACCTTCTCTGCACATGACATCCAACCATGAACACCATCACACATCTAAGATAGTGTTGACATCAATGACAACCTTGTGACAGTGTTGACATCAGTAACATCCCTAGGAACCATATGTGTAACACATTACCTACCAAAACCTTTTTGCTCTATGCATCATATCTCCTAGCTACAACTTTGATGAAATTGGCATTCACAAAAACATTCGGCACCACAAGCTTTGCCAATTCAAGTGTCCAGGCATTTGACAATGGAGCCCTAGATTTTCATTTCCTATACCAATTCTTGAATAAAGACCACCCGATTATAGGAATGATAGAATAACTGCACCCTGTTGCATTATCCAAAACTCTGTCTTCAACACCACCTTGACCACAAACATTTACAGGCCGTCGAGATGAGCTAGAGAATTTTATGATCAAATCCTCATCCAATTCCCTCTTTGAGGTAGAAGGTTGCCCAATTGAACGACTCATTTTATCATATTACAAAATTTTAGGGCTTTTGTTAAAACTAGGGTTTAAGAAATTCCTTCACTTCGATGTTCTTCCTATTACACAAATGGTTTCTAAGGTTGTCATTGATGTCAACACTGTCATAAGGTTGTCATTGATGTCAATACTATCATGGATGTGTGATGGTGTTCATGGTTGATCTAGTAGAGAAGATACAGTTCATGGTTGGATGTCATTTGAATATAATGTGGTTACTGAAGTTCATCATTGGATGTCATGTCCTATCCAGCAGAGAAGATATAGCATGGTTGGATGTCAAGCCTTGATCAATACAGAGTTGAGTATAAAGTCATATTAAGATGGAAATTAGAAGCATCAAGAAGATACATTAATATGGGAATTGGATGCACTAAGATGATCAGATGTGTTGTTGATGCTAGGAAGATGTTACTGGTGGCTTGATCCAAGTTTCATGGTGTTTAGATTACTAGAAGAGTGTTTTGCAGTTGACAGTCTGAAGACAGTGTTGTTTCTGTGGAGTTCTTAGTAGGGCAATGGAATGTTTCACATTCCTCCACATTAGCAGTTATGGCTATGCAGTTCTGGAACTCTATTCAAGGTGCAATGAAGGTGATAATTCCAAAGTTTTAGATCATATGTCCTACTATGAAAGTTATGCATGATAGAGTACTAGCATGTGTTTTGGTAGAACAAGGTAGTATTGAAGGTCTGTAAGAATGCTCCACATTCCTTTGGATGTGAATGTTTGCCTTTGCAGTTTTGTGGACATGTTTATGGATGTGCAGTACATGCTCTCTTGCAGTTTCAAGTTTCTTGGTGATCTGCAAGCTCAATCTTTCAATGACAGTATGTTGCAGAGTGTTCTAGATGACTTGTTGTTCTCATAGTTCATGGTTGAAGATGTGAGGCACAAAATCTTTAATGTACGGAGGTAAAGGAGTGTTTGGAGATGTTGTATGAGTCCTATAGAATCATCTGGAAGAGTTTCATGAAGATATTTCTTATTTCCAGTACTGCACAAGGTTTTCAAGTTGTTGTGGCCGTTATGCTTCAAGTTTCATATGTCTTTGCTTAGGGCTATCCTATTTTCAAATGAGTGGAGTGTGCGTATGTAATTCCTTGATATTTGATGCTATGAAGAATGTGTTGGACCTGGTTAAGCAAGTGTTGATGTCTGTAAGGCATGGGTCTTATGCTGGTGTAGTGTGTAATCTTATTTAGGACTTGTTCTCTACACATTTCATATTGTATGTTGTCTGACTGACTTGTAAATGTATTTTTCATGTTGTCTCTAGCTGACAAGTAATGTAATCAATGTAATATCTTGTATAAATTGTAAATCAAATTGAGTTAGGCGAGGTGTGATTGCAATGTGATTGATAAGGTTCGTAAGTAAGATAAGGAGCAGAATGAATGCTTTATGATGTGTGACTAAAGGAGAAAAAGTAGATGTTGTAGATGTTGTCCTGATTCATCTTGAAGACATATTAGTGATAGTGATCAAGTGAAGAGTGTGCCTAATTGATTCAATCATAAGGAGAAGCAAAAGTGCAATCATCAAAGGTGTGAACTTCAATGTTAGTTTTCAAGCAATAGGACTGTCATACTATAATCTTTTATGAGTTTGTTCTCAAATTAGGGAGTAGTTGCTTCCTTGTGTTGTAGCCCTAAAACAAAGTCTACAGGGAGTTGTAGCTTCCTTGGGAGTGACCCTCAAGCAAAGTTTTTAGGGAGTAGTAGCTTCCTTGGGTTGTATCCCTAAAACAAAGTTAGCAGGGAGTAGTAGCTTCTTTGGGTTGTAGCCCTAAAACAAAGTTGTAATTTTGAGCTTCATATATTGTGAGTTAACCCTCATCGTGGTTTTTCCCTTCTTGGGTTTTCAACGTATATTTGGTGTTATGTGTTGATGTGCATTGTGTTAATATTTCATGCTTATGTTCATTTGCTTAAGTTTTAATCTGCTCCAGAGAAGTTGAAGTTTGTTTAGGTACTGATTCACCCCCCTCTCAATATCCTGGTGTGTTCAACACTTCCCCTCACAATTTTAGGATCATGCAAGTATAGAGAAACTTCAAAGAGGAAAATAGGAAATAATTTGAGAAAAATTGGCTCAAAAAGACCACTTACTTGAGTTTCACTCACAAACCCTAATTTTCACCAAACCACAGTGAAGAGCTCAAATTCCCTGAAAAATCATCATGCAATAGAAAATAATCATTGTAGCGACTGATACACACTATTTATTCACTTCAATCAACCCAGAATCAGATTGGTAATAGTCACTTCTTCCATTAATGCTTGCATGCTTGAACAGGGTGTCTACAATGAACCATTTTAGACTTTAAATGTGCACCGTTGATCCTAGACTCATCGCAGCAAAATCTACGGCTCAAAATCTCTCAAGAGGATTTAAAAAATTCCACCGTGTACATTGAAAAGTCTTGTCTAATAACTTCATGCCACGAGAGATAAGACCGGCCACTTCATCATACGAGTCACCTACATCATCTTTGACCCTTTCCACATGTTGTTGTATCGTGTGCTTGCATTCCTTAAAGGTCCCTCACATCTGATGCTGTAAGTTTGTGCATAATCACCAAGTGGATCACACTATCCTCATGCTTCTATGAATGTCAATGGTTCCAAGACACATGGCGCCAAGCCAGAGCAATGTAATGCCCACTAGGATTCAACAACCTGTCCTCCATGGTAATGCGTGACCAATCAGGAGTTGCTTGGCTAGATGTCCTTCAATTTGAATCTATTGAAGACTCGAGCCTACTAGATAGGTAGCAACATAGCACGGTAATGTAGCTCTAATGAAGTATAGAACTCTAGAGCCCGTGGGCATGTGCTAAGCCACCAAGTGTTATCATCGCATAGAACCACTCACACTTTAGACTTAGGCACAAATTTATTGAAATATTTCACAAATCATTCCGACCGATTACCTAGACCAAAGGGGATAGTAAGAATAATGACCTAAAAGGCTCAATTTATAACTTGACTGACTGGCAACCGAGACTAAGGGGTCAACGACGAAACATAAAATAAAGTGACCGGGAAATCAAATGCCTTAGGGCTACAACTATAAGGTACAAAACAAGCTTGACAAACACAACAAACCCTAGAAACCTTTGAAGACAATCCAAGGAATTTTGACCAAACCCTAAAAATTTTGTAAAGGCTACCAGTGGCTCTAGTTAGGGATGCATGATTTAACAAAACATAGCGAGGACCACAAAACTTTGGGAAGTAGACTGAACTAGACACAAAACAAACCAAACCAAACCACTATATAAATACTTACATATAATACAATGTGCATGGAGAATAGCTTACTTCACGAGAAGTAAGGTTTCAAGAAATATCCATGCATAGGCAATTCTTTGAATTCACCACTCAAACTCTGCAAGAAATAGGAGTTTTCACCATGTGTATTACTAATCAAATATGGACCAGTCTAGAGTGGATCAAACTTGTCATATTTTTGCTTGTCCTGACACCTAGCATTCCACAGCAGCACCATGTCATCTATCTTAAATTTTTTATCTGAGGCCTTTTTGTCAAAAAAATAATTGATTTGTTGTTGCTTCTTAATAGTGTCTTTCTATGTTGACCTTCTGATTTCATCCAATTCAACCAACTGATTAATCCTATTATACATAATTGTATCAATGTCATCATCATATTCTTGTACAAACTTATAAACTGGTAGGAGGTTGTTGATAGGCATCCTAGAATCCATTCCATATACTAGTTCATAAGGGGATATTCCAGTAGCTTACTTGACTGTAACCATATCAACCCATAATGCAAGTCTGAGTTTTGAATCCCACAATTTCTTATTTTTACCTATCATTCTTTTTATAATCTTCATCAAACTCTTATTACTAAATTCTACTTGTCCATTCCCTTGGGGATGATAGGGTGAGGAGTATGACAAATTAATCCCATATTCATTGCAAAAGCTCACAAATTCTTCTAATCTAAAACACATAGCATTGTCTGTGATCAATTTATATCGTACTCCAAACCTGGTGATAATATGCTTCAACACAAATTTTGAAACAACTTTACTTGTTGCTCTTCTAGTAGGAATTGCTTCAATCCATTTTGTGAAGTAATCAGTAGCAACAAGAATCCAATTGTGCCCTCTACTAGATTTATCTATAATTTTGCTAATGAAGTCTAAACCCCATCACTAAAATGTTGCTTCCACAGTCATGGTTCTTAGTGGCAGCACTAGAGTATTCCAACTTTCCAGAGAATTTATGGCATGCATCACAATTTCTCACTAATCTTTGAACATCAAAAAAATGAGTAGGCCACCAATAGCCAGATCTAAGAATTCTATCTGCAATAGTCTTTTCTATAAAATGACCTCCACATACCCCATTATGCATTTCATCCAATATCTTAGAAGCTTGATTACTATCAACACATCTCAACAAAACACCAACTCTGTTTCTCCAATACAAATCTCCCTAGAGATTATCATATTTTATCGCTTGCAATTTCAAAGTCCTCTTCTGATTTGCATTCATCTCATTAGGGCATGTCATAGTTTGCAAGTAATAAACAATATCCCTATACTAGGGGGAAGCCTACAAATTACACTCTTGGAGAGATATCTCCTCTTGAACCTAATTCATCTGATCAACTTCTAAGTTAGATTCTACCATTAACCTGGATAACCCCTATCCTCTCACTAACTTTGTGATGTGAACATCAATATTAAACTCCTGAATTTTATTGATCCACCTACATCTCCTCCCTATGACCTCATGTTGTGTAAATATATCTTTAATTGCATCATGAGGAACATAGGCTACTATTTGGGCTCCTACCAAGTAAGGCCTGAAATTATTGACTACCTTTACCAAAGCATATGCTTTGTTTTTCATAATATCATACTTTAGTTTTGCAGCCTACAAGGATTTAATGAAAAATGCAATAGGCTGTCCATACCCCTCATCATTCTTTTGCAATAAAACTATAGCTATGGTGTGAAAAGAAGCAATTGAAAAAAGTTGAAATGGCCTTGAAAATTAGGTGATTTTAGTACAAGAGATTTCTTTATTTCTTCCTTGACATTCTAAAAAGATTTAATAGCTTCAGCTCCCCATGAAACAGATTCTCCTTTCTTCAGCATTTTGGAAATGGCCTTTATGGTTTCTGCAAAGTTTGTAACAAATCTTCTTACAAAACTTATCTGGCCAAAAAAGGATTGTATCCCCTTGACATTTTTAGGAACTGGTATCCTATCAATAGTAGCAACTCTCTTAGGATCAATTATGATACCATCTTTTGACACAATGTGACCAAGTAACTTTCCTTCAATGACACCAAAAGTACACTTCTTTGGATTTAATGATATACCATATTCAATTACTCTGACAAAAATCTTTTCAAGGTGCATACATGCTCTTCTTATTTTTTGGAAAAAGTAGTTAAATTGTGTTGATAAACCACCATAATAGTATCAATCAAGTCAACAAATGCAACATCCATTTCTCTCTGAAATGTTGCTCCAGCATTTCTCAATCCAAAAGGTATCCTTACATAAACATAAGTGCCCCAAGGTGTAGTGAAAGTTGTCTTATATTGTTCTGATTCTTTTACTTTTACTTGATTGTACCTAGAGAAACCATCCATCATGGATAGCAATTCACATCTAGTTACCTTTTGCAAAAAGGCTTCCATATTAGGTAATGGATAATTATCCTTCAGTGAAGATACATTTAGGTTCCTAAAATCAACACACAGCCTGATATCACCATTCTTTTTTCTTACTGGCACCAAATTGAAAACCCAAATAGAGTACCTGATGGGCTTGATAATACCTCCATCTCTGAGCTTCATAAGTTCTTATTGCATCTTGGGTGCCAGAGTTGCATTTATCGGCCTTTGCTTCTACCTAAAAGGCTTAGCTCCTAGTTTTAGAGTGATTTCATGTTGGAACAAATCCTCTCTATAGGATTTTAAATCATCATAAAACCAAGAAAAGAAGTGTTTATACTTTCTAAGTAGAGCTATTAGCATTGCTCTTACCTTTGTATTCAAGTTCTTTCCAATATAGACCCTTTTTGGAGCAATTTCCATCCCTAAGTTAATTTCTTCAAGACCCTGATCATAAACTGAGGTAGACTTTGCAATTTGTTCGTCATTGTTGTCAAAGATTCTCTCTAAAGAAACCAACCCTTTGGGAATCTTATTTGTCTTAATTTGAATGACTTCATTTCTGAAAAATGTTTCTTTTCCATCTACTACTTGAACAAAGTTATGAAAATCAATCTCTTGATTATCAAACTCATCTATGCACTGTAGAAACTTTACCAAATTTGTGTCATCACTGAAAACCTACCAATTACAAATGTTGTATGGGACTAAAGGCCTTGTCTTAACTTCAACTTTAGATATACCAGCTAAAGTAACATCATCTAGCCCAATAGCAATGTTTTCTAGGAAATCCACCATTACATTCTTGGACCTTTCAACCCAATCAATGGAAAATGCATCGAATAACTTTATTGTATCCGAAACAACAATTTTGTACTGTTTCAATCTCTTATGCTTTGATGCATACTTTCCCCTCACCTATGAAACTACCAGCTCTAAATCAACTAGGACTCTTAACATTTTTATCCCATACTTAACAGCAACATTCAATCCTAAAAGGAGTGCTTCATATTCTACTATGTTGTTTGTGCATTCAAAATTTAGAAGAAAAGAGAATTTAAAAGTTTTTTCCTTAGGTGATACAAAAATAATTCCAACACCAGAACCATTTTTTGAACAAGCACCATCAAAATACATTGACCATATTTCATTTTCATCATCAAACACTTGAGCTTCTTTCACCATAGGTTCTTTACTCAGTGTTTCAAATTCTAGTATAACAACTTTAAAATTATCACAGTCTACAACAAGGAAACATACCTATTCTACAAGTTCTGCATCTTTAACTAGAGAAAGAGATCTCTTTTCTCTATCCAATCTAACATTCTTATCATTCATGGGAATCATAGCACAAGACAAGTCCAACTTCATACTTCCACCCACTATTGCAGTTCATTTTATAGATAACAACATTTCATATTCAGGTGGGATATCGACCACAGTAATACTCATGCTATACTTCCTCTCAAGAAAAGTAGCAAGTTGGAATTCTACATCTTTCATCATCCCAATCACCGGTACTTCTCTGGAATCCAAAGAAAAACACCTCTCATATGCCTTTCCTACTTCCAATCCTAACATATTCATGATTGCTAAAGACATAACATTTGTAGAGGCTCTAGAGTCTATCATGCAATTCCTGATCAACTTATCATTAATGAGCAAAGTAACATAAAAAGGTTCTACCTGTGCAGGACATTTGGTTAGAGTTGTTCCCAAGTAAACTTCTAGATTATCATCACTTGATTCCTCCTCAACATCATTTACCTACTCTTTCTCCTTTTCAATCTGATTGCCATTAATCTTTCCTACAACTGACTGACTTGCAGCGTTATTTATCAAGGTCAGTGCCTTATCCTTATGTTCCTCTATTCTCATCATCTCCAATAATGGCATTGAAACTTTTATCTAAGACAAAACCTGTGTCATATCAAAAGGAACATAATGTTGTATAAGAGCAACAAGTTGAACTGCACCTAAAGACACATTTTTACCCTTTTCTTGAGTATGTGTTGTTTTAGTATTAGCAGTATTTATGGGAATGTCAGTATTATCCTGAGAACTCTTCACTACTTTCTTATCATTATCTATTTGTGATTTTCTATTCTTAGAATTCTTACCTCTTCCCTCTGTATTCTTAGAAGCACTTTGAGTTTTAACAGGATTTTGGGTTTGTTTCATAAATAAGCTACCCAATTTTCCTTGATCATCGCCTTGAGATTTGCTCCTCATATTATAATTGCTTTTAACTTGTGTAATTACAGTTGTTTTCAATGCTTTAATATCCTCATATGAATGTCTTCTTAATCTTGTATTAGAATTGTAAGATTCAAAAGTATGCACAACTTAAATCATTTTCCTCATCATCAAAGAAATTTTGCTCAAAATGAATTTCCTTCTAATATCCTCTACAATCTACATTTAAGCTGGTTGACTACATTTTTATCTGATTATCCTCATTTTAATGGGAATCATTGCATTCATCACAAGGATTAGTAGAATCTTGAAAAGACTGAGCTACCATACATTGTATTTGTGAATGTGGCATTTGACAAACAACACACCAAGGAACTTTGTCAACCATATTAACATTACCTTTCTTGAGAAGATATGGAGTTTCACTATTTCATGGACCTCTTTGATTGTTATGCATTGGTTTACCATTGTGCCATGTGGTATTATAAGGTTGATCTGACAACTTAGCCATTCTTTCTTGCTTAGGATAATTTTGCCTATCAAGAGGTAAACCTTTTTCTGTTCTTTCCATCCTGTAACTCAAATCCTTCAGTACACACATTACATTATCCAACTTGTCCTCAAATGAAGGTGCTTTACCTTATTTTCCTTTGGGATTAAGATTTAACAATATCTTAACATCATCCCTTTTATTTAATTTTTTTGATGCCTTTCTATTACTTTCAATATGTGTTGCTATTTTAAAAGCATCTCTCAAAGATTGGGGGTTTTTATCTCTCAATTCATATCCCATCTTAGCATCATATGCATTACAATAAAAAACCAAACAAATTGATTCATTTGGCCTCATGTATGGTGGGATCTTGTTAAAAACCCTAGTAAACCTAGCATTAAAATCAGTGGCAGGTTCATTATAGCCCTTGGTAATGCTAATAAACTCATTAATAACAAATCTTGGATCAGTCTTATCACCATAGTATTCTTTGAAAACTCTTTTAAATTCATCCCAAGAATTAATACTTGCATCAGGCAGACTCCTTAACCAATCTCCAGCTTCATCAGTTAATGATTGCATAAATAATTTCATTATTATATCTTCATCTTCTACTTCAAAATCATCCATAAGATTTGAAAATGATTTCAAATGATCTTCACCAGATAAGGTGTTATTTCCAAAAAAATAACCAAATCTTTCCTTATATCATTTGGTATTGGATTTGCGTAGCCAGGAATACCTATGAAATCAAGCTGCCTATATCTTTCAAGCTACAAGGATCTTCTAGCTTGCATATATTAGGATTTCTTTGTGCATTTTGCCATCCATGAGCATTTTGTTGTGGATTTGCTTGAGGATTTTGCTGACCAAGAGAATTTCAACTTGCTTTCATGTATGCATATGACCACCCCCATATCCTACATGAGGATAATGCATGCAATGCTAACCTACCCATCCACTATTAGCATTCTAAGGTTAGGGCACTAACTGTGTTTGTGGATTTCACATAGAATGTTGTTGGGGATGCATAGAAACAAACATAACAACTATAGAATTTAGAACAATCCTCTAATAGGATGCAGAATTATTTTAGTTTATTAATGGTATTGTTGATGGGTGTTTTGACAGAATCAACAACAATCAAGTAGAACACAAGATGCACCATGATGAAGGGGGTAAATCACAAAACAAACAATAACAGATATTGAACACAGCAAATAGAACTTTCTTTTATTGAACTAGGCAACTCATTACATTACAGAAGCTCAATTACAATCAAAGGATGAATCCTCTACTGGCTACAACACATTACAGCTTTCCCACCCTCAAGACTCTAGAATCTTCAGCCTTCTGTAACCCCAAATCAGTTAGGGTTTCTGTTTTCCCACCTATTCTTGACTCTACACTAGCCCCCTTAACTCTACTATTGCCCAGGGTTCCCAAAATAGTCATAAATAGCACTTTTTGGCGGCCTCCAGCTGAATTTCAAAATTTGCAATTCCCTCCAAAAGTAGGTCAACTTCCGGGAAGCATAACTTTTGATCCGGGTGTCTGATTGACGAACCGTTTTAAGCGCCGAAAAGCTCACGATGTGAACTATCACCCCAAAAATTTGTAAATGGATTTCTATCAACTTCTCAGAATGTTATGGGAAGTTTTAGTGCCTCATATCTCGTTCCAGAAATTTTTAGGGGCTTTTCAGAAAACAAAAACTTTAATATCTTTCAGCTCACAAATGGTCTTTTCCTGATTCCTTCGCCAAAGGTCTTATATTTCCATTATGTAACTTTCTGGAAGTTTTTGCTTCGTTATGTGCCCAAATGCAAACTTTCTTAAAATAGTAGGTACACTTTCCAAAATAGGCAAGTCGCTATTTTTAGCAGTTTTGGAAAAACTGAAAGTCCTACATTATTATTCTGGATATTATGGAGCCAAAAACACTAATTATGGAAAGAAATGAAAACAACTACAATGATTTTGAATTAACTTCTTTTTGGGTGATGCAAGATTGCCCTTACACCACTGGATGCTCCTGCATCAGACACCCAAGGTAATTTGAGAAGTGACCTTGTCACGTCTCAGATGTTTGTGTGAGGAAAACTCAAGCGATCAACCTCTGCCTTAGACAACCAAGAAGAATCTTCAATAGGCTTTCCTTTCCATTTTACCAGATATTCTTCATATTGCTTGTTCCAAGTACTTCTTCCCACACGACTATCCAAGATCTCTTCTATCTCCTCCATTAAAGTAGATGCCGGAATACTCCACTGCACTTCTGTTGGTCCATCCTCTGTTCCACCTTCATGATATTCTGATAAATTAGAAATGTTGAAAATAGGAGAAATATTGATCCCACTCGGTAGCTCTACCTCATATGCATTTCCTAAATCATGCTTCTTCAGGATTCTGCATGGTCCAAATTTCTTCATTTTCAACTTATTGTATGTTCCAATTAGGAACCTTTCTTTTCTCAAGTGAACCATGATTTCATCTCCTACCTGGAATTCCTTATATCTCCTCTTCTGATCTACCTTAGCCTTGTACTGAATATTCATTTTATTAATGTGCTTTCTCACCTCTTCATGCAAATTCTTTAGATGTTCTGCAAAGTCTTCAGCTTCAGCACTTGTCTTTTCTCCATTGTCCAGCTTCCTTAACTCAGAAGCATTTCTTGGGCTATTGCCATATACAATTTGGAATGGTGATTTACCAGTACTCCTATTGACAGAATTGTTGTAAGCAAATTTTGCCTGTGGTAAAATCAAATCCCATCCCTTGGGCTTATCTTTTACTAAGCATCGTAGTAAGTTAGCCAAACTCCTATTCACCACTTTAGTTTGTCCATCAGTCTGTGGATGGTGTGCAGAACTAAACTTCAAATTTGTCTTCAACTTCTTCCACAATGTCCTCCAGAAATAACCAACAAACTTGGTATCTCGATCTGAAACTATGCTCTTTGGTAGACCATGTAGTCTCACCACTTCCTTAAAAAATAACTCTGTAATATGAACAGCATCATTAGTCTTTTTACAAGGAATAAAATGTGCCATCTTTGAGAATCTGTCCACCACCACAAAAATAGAATCATGCCCTCTCTGTGTCCTTGGTAAACCAAGAACAAAATCCATACTAATATCATCCCATGGCTTCTCTGGTACAGGTAATGGTTGATACAATCCTATATTTTGACTTGTTCCTTTTGCCATCTGACATACCCTGCAACTCTGCACAAACTTCCTCACATCCTGCTGCAGCTGTGGCCAATAATAATTTTCACCAACAATAGAAATGGTCTTATCTCGACCAAAGTGTCCAGCCAATCCTCCACTATGCTTCTCCTTAATCAGGTTCTCTCTCATGGAACTCCTCGGAATGCACAACTGGCTTCCTCTAAACAACATGCCGTCTTGGATTATGAAATTCAACCATTTTGTCCTGTCCAAAGTAACAGGCTCCAAACAAGCTTTCCAAGCCTCTGCAAAATCTAGATCTTCAGGATACAAACTTTTCAGCTCATCGAACCCAACAACCTCTATCTTCATTTCTGTCAACAAATTTTGCCTTCTGCTCAAGGCATCTGCAACTCTGTTGGACTTCCCACTCCTGTGCTTCAAAACAAAGGTATAACTCTGCAAAA
Source organism: Cunninghamia lanceolata (assembly GCA_027924645.1). Taxonomy (NCBI): domain Eukaryota; kingdom Viridiplantae; phylum Streptophyta; class Pinopsida; order Cupressales; family Cupressaceae; genus Cunninghamia; species Cunninghamia lanceolata. Next base: position 5,185,775 of record BSBN01001047.1, read on the forward strand.
ACTCAACCCATTTTAAGTGCCTTTGGTTCAACTTCCCTTGACTATTAAGATACTGCAAAGCTTGATGATCAGTATATAAAACAAACTCTTTTGGCAACAGATAATGTCTCCATTTCTTCAAAGCCTGAACTATTGCATAAAATTACTGATCATAAACAGAATACGTTTTCTTGGCATCATTAAGCTTCTCACTAAAATAGGCAATGGGCTTACCTTCTTGGCTCAAAACAGCTCCTATACCACTACCACTAGCATCACAATCTACCTGAAATACCTTATTGAAATCTGGAAGTGCCAAAATAGGTTGTTCTACAACTTTCTGCTTCAATGTATCAAAGCTCTTGTCTGCTCCTTTAGTCCATCTAAACTCTTTTCTATCCCCTCTCATTGTCTTAGTTAGAGATGCACAAATGCTACTGAAATTCCTGATAAACTTTCTGTAAAAACTTGCCAAACCATGAAAAGATCTTACCTCCATTGCACTCCTTGGCATAGGCCACTCAATGATAGCCCTTACTTTTTCTGGGTCCATCTTAAGACCTTCCTCTGAGACAACAAATCCCAGGTATACCAACTCCTTCTTTGCAAAACTACATTTCTTCAGATTAATTAGCAGCTTCTCCTCCCTCAGCTTCTCTAGAACTCTTCTAATATGCATCAAATGCTCATCCCAAGTCTTACTGAAAATCAAAATATCATCCAAATAAACAATAACAAAACTTCCCAAAAATTCTTTTAGTACCTCATTCATGAGCCGCATGAATGTGCTCGGTGCATTGGTTAGCCCAAATGGCATGACTAACCACTCATACAAACCTTCCTTTGTCTTGAAGGCTGTCTTCCATTCATCCCCTTCTCTGATACGGATCTGGTGATACCCACTCTTCAGGTCAATTTTCTTGAAGTACTTTGCTCCACTCAAACAGTCCATGATGTCATCCATTCTTGGCAATGGAAATCTATACTTGATGGTTATCTTATTGATGGCTCGAGAGTCTGTACACATCCTCCATTCTCCATCTTTCTTTGGTGCTAGTACTACAGGTACTGCACATGGACTTAGGCTCTCCCTTATTAGTCCCTTCCTCAACAACTCCTGAACTTGTCTGTTTAGCTCTTCATTCTGTGCAGGGGTCATTCTGTGGGCTGCCTTGTTTGGCAAACTGGCTCCTGGTATCAAATCCATTTGATGACTTATCTTCCTTACTGGTGGTAAACCTTCTGGTACATTATCAGAGATAATGTCCTGGAACTCTTCCAACATATCTGAAACTTCTGCTGGTACATCTTCACATTTCTCTTGACTAATCTTAGGAATCAATGCAAAGCAATGACACTCATGCTTCATACCCTCCAAAAATTTCCTACCATCTACCAAACAAATTCTGGTAGTGCTACATACCTTTTCTTCCACCTCCTTCAAGGGCTTCAACTTATGACGAACTCCATCCTTTGTTAGGGAATATGTGTTTGCACGGCCATAATGGACAGAGCTCCTATCATACTGCCACGACCTCCCCAACAGCATATGACATGCATCCATCGGTATGATATCACACAACGCCTCATCATGGTAGTCACCAATCTTGAACTTCACTAAACACTGCTCATTGACCAAAGCTCTATGGTCATTCTGCAACCTGCAATCCGATATGGATGCGGATGCTTTCTTCTTGTCAACTTCAATTTGTCAACCATCTCCTCTGAAACAAGATTATCAGTGCTTCCACTGTCAATAATAATATCACAACACTTACCCTCACATTTGCACCTTGTGCAGAATAAACTCTTCCTCTGATTGGGTTCTTTCTCCTCATTCAGTAAGGTTCTTCTGACAACTAGGGTTTCTCCCCTTTCAGCATCTTCAGAATGCTCAGAATGTGCATCTTCATCTACATGTGCAACTTGTGCATTACCTTCAGGTCTTCTATTTGTCCTTCCTTGATGTTGCAGACACTCATATGCTCAATGCCCTTCTTCTCCACATTGGAAATAGGTTCCTCTAAAACCTCCTCTTCCAGGTCCTTGCCCAGGTCTGCCTCTTCCTCTTCCTCTTTGCTCACCATTGTTCTGGTCACGAGGGCGGTAGGTATTATCCCCTCTTTGATTTTGACTGGTGCCTACTTCTTCACTTTTCTTTTGATCTTCATTATGGCCTCCATAGGATCTTCCACTAGCCCTTCCACCTTGACCTCTTCCCCTTTGCTTGCTATCAAATCTTTTGTTCAGCTTCTCTTCCACCTTCAGGGAAAACTGGTACGCATCTTCTATGGTGGTCATTCTGACCAGGCTCAACTCCTCTTGAATACTCGGCCTCAACCCATTAATGTAACGGGCTACCTTCTCCTTGTTGGGCTTTGCATGGCCTGTCCTGACAGTAATTTTATAAAACTCTTCTGTATACTCCTTAACAGACTTGTTACCTTGCTTCAGTCCTTGCAGCTTCTTCAGCAACTCCATCTCATAGTCCACAGGAATGAACTGCTTCTTCAGTTTTTCCACCATCCGATCCCATCTAGTGATCCTTCCTTTTCCTCTTCTGTTCCTCTCTAATTGGACCTCCTTCCACCAAATATTGGCGTGGCCCTTCAACTTTGTTTTTGCAAAATTAACCCGATTTGGGTCCTCCACATCTTCATACTCAAAATACTCCTCCATGTCATTGATCCAATCAATAAGCTGTTCTGGATTCAAATCTCTAGAATATGTAGAAACTTCAATCCTGGGCCTCTTTTCGATCTTCGAAATGGCCCTCAACAACCTAACTTCTGCAGCATCTTCGGCAGCTTCTTGTTCTTCCTCAGATAGCTCTTCTTCAACTTCATCTTCACTTTCTTCTCTTGTCCTCGGCTCAAACCCTCTCCGTAGCTCCTCTTGCAATGCATCAATTTGTCTTTGTAGGGCTCTAAAACCCTCTCCCATCAAAGCATTCCTCCCAACATGATTTCTTCGTGGAGGCATCTTGGTCTCTGCAGTAAACCCACAACCTCAGGTCCTAGTGCAAACTGCCTCATGGTCGGCAATCTGTCTACACACTCAGGAACCCTCGCTCTGATACCACTTGATGAAGGGGGTAAATCACAAAACACACAATAACAGATATTGAACACAGCAAATAGAACTTTCTTTTATTGAACTGGGCAACTCATTACATTACAGAAGCTCAATTACAATCAGAGGATGAATCCTCTACTGGCTGCAACACATTACAGCTTTCCCAACCTCAAGACTCTAGAATCTTCAGCCTTCTGTAACCCCAAATCAGTTAGGGTTTCTGTTTTCCCACCTATTCTTGACTCTACACTGGCCCCCTTAACTCTACTACTGCCCAGGGTTCCCAAAATAGTCATAAATAGCACTTTTTGGCGGCCTCCAGCTAAATTTCAAAATTTGCAATTCCCTCCAAAAGTAGGTCAACTTCTGGGAAGCATAACTTTTGATCCGGGTGTCCAATTGATGAACCGTTTTAAGCGTCAAAAATATCGCGATGTGAACTATCATGCTGAAAATCCGTAAATGGATTACTGTCAACTTTTCAGGATGTTATGGGAAGTTTTAGTGCCTCATATCTCGTTCCAAAAATTTTCAGGGGCTTTTCAGAAAACAAAAACTTTAATATCTTTCAGCTCACAAATGGTCTTTTCCTAATTCCTTCGCGAAAGGTCTTATATTTCCATTATGTAACTTTCTGGAAGTTTTTGCTTCGTTACATGCCCAAATGCAAACTTTCTAAAAATAGCAGGTACACTTTCCAAAATAGGCAGGTCACTATTTTTAGCAGTTTTGGAAAAATTGAAAGTCCTACATTATTATTCTGGATATTATGGAACCAAAAACACTAATTATGGAAAGAAATGAAAAGAACTACAATGATTTTGAATTAACTTCTGTTTGGGTGATGCAAGATTGCCCTTACACCACTGGATGCTCCTGCATCACACCACCTCTCCTGAAAGGCAACCAACCTCAAGAGGTTGATGAACCCAAGGTCCCTGTTAGATGGGTCTCAGCTGTGTTGGATAGACTAGTGGCTTGTGTAGCTATACCTATACAAGGGGCTATTGGTAATCAAGTAAACATAGGGTTATTTACACAAGGATATCAACAAGTAAGATAAATAAGGCACAAACAGGCTGCTCCAATCACCTATTTCTCAGAAATGATCATGTACAATGATGTACCAGCAATAGGGAAACTTGTAAATATGATAAATCTGATTTATAACATCAAGTAATGAGTGATAAGATCCTACTCTAACCCTAACCTATTCCTAAACTAATCAAATCTACAAAAAAAGAATAAAAGGATAAGAGTTTTAAAGAGTAAATAAAATAAAAAATGGAATGGACAGCATCTGTATTTGACCTTCTACTTCACATAAAAAGCCAATGACATCAAATTAACCAAGCAATGGATGACCAGTATTTCACACAATCATTGACACTGTTGGTGCAAGACTCTAAGGAAATAAAGGCATCATAATATAAGCATGAAGACACCATATTATATGCACATAATCCAAACTATATTTATCAACCAGATTTAAAGATAAGCATTCAAGTACTGGATCTCACCAACATAATCATAGGCAAGAAAAGGAAATTGTAGACACATTACCACAAACAGGCAGAAACATAGAATTTTGATCAAATATATTTCATCAATTGGAAGCAAGTTGGCTGATTACAACTGGGCAAGATTCCCACACTCCAAATGTATATTTGTTTTCTCTTTACATGCCTTCAGAATATAGAATTCCTTGCCTTAGCTGTGAATATTCTATGTTCCCCCTTGCTAATTCAACCTAAGTTGCTATGAAGCATTTCCAAATGTTTTCAATGGTCTTGAAGAGCAATCATGGATAACCTAAGGGCTACAATTTTTAATGGTGACTCTAGGTTAGTAAATATCTTCTAATCCACCCTTTCTCTTTGAATGAGCCCTATTTTGCATTGTATGTCCAATCAAACCCTAGAATCTCCATATAAGGAAAAACTTAAGATGGAATCAATAAAAGAACAAACCCAACAAGAAAGTTCCAGCTACATTGAAGAGCTTGTCAAGATGACTAAAAGTATGATGTGATAAAAGCAAGTTCATCATAATTCCCATGTAACTCAAGAAAACCATTTGAAGCAATGACATAACTTCCAAATTAAGAATATCGAGCTCAAGTATGTCAAGACCCACAAGGTATACACAATAATATAGAATGACCAAAGACATCAAATGAAAACACATGAACATCCAAGTCAAACTCAAGAAATCAAGCCAAAGCATGGAGTTATCAGAGATTGGGAGAAACCTCCACCGCCTTCCAAAATGGAAGGGCAAAGCAGAAAGTCCCAACATCATGGCTATTAAAAATACATAAACAAGAAATCATTAGGAGTCAGGGGTCGGATACCAGTTCACCCATGCCCAAATGGTAAGAAAACATGGGAAGGCCCGATTGATTGATCCCTAGATACCAAAAAAGGTAAGGTGTTAGGGATCGAGGATTAGGGATGTCGTTGAACCCATGCTGAATATCAGAGATTCCATTACGGTCATGTCAGGATGACCAACTCTGAAAATTCAACTGAGGTGAGATACTAACCCAACGTTAGCTCACGAGAGTCAGAACATCAAGGATTCCTTTATAGTCATGCCAAGATGACTAACCCAACAAACTGACAAGTGCACAGGTAAACAAGCAAAGGCAAAGAAGGTAATGTCAGGGTTTCAGGGATGTTTCTACTGTCATGCTAGCATGACAAAACCCTAAAATCCCAACAAGGAAACAAGGCATCCCAACACTAAGAGTAAACACTCAAACGTATAAATCACACCCAAAACTCAATCAACAAAGTGAACCCAATAGAACACAAAGGTAAACTATGGGGGTTCAGGCTTGTCCATTCCATCATGCAAAAATGAAATAGTCTGAAAACCTGACAAACATAAATCACTACAAAGACAAAGGACAAAGTCGACAATCAAACGGACCAAGTCCAAAACTCATTAACTTTAGATAAAGCACATCAAAGTACATGAAGGCACCAAATCATATAGGTGAAATCAAATCCAAGGAGACCAAATCAATTCACTAACCATGAACTTAGAGGTCATCAAATTAATCCAATAGAACATAAAATCCTAGAATACTCAAAGTAAGAAAAGAAGGGGGATCCACATTTTGAATAAAAATGGGGGGTGTTGTGTAGGGCACAACAAATGCCAACCAAAACAAAAAAATGCTCCAGGGCATTTCAAGGTGGGAAAACCAACCAAAGACCCAGAATCTCAGTCCAACCAAACACAAAAGAAGGGTGAGAACCAGGACAAACCAAGAGCAAGAATGCTTAAAGCACAAGATCCAATGCTTATGAAATCTAAGTGTGTACACATGATTCTTTACCCCTCCTTAAGCATGCAAAAAATCATCAATCACAAACTAGAGATTGGGTTAGATGAAGTGGATTTTTCTTTCACACGATCCCTTGGACATAGCTCCACTGGTAGCCAGACATCCATAGCCCTGAAGGAGATATCACCAACCCCACCCAAGGCCTTTCTCTACTGCCAGCTAGGCATCCATAGCCCCGGTAGAGATTGCTCGGATTGCCCAGATAGTTGAGTTCTCTTGATATATCATTCTTTTCTCTCCCCCTTTTTTTTCTCTTTTCATTCTTTCAATTTTTTCTTTTAGCATTTCTTTTCTTTTCTTTTCTTTTGATTTTAATCTCAGCTTATTATCATTTAAAAAAAATCTTTCTCAAATTGCAAGCAATGAAAAATAACCAAATCTACAAAAAAAAAGAATAAAAAGATAAGGGTTTTAGAGATTAAATAAAATGAAATTAGAATGGACAACATTTGTATCTAACTTTTCACGTCGTAAGATAAAGTTGGTGAGATCAAATTAAACAAGCAATGGATGACCAGTATTCCACACAATCATTTACATTGCAAGTGTGAGATTCTAAGGAAAGGAAAGCATCATAATAAAGCATGAAAACACCATATTGCATGTCTAGAATTCAAACCCTATTCATCAACTTGATTTAAGATTTAACAATTAAGTAAAAGATCCAGCAACATAAATCATATGCTAGGAAAAGAAAATGCAGATACATTACCACCAATGGGCAGAAAATAAAATTATACTTTCATATTAATTGACATCAGACTGGCAGATTACAAGTGAGCAGAGATTCCACACTCCAAATGTATATAATTTTCCCTTACAATGCCCTCACAATTACAATTGGCAGTAGATTGTTTGTGCATAGTTTATCTTACTTGTTGATCTCCTTGTGCAAATAGCCCTATGTTTACTTGATTACCAGCAGCCCCTTGTATAGGTACAACTACATAAGCCATTGATCTATCCAACACAGCTAAGACCCAGCTAACAGGGACCTTGGGGTCATCAACCTCTTGAGGTTGGTTGCCTTTCAGGAGAGGTGGTGCATCTTGTGTTCTACCTGATTGTTCTTGAGTGTGTCAAAACACCCATCAACACAAATGGCACTAGGAGGGCCAAACAGATAGTATTCATGGTTACTCAGACATTTTTGATGAGTTAGGTCTTGAGGGCTCTAGCTTCAATAGGCATCCCTTTGTGTATATCAGGGGGTCTCCATGATATTCCTTTTCATGCACACAATAGGATTCTTTATTTTTTTCAACAATAGACAAAATGCTTTAGATCATGTGAGGATTTGCAGGGATTTAATGACTTTTCTTAAGATTGAGCATGAGGATGTTGTTTACAGGTTGTTTGTCATGACATTTCAAGGTGTAGTACTCCAATGGTATATGAGTTTCTTGCCTAATTCTATTTGTTCTTGGCATGAATTGGAGTGTTTATTTTTTAACCAATTTGATCCTAACATGGGTAGACAAGACCCCTTGTTTAAATTTGCAGCCATGAGAAGGACACCTTTGGAGTCTATTGTGCAATTCAATCAAAGGTTTCTTTTCATGTACCAAAGGGTTCAAGCCTCAAATTGGATGGTAAGTGATTTTGTGTTGAAAGAGCATTATCTATGGTGTCTGGATGCCTCATTTGCAGGGACAATCAGAATATTGGGTGAAGTTGCTACCTTGAATGATGCATTCAACAAAGCTCTTCTATTGGCACAATATGGATATGACATCACAAATGGTACAAATAGCCAAGGTGGGAGTTCTAATACACAATTTTTTACAAATTGCCAACCAATACAGCCTTATGTAAGTCAAATCCAACATGTCTACTCTACTGTCATCATTCCAATTAGTTGATTATGGCATGCCTAGTCTTCAAAACATACAATCATCTCATGCAACAAATCAGATCAACCACTTCCAAGGGCCATATTTTGATCCATTGGGCTCAAGTTTAGTTATTCCACGTCCTAGAAGTCTTCCTACAGTTGCACCATCCAAATAGGATGCATCACCATGGAAGTCAAATTCTTCATCTGATGATGATTATACAAGTGACAGTGCTGTTGATCAGTCATTCCCATATGGTATATCATTGACAAATGAGGTCAAGAATGGAAAAGAAAGAGATGAGAACATGACTTTATCTTCTCCTAATGACCTAGTTGCAAGATCCAACCAAAATGAAGTTGATAAGGACAAGAATGAGGACAAACTACAATGTTTATCAACACCTATAGTTCTACCATATCACAGCTGTTATGAAAAATTAGCTTGTACAAAGGTTAGTACATCTTCATTTGATGCATTTAAGAGTTCTTCAAAGCTTACACTTGATGGTTATGTTCAAGAATATGTTTCAAGGGTAGACATTGAATCAATGAGAATCAATGTGGATGAGGAATTTTCAAAAAGAGGTTGCCCAAATGCATTATCAAAAATTATATCATTAGGACATTGTGAAATTCACAACACCTGTAGACACCCAAAATTGTCCATGTCTTGCAACACCTAGTCAATACATTATTTAGACATCATGTAACATTTTGTCCTAATCCCACTCCTAATTCAACTTATCCAACTTTCTAATTAATTAAATAAATTTTATTTATTTAATTAAAATCCCATTCATAATCCCATTTATCCTATCCTAATCACTATCCAATTAATTAAATAATTTTTATTTATTTAATTTTCCATTCACATTATCCCAACTAATTCAAATAAAATATTTGAATTAGGTCCTCACCTCTCACCACATTTCAACACTTGTCCATCTCTCAATTAAATCATGTGTGGTAGTACTTTTTGTGTACACAATCACACATGAACTACTTTTTATGTACACTATCACTCATGAACTACTTTTTGTGTACACGATCACACATGAGACTTATCCTCCTTTATACACTTGTCACATGACTACAACTTCCTTGAAGAGTGGGAATAACTAATCAATCCTAGCCGTCCACATTGTTCACTTAGCCTTTCAATCTCAACCATCCATTCAAATCAATCCTTTCCTATAAATCAACCCCCTCACAAGCCATTATCATGTAATTGTCTTCAAGTACCCTTATTCTGCCGCATTTTCTAAGATGCATTGAGTTTGAGTATCCTTATGCTGTCAAAATCACATTAGAGCATTTGCATCATTCATCTATCATCCATTGTCTTCTTATCTATTATCTATTATCTTCAATCTATTATCTCCATCTTATCGTTATACTACCAAATTGAGCAACCAACATATCAAATCAATTAATCAATCAATCTTGCATCTATCATCCGCATCTATTTGAGGTATTGAAGATTTGGATTAGGTAATGCATTGTATTGTTTTATCATTTTCATTTATCCAAAGTTTTCAATATACATTTTTGGTGAACCCGACGTGAACATGCTCCAAGGATCCAATCAATAGTTTTTATAGGTTTTTGTTGCAAAAATTTGCATTTTTTTTAACCCTAGTTTGTCAAGTTTTGCAAGGAATTGTTGCAAGTGATCTCCTAACTCAGATCTGACCTCACCATTGCGTCCGGGAGGCCCTTTCCATGAATTTTGACTATAAACTTCATAGGGTTTGCTCACAGGAAATTTTTTTGTAAATTTTTGAAATTTTTTTTAATTTACCAATCCATACTGTATGGACCGGTTTACTGAGATCCATTGTCTCCTCTGTGGATTAAGGTAAAAATTTGCATGGCTGCCAATACCAAACCTCGACAACATTGAATGGCATAGGCTTAGGGTTTGTAATGTCTGTTTGGTCGTATGTGTTCAAAGTCTGGTCGAAACCTTGAGTTTTTTGTCTGATGTCTCGAGCCCGATTGAAATTTTGTGTTTTTCTGTCAGAGATTTAACAGTTTGATTCTTGTTTTCATTGAATATTTGCAAGTGTCACTTTTGTTGTAAGATAAATAGGAGAAATCTTGCTTGAGTTACAGGTTTTCGCCACCCTAATCCCTATTCCAAACCTAGCAAAACCCTAACTACTACCTCCATGGCCCTGTCGACCTTCCAATTCTTCACCGCTACCTCTAAACTCCTCACTGCCACTCGCTGAGACCACCTCTGTAGATTTATCTTATCGTTGATTGTATCTAAAGTCCCACTACCTTGGTCGATATCTAGATTCCCCCGTCAAAAAATCTTCCCCTGCCGAATAGTAAACCCTAACTTATCTCTGCGAAATCCTATCCATGGTGTCCATTTAACAGTCTTTGTAAGTCTATATTCGGCGACCTAAACATTTACCTTAGACCTTATTCCCATCATCAGCGCCAATAAAACCGTGGTCGTTTCCTATGATTGAAACCTTGACCATCCATTCAAATCTCGTCACAGCTTAAGAAAAATCCCCAGTCACTTCTAACATCGACCTCTGCCCTGAGCGACTTGTCAATACCTTTAAACTCAGCTTTGACTCTAGCTTGATCATTGTTTTGGACCCTCCATTTCTTGGTCAAAGACTTTCAGATCTAGTTGATATTTCATTTGCTAACGTGGTTGAGGTTTCGTGGGTGTCCTGCGTGCCTACCAGCGTGTCCACCACTGTGTCGGGAGCTATTGAACCCCTTATGCTATAGTCTATCTTTTTCCATAGCCCTTAGTAACTTTCAGGCTCTAATCCATGGCTTTGCAAACACTCAGTCTCTATTGTGACCGAAGGGTAATCCCTTGACCATCGGCCCTTTATTTTTAATTTCTTTTTTCTATTTTTTTGACTCTACTCTAGCCACAGTCATATGAATGACCGTGGGCTATATACACCTAACCATCAGTTGTAGACCTAACCTCCACGGTTAAGCACTTGTATGTGACCAAACAGTTAGACTAGCTAGTAGTTAATACAAATAGTTAAGCCTACTTTGTTGACCTCCTACATGCCATAAGGAGGCTAATTTTTTCTTTTTATCATAACTTTCACATATGGAGGCCAAATCGCGCAAACGAGGACTCATTGGAAAGATAGCTCGATGAAATTTGCAATGGAAAAGAAATTATCAAGTGATTGTACTATTTTCCAGCATTTTTTGCAATCAAAGTCAAACTTGCATTTAAACTTCAATCGAGAATAACTTGAGCAATTTTGATCGGATTTCAATAATTTTTTTTTAAAGTGCATGAAATTTCCTAAATTTTCTATTTATGCAATCCATTTTTCTGTATCAGATCATCATAATCATTTTTTATCAGATTTCATCTTTTTCACATAATGATCTTCTTTGCAAGTTTACTTGTTTCTTTTTCAATTTTGTGGCTTGTAGGTGCATCAAAGGAGCTGGAGCAACGTTTGGATCAGTCACAATAGCAACTTGGAAAGTGAAAATAACTAGGTGCACTCATTTCATCTTTCATCTCTTAATCATTGTTTGATCACACATTTGGATTTTGGGCTTAAAACGAACTTGTTTGAAATCACACATCATTGAAATTGGGCATAAAATGAACAAGTGTCTTTCTACACATTTGGATTTGGATCTAAAAAGAACAAGTGCTTCTATTGTCTTCCACACATCTTATTTTCTAAAGGGTCAATTAACAACTGTGAGTGTGAATCAAGTGACAGCTCACTTGGTTTACTTTTGTCATACCCTTCTTAGGAAGCTTGCTTGGAGACTCACCACTCGAAGGAACGACCTCAAATTGAGGCTTAATCGAAAGACACCCTCCTTTGAGAGTTGGAATCTTGTCATTCTTGGCTAAGACCCAAAGAACTTTATACCTTTGGGAAGTGAAGGTGAAGGGTGGGTTACCTGATGAGGTTGAAGTAGTGCTTTGTTAATGCATCACCATTTACTTTTATCAATCTGGAGGTGTCTGGAGCTATCTGCGATAAGACTTCTTAGAATGGGGGGGTTTTGGTCGAGTCTTTTGGTGAATGGGACTTAGTTTTTCAGTCTCACCACAATTGAAAGTGCATGCAGAAATAAAGATCTATCTAATTGCTGAGAAATAAACACACTTTGCTTGGAAGGAAACTATATTAAATTGTTGGAAAAGAAACACACTTTACAGGAAAGGAAACTATCTTAAATTGTTGGAAACAAACACACTTGCTAGAAAAGAAATTAATCTATCATGCTTAAAAAGTAAATGAAGATCAATTGAATCCACTGTTATTTTGTAGCAATGAAACACTCTGAATATGACAATGCTGATAAAGAATAGAACTATCTCTTTTTGGTATTTTTAGGATTTTTAAGAACTAACATGTAGGGAACAATTAACAACAATCACACAGAACATTAAGGAAAAACTTAACAAATATTAAAATAGAATTGCATAAATACCAAATAATCGAGAGATCTTCCCTTAGATGGGTAAGCGGGCCCTACTTCCCCAACCAGAGACGATCCTCTTGCTCAACTAACTTCTTTCAGCAGAAATTTCCCTTCATATTAAATCATAGTCTAGAAATGGATGGAATTAGAAGCATGAGTTTTCCTCCTATTACAGCAATCTGGCAATAACTACTATGAAACTTAAAAACTTCAAACTAACTAGAAAGAAAATGAATTGCTCCTACTTATACAGTTGAACATTATTGGAAGAAGAAAACTAACAGTAAATCTAACTGGAATGAACTGGGACTAAAGCCAATTGCATGGTTTATTACATTCAGAATTCCTAAACAGAACTGCAGATTAGAGATCTGTGTTAATTGTAACTACATGGTGAACTAGATGATTCTCTAGAAATGGTGCGACGCGTGATGGGAGTCACTTCAGTTGAGACTGAGGTCAGTTAACCGATATTTCAGTTAGTCACCAAGATTGTGGCGTCGTGGCAATGTTACCCTTCTTAGCTGTGTGATTGAAGCACAAGTTATGTTTGCACTCAAGGATAGACTTGTGGCGATCATCGACTCAAGGGGAGGATGATCTGAGGGAGGTTATCAGCATCTAGAGCTCTCCAGAGTTCAGGTTCTTCTCAGGACAGAGGGCTCCGGAGAGATCCAAAGACCGCTGGTTGTTCATACTGCTGCAAGCCTTATAAAAACATTCACAACTTCACACCATAATTCATAAAATATGAACATTTGAAATATAATCCAGTAAAATAAAGTAAGAGATTTCATCAAAGGAAATGAAAACTAATCATGTGCATAATCTAACCAAAAGACAAACATAATTATAATAATATGTATTTATATATGCCAAAGTGTCTATGAAAGTTCTTAAGAGCAGAAATAACATGAAATAGATGAGTCAATTATATGGCTCATCATTACCCCTTTCTCCTGGCTGTGTGGTAGGATTTCACTTTCAATTCCTTAGTCAACCTTGTACAATCTGGCCTAAGACCTAATTGGCCATACCCACTTGACTAGTCATTAGGGCTTGTTGATGTTTTTCCACGTGTGCTTGCTTAATCATCACATTATTCATATTTCAAAGTTAAACTTGCTTGTGTGTCTTATGTGAGTGATTCATGTGTGTATATGTATAATCATTTGTTTGAACATTTCCAAATCAAGCTATAAACATCAAACACATTAACAAGTCATCCTAGACCTCACATCCAACTTAATTTCATCCACATCATCCAATCTTGTCATTCCACATCATATCCTAATCATACCCAAATCAATTTCATCCTAAACATATTCTAATCACATCCATACACATTCCTAATCATTACACATCACCCAATCATCCCAAGCCAAATCATCCTAATCATCCAATCAATCATTATCCTATCACTATCCTAATCACTTCCACATCATCATCCAAATCCTAATCAAGTACTTGCCAAAAGGGTCTTAATTCTTAAACACATTTGGGACACCATGACAACATTTGAATACCTAGCACAAGAACTCATTTATATACTTCACAAAACCCCAAAACCTCTAGACCAACGAACCATTCAAAGGGTCCAAGTCATGATTCAACAACTTCAACTTCAAGCAAGCCAATCACCTCACTTGCAACAACTCATAGCACAAGCATAACATCTCATGGACACTTGTCAAACCCAACAAGCACATCATCCTCTATCCATTCACTATCAACAACCAATGCCATCTCAACCTTGCATGTCATCCCCATCCATTCCATACCAATCTAATCCATCCACATGTCACATCAATCCTTCATCAACTTATCACAACCCCTTCAATGTCAACCCTTATCCATGTCAATCCATATCTCAACAATCATTATCCTATGCAACCCCTCCATCATCATCACATCAACACAGTCACCACCAACAACAACAAGTCATACCCCAACAATAAGTCCAAACACCATCCCAACCTCAACAAATTCCACATCAATCCTATGTGTCATTTATCCAACCTAATCCATCCACTTATCATGACAATTTCACATCAACCTATGCCACATCAACCTATCAACAAGATCATACAATTCCTCAGGCCAACATTCCAACACACCACCAAACCCATCCACAAGGCAACCAAGTGTCCTTACAAGAAGCACCGTTGATAGACCTAAGTCCACCTTTGCAACAAGAAGCACAAGCAAGTCCAAATAGCCCTTTGTACATAAATCAAGCAAGCCCAAGTTATCCTATGCAAGACCTAATATCCTTTGACAAGGGAGATACTAATCTAGCCAAGGCATCCTATGAGTCACCTCCACCATCCAATCATATGCCAACACATGAGCCTACTAGTCCTATCCTAACACCTTCATGTGATCCCAATCCTAGTCCATTGGTCCATCAAGCCCTTCATTCACCTTCATCCCCACGTTCCACTAACCCTTCATTAAAAGATTCCATGGAGATACTTTTAGAAAGATTGGTCCAAGCAAATTTGATTGATCTATTACTGCTAAGATCATATTCTTCTCCTCTCTTTAAACCCCATTGGTATAATGATGATGAATATTGTACATACCATAGGTGTAAGGGCCATGCCATATCCACTTGTACACAGTTTAAAAGATTGGTCAAGAACCTAGAAGATTGTCATATGATTGTGTTAGATAAAACCAATCCATCTAATCCTATTATCCATCCCACAAGTTCTAATCCTAAGCCTATAACACCATCCACCCTTATTGTCCATCCACTATATTGCCCATCCACCCATACACTTGCAGCAAAGGATGTGATCCATTGGCTATTAGCAAGGAATAAATCATTGCCGTGTCAAATGCCCATTCATGAGCATATCAAAGAACTTCCAAAAGTCATGTCCAATCCTACAACTCCTTCACATAGTCCACATATCCTTGAGCCTCTTCAAGAGCCCTCCATTAACATGCCCAATCCTATCACCCCATCATGTGGTCCACAATCCCTTGAGCCCATCAAAGACTTTCCTATCATGAGTCCAAGTCAAAGTCCATCATATCCTCTTATTGATGAATATCAAGAACCCATCAAGCCTATTCAAGAACTCCTCATGAGTCCAAGTTAAGAGTCATCATGCCTTCATGTTGATAACCCTCAAGAGCATGTCAATCCTATCCAAGAGTCATCTCCTTCCATGAAACCACAAGAGCTATGTCAAGAGTATAATCCAAAGCATGTGGAAACATCAAACCTGAGTCTTAATCAAGATCAAAGCATCCCTAAGTTCCACTTATCTGTGACCTATTTATTTTCTATGATCAATATATTATCTATGGTCATGACCCTATTCATGAGCAAATGTACCCCATTCATAGCACACTTAATCCTATTTATACTCACATTTGTGATCAAGGTTCTATCTATGATCATGAAAACCATGATGATCCTCTTAGCCAAACTTTATGCAATCCATGATCAAGATGATACCTATGATGAAGAAGCTATCCATGAGCACCTTGATCCTATCCCTACTCCCATAACCATCCATGAGAAAGATATCCAAATTGCTCCTATCCATCTTCCATCTAGCCCTATCTATAATGAACAAACATCCACTTGCCATGATGAGACACGTGCCTCCCAAGAACACATAAGCATAGAAGATCAAACAAATAACTTGGATCTAAATGAATATACTCAAGATCCTAATGGTCCTTCCACGTCCATTATCAACCCCATTGCAAATCCACCATCATATCCTATAGGTCTTACCACCTTCATCCATGAATGTTCTTCCTTAGGACAACAACAACCTTTGTCCTCCACCTCACCTTCTCTATCCAATAAAGAACTCATGTCTAGTGTTCAAAGCACACCAACTCCCATTGTCCATCGCATACTCCAAAACATGAACTATCAAGGTAAAGGCCTAGGCCTTAATGAACAAGGTATTTTGGTATCCATCCATGTCAAAATCCCTCCATGCTCATATGGCCTTGGATACACACCCCAAGGTAAACACTCTAAAGATGTTGGTACTTCCTCCATTCATCCTAAATCCACCACTTTCCATCACAAACCACATCATATACCCAAAACATATGTTTCAATTCTACCTCCATTATCCTACAAATGTCAAAAGCATGTGACCATACACCTTCTACCATCAAATTTATCTCCACTCCTTCCAACTCCAAATATCCCTCCATCCAATTTGCCTCCACTTATACCAATGCCTAATTATCCACTTATCCATAAGTCCCCTAAAAATCTCAATCATAACCAACAAATGCACATATTGTCTAAACATGAAGCTTCCACTCATTCCACCAAATCCATGGGATTTAAAAGTACAAATTTGGATGCCTCTACCTATAAAGCCAAAAATCCTAAGGGTCCTCATGCCTTAGGGCATTAATTCAAAAATTCAAAGCAAAATACATCTAAAAATCCATCCAAACCCATACCTCCAAAAGAAAAGTCCAAAAGCAAAATGGTTTGGGTCCCTAAACAAAAATCAAGCAAGTCAAATGAGGCATCCATTTCCACATCTCAAAAATCTCAACCATCCCCTTCCATCCAAAATTCCACTTACATTCAAAAGTATCAAATTCCTTCATCCCACAAGCAAAATAAAAATCATAAAAATACTAAGTCTATGTGGGTACCTAAATCACTCCATCACCCATCCACTAAGCAAACATCACCATTGCTTCCTACACCACCTTCCAATCAAAGGCTTCAATGTTTATCATGGTGTGTGCAACCATTGGTCATGATTCCCTTCCATTCCATAACATTTCCACATACCTCCATCTCCCCTTCCTTCATCCACTATCCTACATATCTTCCCCATCATCTCCCTATGGTCCATGCTTTTGCATAAGTCCTACATAATCCACATCATAATCCATTATCTTCCATCCATAATCCACTATCCCCCAACCTTCCTGTTGATGATGGTTTTGATGCAATCATAACAATTAGTTAAAATTCACATAAAATGAACCAAAACTGACTTGAAAGATATGAAGGAATTGGTTAAGATTCACTTAATCCTAAGTTTAATATGGTCAGGTCTTGACTTGTTGGGCAAATTCAGTTGGTCGATGTGAAGCTGTAATGTTCAAGGGGCCTTACGTGATTTAGGGTTTCTTGTTGGTTTACTGGACTCAAACTATGCAAAAGATTAATAAATGTCAATATGTTGTTCATCCCTTTTGCATAAACCTATACTTGTGCTGCAAAACTTTAAATAGTCTTCTTGGATTTTTGCAGCTTTCTCCTCTTAAATATTTATGAAAACTGTCTACTTTCAAACTCTGTTATGCGTGCTCTTTTCAAATATGAGACAAATTTCCTTTAAATTTCTACGTTTTCAACTAAGTGTTTTCAGATGGGTTGGGAAAAGTTAGAAAGATCTAATCTACACTTCGTTCACTCTATTCGAAGGATCTAATTGTTTTGTTATGCACTTTATAAATCATACAGTAACTTGATCAAATCCACAGACAAAACCTTAAGTGTAAGTTCTGAGCATTTTCACAAACATACACTTAAAATTGCAAGCTCTAAGAGAAAATGTTTCAAACACAATGAAGAGCAAGAAAACACTCAGAAGATAGATGTAGAATTCTAGATTCAATTGTATTAGAAACAGACAGTCATATAAAATTTACAATGTCTGAATGACTCTTAGCTTCATTGACCAAACTACAGAAAACTTACAAGCTTTACAGATACAGTAAGGAAGCTAGATGTTCCACGCATTCCTTATTGCAGACATAGGCGACCTCCTTCTTCTACTTCTAAACTCAAAGGTCCCTCTATTCTAAAAAATCTGTGTAAAGTATTACAGTGTAGAGAGGCACAATATATAGACTTTGATTGTCCTTAATACAACTCAAAACCCTAGTTAAACAATGGTTCAAACTTCTGGTTACAGCAATAAATGCTGGTGAACCAGTCTCCCAAAATATCTCTGAGCATACATCAAATATGGGCGAAATATGCCCTTCTGGAAACCCTAGCAGCTCAATAATAACTTCTGTGGTCTGCTGCAATAATGTCTTCAACTGCATTTTATCTTCATCAGTGAAGACCCTTGACTTCCTCGCCCTTTATCCTTATCTTCCTCTACTCCTGAAATCGGATTTCCTCCTCCGTGATGTCACCACCATTAAGTTTCAGCTCCCCTTCAACTGCAAACCTACAAAGAATGGATAAGCAATAAGTATTGTCCTAAAAAAAACCTATAGGAAGGAAAACAATTGCCAAAAGTCGCGACTATGTGAACGCATCAATCGGGCCCTAAATCCATGAAAATTGCGTCCAAAAAATGCATATACAGTGCTTAGAAAAGTCAAGTCAACCATCGTTAACCAAAAATATGCATTCAAGCTTCAAAAATAACCCCCAAATTCCTATCGCTCCAATTTCTCGCTCATTTTTCTTGTTTAAATCCATGTATATCCGATATATAATCTGGGCGTGATACAACGAATTAATCGAATTCCAATCCCTTTCAGTTCTGCGGCTTGTATAATGTCTTTGTATATCCTGCAGTCATCGATCATACAAACCCCAAATATACATGGATTTAACGTTATTCCATAGCTATTTTGATTCTGCCACTTGTATATTTCGTTTGTATGTATATGTTATATGTCTTGCTTTTGTATATTCCAAAACATACAACGATTTAAGTCCATTTAATAAACTTTTCAGGTCCGTGTTGTATAAGGTCCTTGTATATCCTCAATATACAAAACACAAAATATGCAAGGATTTAACTATGCCCAATAAATTTTCGAGTCCTCTGCATGTACATAACCCTTGTATCCTCCGATATACATTTGGATTTGATACAAGCATTAAATCGATTTTGATTTTCTCTTTGATTCCACTTTGTATAAGCGCAATGTATATCGGCTTGTATATAAGAATATACAAAGCCCGATATACATTGAATTAACTCTGCTTCATGAAATTTCGGTTCCGGGCAATGTATCTCCGCTTTGTATGTTTCAGAATGTATGTACATCGAAACATACATACAAGTCGAAACATACAAAGACTTAATTCAAATTTATAAATGCCTCGGGTCTGGTCCTTGTATAAAGTGTTTGTATCTTGGCAATGTATATAAGATATATACATTGCGGATACATGCAATGAATTAACCTCTTTTAATAAACTTCAAGTCCGTGCGATGTATATTTGTAATGCATATCACCGAAACATACAAGCTGCGAAGATACAATGATTTAACATTGTTTAATAACCTTTTCAGGTCCACCATGTATCAAGTGCCTTGTATATTTTACCTGCCAAACATACAAACGTGAGATACAAAGTGGATTTAAAACATCAATTTATTTTAACCTAAAACCACTTCGGGTCCATCTTGTACATTAACATTGTATATCGCAAATGTATGTAAAACCATACAAGGTGCGAACATACAATGAATTAACTTCATTTCAATAACCTCCAGTTCCATTGCATGTATAAGTTTAATGCATATCGCAATGTATTTAAGATACATCCAATTTGCTAACATACAACGAATTTTACCAACTTTAACAATTTTTTTCGCGTCCACTGTTTGTATGCAATTATTGTATATTACAGATGTGTGTCCCGTGGTACTCAACATACAAACATCAAATATGCAAGCCGGACCTAAACCTTTATATGTTCCAACTATGAATCCTGTCGGGTCCACTTTGTATGTATGAAGAAAATAAAGTATTTGTAAATGCATACAAGTAAAACAAAGCACCCGATATATAAGCAGACTTGTATAAACAAACAACAAACCCTTCCCTTGTACATTTTACCAAAATGATCATAACTTGCAAAATATGGCAAATTTTAAGATGGTTCAAAAAGCAACCCTAACTCATTTTTCACAAGGAATCCAACCATATCATGCACTGGTATTGAAAATGCATTTTTTTCTCTATTTTTACCAAAGTCTACAATTTTAACCCTATTTTCCCTTTACCACCAAGCAAAATAGAACACACAAAAGCAAAAGCAACAGCCATAGCAGGGGTCCTCATTTTGCTAAGGAGTAAAATGGGGCATATTGTGAACATCACAACAACTAGCAACCAAACAAAACAATTAAATTCAAAGCATTAAGGAAACTAAGTGAAATAAATCCATAACTTCCAACTATCCTTCCTGTAAATTATTATCCAACTTGAGACCTAAGGTATTCAATAAGGGTGCATGAATTTTCATTTTCAGTTTAAGTATGTGCATGTGGTTAATTATCCTCATCTTGAAGATCGGTTGAACAAACCAGTGACTGACATTAGCCTACGTAGTTGAGGATATTCCCTCATAGCCAACCAGATAGAGCCTTGCTACCAGCGAGCGTCTATAGCCCCGGTAGAGTTACTTAGATGGCTTAATCTAGATTTTTAGTATAATCCACTTTATTTATTTTTTATATTTTATATTTATACTTTATTGATTTTGATGCTTGATAGAACTTTCACAAGGTATAGCAATTTGTAACTTTATGATGCAAGGAGTGGGCAGTTGCTGAAATTAAGATGAGAATTGTAATGGTAGCAAGGGTGACCTCAGATTTTTCACCTAATATCTACACTGGTAGGTTCAACAAACCCAAAGATTTTAGGTGTGTCATCGTGAGAAACTTCCCTTGAATTCTCAATCACTTTTATTGAATACGAAATTTCAAAAGCTAAACAACCCTCTACATTCATGACAGTCACAACAAATTATGTATAAATTGCAAATAATCAACCTAAATATTCTAAATTTTATACTATTTTGAATGGTTGTTAGTTTTCTCCTTAATACTCTAAAGGAAAAACAAAGATCCCTGCTGAGGAGAAAACAATGAACCAAACAACAAACTGTACAAGAAAAACAAAACAAAGCAAAAGAAGACTGTACAAACAAAAGAACAGAAACAAAACAACAAACAGAAAGAAACAAAAAATAAAACTATACAAACAACTAACCTACCAAACTATACACAAACCCCCCCCCCACAAGGTAAACAAAACCCAGGGAAGGACCCAAGAACACCCCTACTTGCATATTCCTTTAGATTGTGCAGGAGTAATAGGGCACTGGTTATGGTTCTTAACTTAACAAATTTATCTTTGAATTATGAAAAATGCTCTTTTATTGTACCCTCACTGTGTTTAACAGGATGACCTCTAATTATCAGCAATTGAGGCAGCTCATTATGCTCATGACTATTCCATATGCATGTCCTATCTCTTAAATTTCAATAATCAAAATAGTATTCAACATTATTTACTGAGGAAAGGAAAGAGACAACCTGATGTATTTTTAGCTCTGTTGGACATGCTTGTTTATTGACAGCTGGTCCTCTTTTTAACCCTGCACTTTCATTGCCAAGCTCCAAGTCAGGTCTTTCTTCAAATTGAAAGATGAATGACTCTAGATGTATCATTTCTTCATCTTTTTCCAGCCTTGTTCCTTCATACTTCATGTTCAGTTTATCCTCAAATTCAGTGACCCTCTCAATGTTCTCATCAGTTCCCTGCACATCAGCACATAAGTGAGTATATTCATCATCATAATCTGATATACAGAAATTAATCATTTCTAGATCACTTAAGAGTAAAGGTGGAACATCTCTTGATTGGTAGGAATACTCCCCTGTTTCATTTTCAAAATAATGTTGGGGTGATGTCTGATTTTGCCCAACAATAGCATGATCCTCTGTATCTTCCATTTTCAAGAATTGTTCATCAGATGACTCACTTTTATCATCCAGTGTGGAGTCTGATTCTATTGATCTGCAACAATCTTGAATTTAATCATTTAACTCAAAGAAGTCAGCCATGAAACTAGGATTTACTTTCTTTTTTATAACTTCATTAGTTGCTATAATAGGAATCTCATTAATTTTAGTGCATTTAGATTCCTCCATCCGTCCACATTTTTCTTTACCATAAAATGACTCAAGGAAATATGTTCTGCTATTATTTCCTTCTAGAACTGATTTAGCTATTGTTTTGTCTAACCAACTGATAAGCTCTAGTGCTGTATTTGCTTGTTGCTCCAGAATTTCTTCATTCTTCTGCCAGACCTTAGCCCTGAACACATCTGAGAAGAGAATCAGTCCTTTCAAATCCAAATCTATCCTGGTGAGGAAAGTTAAACAATTAATTTCACTGTGTTCCACAGACGGGTGTATCCTGCAACAACTGGATAAACCAAAGTTAGATAAACCCTGAGGATAAAGCTGTCCATTCATAGCTTCCTGAAATGAAGGAAGGCTAACTTGAAAATTGTCCCCATATGAGTCCATTGAAAATAGGACCTTGTTTTCAACCTTTTAGGCTTTTGAAATTTTATGAGATCTAACATATCTCAGAATAAAACATTTAAACCCAGAAAATTAACCTTAAATCCTATCAGGGCCTCCTTCTAGCGCCAGAAAACTGTTGATGATGGTTTTGATGCAATCATAACAATTAGTTAAAATTCACATAAAATGAACCAAAACTGACTTGAAAGATATGAAGGAATCGGTTAAGATTCACTTAATCCCAAGTTTAATATGGTCAGGTCTTGACCTGTTGGGCAAATTCAGTTGGTCGATGTGAAGTTGTAATGTTCAAGGGGCCTTATGTGATTTAGGGTTTCTTGTTGGTTTACTGGACTCAAACTATGCAAAAGATTAATAAATGTCAATATGTTGTTCATCCCTTTTGCATAAACTTATACTTGTGCTGCAAAACTTTAAATAGTCTTCTTGGATTTTTGCAGCTTTCTCCTCTTAAATATTTATGAAAACTGTCTACTTTCAAACTCTGTTATGCGTGCTCTTTTCAAATATGAGACAATTTTTTTAAAAATTTCTATGTTTTCAGCTAAATATTTTCAGATGGGTTGGGAAAAGTTAGAAAGATCTAATCTACACTTCATTCACTCTATTCGAAGGATCTAATTGTTCTATTATGCACTTTATAAATCATACAGTAACTTGATCAAATCCATAGACAAAACCTTAAGTGTAAGTTCTGAGCATTTTCACAAACATACACTTAAAATTGCAAGCTCTAAAAGAAAATGTTTCAAACACAATAAAGAGCAAGAAAACACTCAGAAGATAGATGTAGAATTTCATATTCAATTATATTAGAAACAGACAATCATATAAGATTTACAATGTCTGAATGACTCTTAGCTTCATTGACCAAACTACAGAAAACTTACAAGCTTTACAGATACAGTAAGGAAGCTAGATGTTCCACGCATTCCTTATTGCAGACACAGGCGACCTCCTTCTTCTACTTCTAAACTCAAAGGTCCCTCTATTCTAAAAAATCTCTGTGTAAAGTATTACAGTGTAGAGAGGCACAATATATAGACTTTGATTGTCCTTAATACAACTCAAAACCCTAGTTAAACAATGGTTCAAACTTTTGGTTACAGCAATAAATGCTGGTGAACCAGTCTCCCAAAATATCTCTGAGCATACATCAAATATGGGCGAAATATGCCCTTCTGGAAACCCTAGCAGCTCAATAATAACTTTGGTGGTATGCTGCAATAATGTCTTCAATTGCATTTTGTCTTCATCAGTGAAGACCCTTGACTTCCTCACCCTTTATCCTTATCTTCCTCTGCTCTTGAAATCGGATTTCCTTCTCCGTGATGTCACCGCCATTAAGTTTCAGCTCCCCTTCAACTGCAAACCTGCAAAAAATGGATAAGCAATAAGTATTGTCCTAAAAAAAACTTACAGGAAGGAAAACAGCTGCCAAAAGTTGCGACTGTGTGAACGCATCAATCGGGCCCTAAATCCATGAAAATCGTGTCCAAAAAATGCATATACAGTGCTTAGAAAAGTTGGGTCAACCATCATTGACCAAAAATATGCATTTGGGCTTCAAAAATAACCCCCAAATTCCTATCGCTCCAATTTCCTGCTCATTTTCCTTGTTTAAATCCATGTATATCCGATATACAATCCGGACATGATACAATAAATTAATCGAATTCCAATCCCTTTCAGTTCCGCGCCTTGTATGATGTCTTTGTATATCATGTAGTCATCGATCATACAAACCCCAAATATACATGGATTTAACGTTACTCCATAGCTATTTTGATTCCGCCACTTGTATATTTTGTTTGTATGTATATGTTGTATGTCTTGCTTTTGTAAATTCCGAAACATACAACGATTTAAGTCCATTTAATAAACTTTTCGAGTCCGCGTTGTATAAGGTCCTTGTATATCCTCAATATACAAAGCACAAAATATGCAAGGATTTAACTATGCCCAATAAATTTTCGGGTCCGCCGTATGTACATAACCCTTGTATCCTCCGATATACATTTGGATTTGATACAAGCATTAAATCGGTTTTGATTTTCTCTTTAATTCCGCTTTGTATAAGCGCAATGTATATCGGCTTGTATATAAGAATATACAAAGCTCGATATACATTGAATTAACTCTGCTTCATGAAATTTCGGTTCTGGGCAATGTATCTCCGCTTTGTATGTTTTGGAATGTATGTACATCGAAACATACATACAAGTCAAAACATACAAAGACTTAATTCAAATTTATAAATGCCTCGGGTCCGGTCCTTGTATAAAGTGTTTGTATCTTGGCAATGTATGTAAGATATATACATTGCGGATACATGCAATGAATTAACCTCTTTTAATAAACTTCAAGTCTGTGCGATGTATATTTGTAATGCATATCACCGAAACATACAAGCTGCGAAGATACAATGATTTAACATTGTTTAATAACCTTTTCGGGTCCGCCATGTATGAAGTGCCTTGTATATTTTACCTGCCAAACATACAAACATGAGATACAAAGTAGATTTAAAACATCAATTTATTTTAACCTAAAACCACTTCGGGTCCATCTTGTACATTAACATTGTATATCGCAAATGTATGTAAAAACATACAAGGTGCGAACATACAATGAATTAACTTCATTTCAATAACCTCCAGTTCCGTTGCATATATAAGTTTAATGCATATCGCAATGTATTTAAGATACATCCAATTTGCTAACATACAACGAATCATACCAACTTTAACAATTTTTTTCGCGTCCACTGTTTGTATGCGATTATTGTATATTACAAATGTGTGTCCCGTACTCAACATACAAACATCAAATATGCAAGCCGGACCTAAACCTTTATACGTTCCAACTATGAATCCTGTCGGGTCCACTTTGTATGTATGAAGAAAATAAAGTATTTGTAAATGCATACAAGTAAAACAAAGCACCCGATATACAAGCAGACTTGTATATACAAACAACAAACCCTTCCCTTGTACATTTTACCAAAATGATCATAACTTGCAAAATATGGCGAATTTTAAGATGGTTCAAAAAGCAACCCTAGCTCATTTTTCACAAGGAATCCAACCATATCATGCACTGGTACTAAAAATATATTTTTTCTCTATTTTTATCAAAGTTTACAATTTTAACCCTCTTTTCCCTTTACCACCAAGCAAAACAGAACACACAAAAGCAGAAGCAACAGCCACAGCAGGGGTCCTCATTTTGCTAAGGAGTAAAATGGGGCATGTTGTGAACATCACAACACTTCCATAATCCACTATCCTTCCCTATATAATCCACATCATAATCCACTCCATCTCCTTACTCCATTACCCTTACCAACATCTATGAGCACACTTGACATGGTCCATGCGACGACATTCATCTAATGGGACTATCACCTTTCAGAGCACTAGACACTTGAGTCCCTCCTATCCATTACCATGGTGAAACCCTGCTCACATGTGCCATGTGTAATTGTCATGTTATCACATCAAAAAAAGAAAGAAAGAAAAGAAAAAAATAAAGAGAAATCCCTTCATCCAATGGTGAAAACTTGGTAAACAGGCGCCTTGGATAAGTACCATGATGAAAACCTGGCAAACAGGCGTCATGTGTAGGTTGATCTTCTATGTCACTTATACTTGGGGGCACATTGTCTCATCCATCTTATCATTTCCAACCTATCATTTTCCATCTTATCATGTCATACCATTTCCTATCTTATCCTACCATTCTTATCCATTACACCCACATATCTTATCCTATTGAGTACATCCATCCTCCCTTACTCCTTTTGATCTTGATAAAGACATAGGGGCAAAATGTTGAAACATGCTTTGGTTATCTCTTGGTATACCTCATCCCTTCCAAACCAATCCATCCTATCATTATCCTATCGTCATAGACCTTGTCATGTAAAATCTTAAGTCTACCACCTAGAATGGGGCATGTTGTTCCTATGCGACATAGTCTTTGGAGATCGCATCCTTGCTCTTTTATGCATACATCCATTCCATTCCACTATAGCCTATCCTTGTATCTATCCATTTATCATGAGCTTTCCACTATGGCCTATCCTCTTACCCATCCATTTTTTCATGAGCCTTCCATCCCATTTACTATCATCCATCCTTTTATCCATTCATCCAATCTCATTTACCTCCTTGCACCTAGACTTGGTCCTCCCTTCTCATTGGTATCTAGCATAAAGGCTACCCAAATTGTAAATCCATTGACATCTCAAATATCCCAAAAAAATACAAAAAAATCAAAACATTTCAAAAAAAAATCAAAACGTTCAAATATAAAAAAATCAAATATTCCCAAAAAAATCCAAAAAAAATCAAAACATTTCAAAAATCTAAAAAAAAAATTCAAATATCCAACAAAAAATCCAAACAATAAGATCAATCATCATCAAACACTTGATCACATCAAATCCATCAAAACAAATCCAATCAAATCATCAAATCAAGCCAATCTATCTATCAATCAATCAAAATCACATCAACCCAATCCATATCATCCCATCAATAACATCCAATCAATCCATCCAACCTCATCATCATCACCATCAAGAAAACACAATCAGAACTACATCTCATCTTTATCGTTAAATGCCTTGATCCCATGGATACAGGGTATATAGGCAATCTGGGATACGAAGGAAGTACCCTGATTTAGACATAGGCGATAGACCTCTTCCCTCTTTCATCCTTCTTCTAATCGTCACCAATCATCATCTTCATCCATCTCTCATTCTTCTATTAGCTATCTTCCACATCATCAATAAACACCTAAAATCCAATTAATCCAATCAAATCATCATCATCAATCCTTGAAATCAATTCTTCCAATCAATCACATTCATCCATGTCAATCCAATTCATTCAAATCAATTCTTCCAATCAATCTGATCAAATCATCATCATCAATCCAATTCATTCAAATCAATTCTTCAATCATCCAATTCTTCAAAACATCATTATCAAATCAATCCAAGCAATGATCCAAATGCAAATCATCCTTAATCCATACCAATCAAGTCAATCAATCAAGTCATTATCATCAATCCTCCAAATCAATTCTTCCATTCATTCATATCAATTCATTCAAATTAATCTTTCAAATCAATTCTTCAATCACTTCATCCAAACAATCAAATCAAAACATCCAAGCAATGATCCAAATGCAAGTCATCATTAATCAACCAATCAATTAATCAATCATCCTTGTGTTGATCTAGGGATATATCGTTCCCTACAATGACAACACTATTATCATCACTATCATCATCAATCATCAATTAATCATTGGTTTACAGCTTGACAAGGGCAATACCTTGTTTGTTTTTGTATCATTTGTGCATGTTTGCTTGCTTGCTTGTGTGTGTCATCTTTTTATCTTGCATTGTATCAAATCTGTATCTTTCCAGCTAATATTCATATCTTGTGTATGTTGGAATAGCTTTTTGCATTATCCTTTGCATCTAAGGTCATATCATACCTTTTGTGCATTAGGACTTTAATGCTCCATGTTTTCTTCCTCATACGTCTAGACAAGGTTGTATTACGCTGGGGCATGAGACACATCGTCACCTTGGTCCTTATACCTTGGTGCATAACCTCTAATGCTATATCAAACATCATGGTTGCTCACTTTCATTGCAGCATAACGCATCATTCATCTTCTTCTATCCATTCCCTTATCTTTCTTCCTTGACCAATCCATTTCATTTCGAGAGCTTACCCATGTTTGTCCAACCCGCCTATCCTTTCGAGGGGGCATCCTCATTCTATCTTTCCATCATCATCCTATCATTTCATCCTCATCCTATCTTTCCATCATCATCATCTCATCCTATCCATTTTCCTCCTTAGCTTCTTTGAAATGATATTACTCAACACAAATCTCATCATCTTGAACATCATCTCAAAGAGGGGCAAAATGTAGACACCTAAAATTATCCCCAAAATTGTCTGTCTTGCAACACCTAGTCAATACATTATTTAGACATCATGTAACATTTTGTCCTAATCCCACTCCTAATTCAACTTATCCAACTTTCCAATTAATTAAATAAATTTTATTTATTTAATTAAAATCCCATTCATAATCCCATTTATCATATCCTATTCACTATCCAATTAATTAAAAAAAAATTATTTATTTAATTAATTTTCCATTCACATTATCCCAACTAATTCAAATAAAATATGTGAATTAGATCCTCACCTCTCACGACATTTTAACACTTGTCCATCTCTCAATTGAATCATGTGTGGTAGTACTTTTTGTGTACACAATCACACATGAACTACTTTTTTTGTACACTATCACACATGAACTACTTTTTGTGTACACGATCAAACATGAGACTTATCCTTCTTTATACACTTGTCACATGACTACGACTTCCTTGAAGAGTGGGAATAATTAATCAATCCTAGCCGTCCACATTGTTCACTTAGCCTTTCAATCTCAACCATCCATTCAAATCAATCCTTGCCTATAAATCAACCCCCTCACAAGCCATTATCATGCATTGGTCTTCAAGTACCCTTATTCTATCAAATTTTCTAAGATGCATTGAGTTTGAGTATCCTTATGCTGTCAAAATCACATTAGAGCCTTTGCATCATTCATCTATCATCCATTGTCTTCTCATCTATTATCTATCATATTCAATCTATCATCTCCATCTTATCGTTATGCTGCCGAATTGAGCAACCAACATATCAAATCAATCAATCAATCAATCTTGCATCTATCATCCGCATCTATCTGAGGTATTGAAGATTTGGATTAAAGGTAATGCATTGTATTGTTTTATCATTTTCATTTATCCAAATTTTTCGATATACAATACCAATAAATATTGGATGGTAGATTGCCTTACCTTTGTGAGATTGGATTTATGCTTCAAAGGAGAGATAATTGCTGAGGATGTATGGACACCTATTGAAGATCAAGATTCTCATGATGAGAGCATGCATGAAATCCATGAAGAAGTTTGTGGATCAGCTCATGAACATCCATCCATGGCAAGTCAAGAACAAAAAGGTAACATGGAAACTTTGAATTTATTTGATGACTTGCCTAAGTTTCATCATGCACTTTTTGAAGCTAGTGATCAAGGAGAACAGCTACCACATGATGATTCTATTGAGAGAAATTATGCCATAGTTACAAAAAGAGAGCTTCATGTCAAAGCTGAAACTATTCATGAAGAGCTTCATCCAAGACAAAATTTTCAACCTCACATGGAAACTATGGAACGTGGGAGTGCTGGTAAGCTAAATTGGATTGACGCCAACCAATTTGTAACATTTGAAAGTACTTTTAAATTTGATTCCTCTAATCAAAACGAACCTATGGATGATGATATTCTTGTTGGTTTGAGTGTAAATTATGATGAAGCAGAGAATAGCTTGTTTCTAGATGAGTTTGTGGATGATTTGTTCGTTGTGACAACAGATAGATCTTTTGCCATAAGTCAAGAAATTAATCCACAAACTAATTTGTTGGAATTTAAAGACCCTATTCATGGCTAGGACAACTTAGTGACTCAGGAAAATCAATTATATCTGTCTTATAATAGCCATGAAGTTGAATTAAACAAGCTGAAATGTCAATCAGACTTTGGGACAGTAGATGAATCTTGTGGTATAAATCAAGATTTTGAGTTAGAAACTATTTTTTCATAGGAAAATGGTCCAATGAGTGTTCATATCAGTCACATAGCCTCTGATAATCAGTCATATCAGACTTATATTAGTCAGGAAGGTAGATTTGAAGGTGAGTTAGGTGCTAATGTATGTGCATGTGTTGATGGAAATGAGACTAACTTTTTGTTGCCGCTGGAGATGCATGATGAAAATCAATTTGAGGATATACATGAAGATAAAGAGGATCATCAAGAGGTTGTCCTAGAGCCTAAACCACTTCAACATGACTAGCAAAGTGAAATAAGGGAGTATTTTCATGTTTTGGTAGTGCTAATCCAATGTATTCAATTGACTCATCTAGGGCAGATTCTTGTGTATTTGATGATGGTCTACAGGAGTTTGATGAATGCAACAACTCATTCCATGAGATAAAATGACTTCCAAGCCATACCAACTATTGGTGTTCCCAACTAATGGTATGAGTTTCCCTAAAAATTTGCCATCTTTTATGCTTAGGGCTCTTAGGTCAGTGGCCAACGAACAGGAGACAATTGTTTGTTCTCCTCTACACTTCAGGGTCTACTAAACCTAGGGAGGTATTCCCTTCAATATCAGAATGACAAATCCTTATTTCAACTGGATATTGACACTTAAAGCAGATATGTTCTCCTGGATATAGACCAAAACTGTATAATTGCTTCAAATTTGGCTAGCTTTGGAAATTACTTCATTAAATGGCTCAGAGAACATGAAACTAAAACCCTACTCCTAAAACTAATAAGTTGATTGTTTTGTTTTTTATATGGTTGATTGGTTAGTGGGTGATTTGTGAAAATAAGCCCAACTCTGATCGGTGCCAATCCTAGGGTTTGGAGTCAATCCCTTACATGCAGAATACTTCTCATAAACAAAACAAACATTCAGCTCTAGAGGATTTATTATGTTCCTTCCTTACAGGTAACAATCCAAGAAAGGGTATTTCCAACAATTCTTCTTACACATATCCCAATTACAAAACACATCTCCCCATATCTGACTCAGAGCATTTTAATCTATTCCTTAAACAAAAGCAACAAATCAGACATGCAATATAGCAAATGTATATTCAAGAACTCATAAACCCTTAGTATCCTTATTCAAGAGATAAATGCAAACAACATAGGCGACAATTGATGGAAACACATGCTCAAGGGCATTTTTCATATATTGCAATATGAAACTGATAAAAATGCTTATAGAGAAAATACATTCAACATGCAAAAATTGAAACTTACAACTCAGAATATGGACAACTTCTCATAATTGCTTGGTATTTCACTTATCAAAGTTTCCCAAATCTTCCAAATCTCCTCACAAAGTGGAACAACATGCTCTTTTATAGACACAAGAACATGTTGCCCTAAAACTTGTTACCAACTGTCGGTTACAAATCTTACATTACAAGCCACCGCCATAGGCATTGGGAAACTAATTCAAATTACATATGAAAGAGAAAAAGACAAAATACAATTTAACTTGGAGATGCCAAAAAATCATTGGAGATGCTTTATCCCAATGATGAAGAAGACCTATCATGTGATTGGATCTTTGTTCACCCTGGACACATTTATCCATACTTCTCCACCCAAGTTGCACATGATTTCTCTGATGGCCATTGGAAAGGAATCAATTTTGCTATTTTTTCATTATGCCCTGCATACCTAGCATCCAATAAGATCTTTGATTCCCTACAAAATATTTCAAAATTCAATTCCAATGCATGTAGCTTATCAAGTGTAGAACTCAAAATTTTCATATTTGGATCACCATCTACACAACTTGAAGATATGAGTTGTGTTGGCCCACGATTGTCGTTAAACCAAAAGGTCGACCTGTCAATTTCCAATACAAGTGCCAGAGTTAATGAATCCACTGGAGGCAGTTAGTCCATGTCACGAATCCCACAGGGAGCACTAACCATTTGCCAACAAACTCCCCCCAACATTGCCCAGGGAGATTCAAACTCGTGACCTTTCGCTTTGATACCAATTGTTGGCCCATGATTGCCGTTAAACCAAAAGGTCGACCTGTCAATTTCTGATACAAGCGCCAAAGTTAATGAATCCACGGGAGGCGGTTAGTCCATGTCACGAATCCCACGGGGAGTGCTGACCATTTGCCGACAAGATGACTAGCTATATTTTCAAAATCAGCTTTCCACCTGTCCAAACTTTTTATTTGCCCATCATCTTCCAATATTCTTGGCATGATCTTTTTATCTATCTTCTCAATTGATTGTCTTTTCTCCTTCAAAATTTTATCCAACTTCAATTGGAACGCCACTACTTCTTATGAAATTAACATATCAAGGGTTTGTTGGCAAGAGACATTGTGTGGCTTCATGAGTGTTGTTATTGATGGCAACAAAGTCCATCCCACTCATTCGTAGCACATGGTATGTCTATACCGGAAGTCAGATTGAAGAGTATTTTGGTCCGATAAGCAAGAACAGAACATTTAGCAAGGTCTAACAATCAGGTCCGAATCTCTCAGAGGAAGTATCTCAGCAAAGTGCAAACTTGGGGAAGTCAAGAGGAGTACCATGACTACTACATTCCAGAGATTGAGCCTCCGGTGATGAAAGAGTGAAAAGATATGAGCACCTAAGTGTTGGGTTCCTGTTTGGTAGAGTAGACTGAGGAAGAACTGACTGGCAGAGCATCAGACCTTAATCCGGATAAGAAATTGATGGTGATCAAGTTTCTTGAGGGATCATTCATGGTTAGATGACATGATTGATGACTCCTATAACTATCTTTTTGATATGCATCACTTAGTAAGCATGGATTCAGCCGACAAACCAAAGTTTGGGAAAATCTTGAGTATTCCGGATGCCGACTAGAAAGATGTTGAAATCCTTTGTGCGGATATATATACCAGATGGATTACAATGTTAAGGTGTGTGTTGTGTAATAGTGTGTGTGAACAAAAGCAGAGAGCAGTGTGGAAGCAAATATACAAATCCGGTATGTGACAGAACAGCAGCACTAAAGCAGAGGAAGAATGAAGTGCAGTAGATTAGTTTATTGAGCCTAACCAGAACTAAACCTCAGCATATGTGGATGCCTTTGATCAGTTCAAACACCTGGTTACTTTCTTTATACCTTGTAGACAGTGAGTCTCTTGTAGGCAGTGAGCCTCTTGTGAGTAGTGTGCTCAGGCAGTGAGCCCTAATTGGCAAGTGTCATTTTGTACTTCTATTCTTTTAACAGAGAATACAATCTTGGGTTAGTCACCCCGTGGTTTTTCCCTTAACAGGGTTTTCCACGTAAAAATCCTTGTGTTATGTGTGTTGATTTCTCTTCTGCTCTCATGTTCATGTATGCTCCTATGTTTTGATACTACACTAATTGTTAAAGAAGAAAAGAAAGTTAAATAATTAAGATAACTGATTCACCCCCCCTCTCAGTTATCCACCTTGTTTCTAACAAGGTTAATTTTATTTCTGGTGGAGCATCAGGGGCAAACCTTGAACACCTGTGAATTTCCCTTATCTCTCCAGTTCTAGGTAGCCACACCTTAATCATGTCTTTCAAGCTCTCCTTATCCTTCTCATGTTTGTCCTAGGCTGTTCTCAAACTTGAGTAAGATTTCCATGTATCATCAACCCTGGCTATAATCTTGGATAACCTGTGGTTAATCAAATTTGTAACCATTTCCTTGATAGTGTTCTTTTTCTCATCCTTCATATTCTTTACCTCTTCTTTCAACTCCTTAATTTATGAGAGCAATGCCTCTTTGTCTATTGGGAAAGTTTTTGTAGCATCCACAGGGATTGAAACATTCTGAATTGAAGTACTTGGTGATAACAACATTTGCCCCTTGTACTTATTCAATTTTGCCATTGCTTGTCCATACTTTAACAGAAGATCATCATAATCCTTCTACAATTTATTTGTAATAGCTTCAACAAATTGAGCTGTGTGAACACTCAAGCTTGCAACTTGAGGAGCTGTAGTATCTGATACTCTCTTTATTATCACATCCCCTATCAATTCAACTAAGCCAACCCTTGGCTTATTATTGTTTGGGGCCAATTCCCATATTGCCAAGCTTTCAAATTTAGGGTTGAACCCTGCGCTAGAGAGTGCTTTATCTACCTGATCATCAGAGATATATGTGCCCGTCCTTGTGACAGTATCAAATGCAATTGCATCTGCCAAAGTCCAATGAGGAAGTAACAATAGACCACTTTTTTCCACCAAAGCTCTCCCTTCATCAAGGGTCATCCTGCTAATATCCTGGCTCACTTCATTGAGCACCTTCTGTGTTATTTCTTCATATTTCTCGGGATCAGCTCCTCTTTTTGCTTCTTCCACTTTCTTTTGAAATTCTTCATTTCTCACTTTCAACACATACCCCTTAAATTCAAGGGTATTGACAAAGGCATCATCTTCTAAAAATTGTGCACAAGTGAGCACTCTGATGTCCTCTATATCTACCTAGTCACTAGAAAGTGACCTCCCCAACCTATTATTTGGAATGACAGTAGTCTATATTCTTTCAGGTGAATTCACCTGTTGAGAAATTTCTTGTTCTTGTTCATTAATTTCCTTTTCCAAGTCCACAAATTCTATTTCTTCTTCATGCTCCAAGTCAATAACCCTCAATTTCTTGGCTAGAAGTGAATCAAGAGACTCATTTCCTCTTCTATATGGATTGATTGGAGTCCTTGGGTCTCTAGCATATGTTGGTCTCTCTTCACCTGTTGGAGCACTTTCAATCAAAATCTTTGCATGGGCCAAGGTTCTTAGAATTCTTATTATGGGATCATTTTCATCTACAAATGCCCCAGAATATGCAAGATTCAGATTAGTTCTCATCCTTTCTCCTTCCATCACTGCTCTCCACTTTTCCCTTAATAAATGAATTTCCTCTATGGTGGCACAGTTTCTCACTACATCCTCATCAAAAAGGACCTGATGGGTGAATTGTGGCCTTTTGATGCCAAGTCTTACTCTATTAATAAAGCCTTCTAGATCAAATATCCTTGGGTCCTCAAACCCCATCTTATAAGCTTCCAGTACATAATCAATTTGATCCAAAGCATCCTTGTTTGTAGCCCAAAAATTAGAAAACTTGGTGGCAGTAGGGAAAAATACCCTTTCTTCTATAATCTCAAATATTCCTTGTCTGACTCGTTAAATTGCCTGATAATTTCCAAGTATGCAATCCTCCTTAGCACATACTTTGGTAGTATATGTGGGGCAACCTTGCTCCCATAAACTCTAATGCAAGTAGTGTGGGTGTGCAGGAACCAATCTCCCCAATTATGCTGAAGTCCCAGCTCAGGGGTTCTCTCAAATGGTCTCAGAAAATCTAATACATCCCTTGGAACTCTTTGACCTTCAGGCTCCATAAACTCCAGCAGCCTTCTCACAAAATGTTCTTCAAAAATCACATAGTCTGAACCTTCACAGTGCATATCTAACAAATGAGCCCATAATTGGACAAGGAGAAGAGTACCATCTTGTTCTTGTTCTTTCACACACAGATCTTGGTGCCACAACCCTATTCCAACATACAAAAACATGTGGCACAGAATAGAATACCATTTAAATTCCACCTTTGCATCTACAACATATAGATTATTCTTAATTTTCAGCGATTGATCATGCATCTTATCTACTACATAGGTTGCATAATCAAATGCTTCAGTAGTTGAAATATCTTGTACATTTGTAGCTAACATCATCATAGGAACTGGAATCTTATCCAATGCATCTCTTCCCAGTACATGGCACAAAGTGTGGTAAGTCTTTACAAAGTAATGCATGAATTGTGAAACATCAAAAGGTTCTTCTTCATTGTCCAATATTCTAATTAACTTTACATCAATTCCCCTTTCTCTGTGCTTAGGCAACTTGAATACTTTGTATGCATGTCAAGCTCTTTTCTATTCATCTTTTAGGATGTTGAAATCAATTTTTTTGTTTGCAGTAGGGTTAAGGCCAAATACCTTAGTGATGAATGCCTGCAATCTTGAGAACTCCTATGCCTGAGAAGTTTGAAACTCCTCGCTTTGAAAAATATGGTGGAAAAGGTGATCCTAATACTCATGTGGCAGCATTCACAGCTGTGTAATGATTTTTACTTTGAAGAGGACTTGTTAGCAAAACTCTTCCCGCAGTCTCTTAAAGATACTACTCTAGAATGGTTTTGCTCCTTACCTCCGAATTCAATACACTCTTTTTCGCAGCTAGTCGGTCAATTCTTACAACATTTTCAAGCAAACATTGGACCTCAAGTTTCTTTGATTGATTTAGTTCATTGCAAGCAAGGTCTGAAAGAGAAGTTAACTGAGTTTATTAGTCGGTATCAAGCTCTTTACGCACAAATTCAATATCAGATGAAGGATGAAGATGTTCAGAAGGTGTTTATTACAAATCTACAACCTAACATCTGTGATAAGATCCTCTTGATGAAGTATAACTCTTTTCAACATTTATGCACTGCCCTTCGTGATAACCAACTTTCGTCTAGTTAGTATGAAAACCAAAACTCATTGGCTCAAGTTGGTCAATCCATGAGTGGACCTTCACAAAACAACTTTAAGAGGAATAATAAGAGTTTCATCAAGGTTAATGGATAGAATTCAAACAACTTTTCACAAGTGCCCGATATCACCAATCCGAAGAGGACACCGTTTCAGAATCGACAACAACAAAGACAATTCACTCCAATATCTGACTCCTTACATTCTATCATGAATCAAGCTGTGAGTAATAACCTCTTGAAGCTTCCTCCGATTAAACCATTGGATGCTAGTAGAATGCAAGGACCTTATTTCGATGCTAATGCTTTTTGTCATTATCATCAGTAACAAGGACATGATACTGAACGATGTATGTCTTAAACATGAAATACAAGACCTCATCAACTCGAATGTTATACATGTATCTAGTGTGAATGATAATGGAAATAAGTTGGTTGCTCCTCCGAATCAGAATTTACAGATCTTTACTAATCCCTTTCCTAAGCATACTGATAACAACATAATGAAACAAAATATAGTAGAAGTAGAAGATGACTATCTGAACTATGATGAGATAATTGCTACAATAGAGGTGGATAAGGAAAATACTGAAGTATTACCTCGTCCACAAAGAAATGATATTTATGCTGAGGTTCCTCCTTCGTTATCCCTTCAAGGATGGGGAGATAACCAAAATGCATTGGAAAGACAAACAGAACAACAAAAGCAAGAGAATATGACAAAAGAAAAGATTGATATGATGCAAGATAGTCCTTCTCCCTATGATAGACGAATTCAACAAAATAAGAAATCAAAGGATCGAAAAAGAATAAGATGATTATCATCAGTAGGAAATATCAGTGGTTCTCCACCTCATAAGTAGCAAAAGATTTCAAATTTACAAGGATTTGGGAAACAGGTACTGCATGAACGTCCTAAAAACAAAGAACAATCTAATATGAACCACTCAAGCTTCACACAAAACTTGATCGAGCATCGTTCTAAGATGCTCGCAAGTCACAAATTCTATGTGAGGCTCATCCATTTCTAACATTTTAGTTGATTTAGTTTGCAGTACTAGAATTTATTAGTTGGATTATATTTTTGATGTGTGTGCCCATTTATATGTGTTTATATGGGTGGGCATTACATTTGGTATCAAAGCCATGTTTCCAACACTTTGGGAGCTCTGGGGATTTGTTTGGGTCTTGTTGTTAAATGCACTTTTGTGCAAGTAAGGGATGTAGGGTGATATGATGGTGTTTTAGGATTATAGAGACATATGTTTATGATGTGTAGGTTGATTTTTGATGAAGTAACAAGGTTAATCCTAGATTCTGTATTAATCTTAAGAATAGTTACGAACTGATTTTTGTAAAACAATTTTATTTGACTATTCAATTTCTTTTCTATTTTAAATATGTCGTGGATTTATTTAATTGAATTGAAACTAGCAGTATGAGAATTTCTTTTCTACTTTTGGTTGCTTAGCCGATTTATTTTGATTATGTTGTTACTTTTTTCGATAGATTATAGGGTTATTGTACTTGTAGTTTTGGATGTTATGGATTAGACCTTATACCCTCACCTCTTTGAGGGCTTCCAGGAGGAAGCCTAATACTAAGAGGGGAGGATGTGAGGCCCATCCCTTTTTGACATTTTAGTTGATTTAGTTTGCAGTACTAGACTTTATTAGCTGGATTATATTTTTGATGTGTGTACCCACTTGTATGGGTTTATATGGGTGGGCATTACATTCTAGTTCGGATATGCCTACAGGTAAGTATTTCTAACCCTTTACCTATGTGTTGTGTTTTCTCCATGATGTGTTATGTGTTGTTTAGGCCTCCTTGGATGACCCTTGATACTCTTGTAAGGTCAAGGATATCGGGAGACCGCCTCTGTTGTGACCATTCTTCTATTTGTAGATCATCATTCTTCTATCTTGCTTCTCCTCTATTTCCATTGTTGTGTGTTGTGTCCTAGGGGCATAGCATTGTGGTTGGTGACTTGGGGGCATCTTCCTACGTGACGACCCTAAGGCACTTGTTCTCCTCTCTTGATTTATTATTTACCTTCTTCTAGTGGTTCTATCTAGGTGGTGGATGATAAAAAACAAATAATACTGATACGAACCACGTGTCTCTTCAACGAGTAAGAAAAAATGGACCTAGTCCATACATAACAATAGGGTTGATATATATTATCCAACGCTTGGCTAGTGGAATCACTTCGTGTGATATTTTGATGTTATCTTATCATACTAACAACCTATAACAATACATCTGCTCCATGCACTTTGTTTATCTTTGAATCTCGCCTTGGTTACACTCGATTTTGAGATTTTTGCAGTATAGCCCCACAGTTATACTCAGTCTCCAAATTCGTAGTATAAACTCAGCTCTTTATGTGATTATGTTTATGCATTGCTTTTATCATGTGATGTGGTTATTATCTTAGAGAAAGTTTTCTAACCTCTCTTCTTGCAGGAAATTGTGTGTTTGTGGGAACATTCGGCGATTGTAAAGTACATGTCACCTCTGGGGGCATGGGCTTTGCAAAAGTTATTGTTCCCTTGTGTGTTTTCTCTCTACCTTAATGTGTTTGATATCGGTACATGATATCAACCACCTTAAGGTGGGGGCATATATAAGGTAAGTTGTCTGATGATTTTGGTACTAACGAAGCGTGTTTGTAAGCCCTCTACGGAGGTGGATGTCGTATCTCCGCACGAGTGCACATCTTTATTTTATATTGCAATCAAAAAGCCCTCTGCGGAGGCAGGATATCGTGCATATCCTTTTTATTCAAAGCCCTCTGCAGATGCGGGGATGGTGTATCTCTTGAGCTAGTGCACATCTTTCATATTCTAAAAAGTCCTCCGAGTAGGCAGGGTTGGTGCATCCTCCCTTAAGCGTGTCTTTAGCGGTTGTTGTGGCATAAGCCCAACCGTCAGGTATGCCTGTAATGTGCCTAAGATGGTGGGGCCTTAGCAATAAGTTCCTTCCATCGCCTTATCCACCATGTTTTAAACGTATAGTATGTCTTTGGCATGTTATATGGCGCTCGTGTTTTCCGTGTGTTTTTCCCCAAGTATAGTCCAAAAAGCGTGGCGAAATGCCCCTCCTATGCTTTGGGATTTGTATGGCGTGTTTGTTCCCAAGTATAGTCCAAAGAGTGTGGCGAAATGCCCCTCCTATGCCTTGGGATTTGTATGGCGTGTTTGTTCTCAAGTGTAGTCCAAAGAGCATGGCGAAATGCCCCTCCTACATTTTGAGATTTGTATTGCATGTATGTTGCCCCATATGTAGTCCAAAGAGCGTGGAGAAATGCCCCTCCTACATTTTGGGTGGTGTGTTGCACTTTTACTTTCCATGCATCTGCATTTGCATCTTCATATATATGAAAATGAAAAAGAAATAATCACTGCATTCACTGTATTCATCATGTTTTGCATGTCTTCAATACTGTCTTCTCTGTGTTTTGTGTGACTGTTACTGTCTTCTCCATGTTTTGCATGTCTGTTACTGTCTTCATTGTGTTTAGCATGTTTATGATGTGTCTTCTCTAATGTCTACCTGAGACCTGGGGCTAGAGATAATTCCTCAATCTTTGTGTATACATTAGCTCTAAGTGCCTAGTGTGTTTGCTTTGTTTGTTGACCATACTTTAATGCATTCATGCATACATTAAAGTGGGGGCTAAATGTTACATCGAAAAATGTCTCCCTAGGACTTTTTCCCTCCTAAGTTTAGCTCCCGAGTCCTTTTAGTGTAATCATGCATGTTTATTTTAACTCCCAATAGAATCCCTAAAAACCCATGTCAAAATGAACCTAGGGGACAGTGATGAGCTTGACCCTGCCTTTAAAATGGGGCTGGGGCCTTGGGCGCTCACACCCTAGTCCTGCCTTATTTAGTGAGGTCCCAAATTTTAAATGTCGGTTATGTGACCATTAGAAGTGTCCATTGACGACATCTCAAGTTTGAATTACGAAATTAAAGTGGGAATGTGTTTAGTTCCATATATAAGCATGTTTAGGGATTCATTTGTAAACTAGAAGATGATTATGAACTTTTGGCGCACTTATGATTTTAGAGCATTCAAAGTATTCATTGTTGTAGAGTAGACTTGTCTTATTATTGTGTTTGTTATACAGATTTGGCTTCATCTTCTCATGATGTGAAAGATTTTCATCTATATGTGAGCTACACCTTCGAGGTGACATTTATTTGTGTTTTCAATAATTTATCAATTGGTTTTTGCTTCTATCCCGCAAGGATATGCACTCTCTATCTAACAATGATGTTTGGAAGACTTGAATGTCCTTCCGAGGCTTGACTGAGGCAAACTCCTAGACACCACAACCCCTAATCCCCTTTTTCTGTGATTGTAGGTTACAGGTGCAGAAGCAGAAGAAGTGGAGTTGCAGGGAGGCATAGCAGAGAGTCAGAATTACAGATCTGAGAAGAAAACTAAGACCTAGACTTGGGCTCTCGCTCCAAAGCCCTCTGGATCCCTGAAGCAGAAAACCTCTATGACAACGGTGATTAGTTGCAGACAAATTCTAGAAGTCTCTGAAGAAACTGCCACCTTGGGCTTGGGCGCCTGCTCTTTAGCCCCCAACTTTTCTGCATCTGGAATTCTAAAGTCTAGTATGTATTTACTTTGAATATCACATTCCTATCTACGAGCATTTATCATGATTTGTCCGTTTGTTTACGATTTTGTGAAATTAGGGTTTTAAGCATAATCGGGCTTTATTTAATTAATTAATCAGCAAATTTCAAGTTTCCTCTTCATTCCGAGTGACACTAAATCTATAGCAGAGCCCTCTTGTAAGAGTTTTGGCTTAACTTGGTTTATGTCCTTGAATGTAAGGTGTGAAAGGAGGATCTAACCCACACATCCATTGAAATTGAAAATCCCTCTTTTTACCCCGATACAAACCAAAACTAACCAAGCAAACTAAGGCAAAAGATGATACCCTAATTGACCAAGATCTGCTAATATACAACTATCGGAAACAGAAACAGAAATTCTAAAAGTGCAATAGAAACCAGGTGATAGGGCAAAACCTGGATCTGAGTTCGGGAGCACCAAAAGACCAAGGTGCTGGGCGCCCTAGACCCTAATTAGGGTTTTACATAATCTCTAAGTTTCACCAGACCTGTACTTGTAAACCCTTTCTTCTTCCCAGATCTTGTCTTCAAAAACATGTATCTTCAACCTACACACAAGCAAAGAGGGAAAAGGTTGTGCTGTGTTTAGGGGCTTGTCTTAGTCAAACCCCGTGTTGGTGTTTCCACCTCCACTACATCAATGATTAGTGATCCAAGAGTGCGTGCCCTAGGAGGGCAAAGGCAAGATCAACAATATATGATACAACTATGAATGAAAGTAATAATGATTACCACAAGATGTGAAACCCTAGTTGATGTAGATAACTCAAGATCATCCATCAGCAAGGAGATAGACAAAGATAGCTTGAACTTCCTTCAAAACCTGCAAATGAGCATCATAACATCCACAAGCATGTAGCACATCCAAGTATGAAGAGCACTTGAGCATAGAAGATCAAAACATGTGAGCAAACTTGCAAAAATCCATCTAGGTGTAAAATGAATTGTAAAACTCCTTTATAGATAAATAAAACCAAATTAGGGGGTCGACAAGTAAAAGTTAAGGAGGTGTTCTAAGCCAACACCACAAAAATAGGACCAGGGCTAACATCTAGGACCAGGGCGTTGGGCGCCCTAGTCCTTTAGCCCCACAAACTCCGGAGAGTGTCCATTTAAGTAGGCTTAGACCGGTCCTAATCTTATTTTGTCAAGTTTATTTATCGGGATTGAGATTTAATTGTTTAATGTTCAAAAAGGTGTTAAAATAGGTCCTGATTAACAAGGGTAAACATTTTAGGTCCAACCAAGTGCTAAACTAGGTATAAAATGCTAGTGTACACATTTTACTCTATAACACACTAAAAGGAATAATACTTTACATTAGAATCATCACTTCAATGCTTACTTTCTATCTATTGATCTTTGCCACGATCATTTTAAATACTGGCAATCAAAGATTCTAGCGAATTAGATAGTAGAAGTTTGCATTGTGCCAAATTAAGACAATGCATCAAGGATCATATCCATACAATACATAATTGATCATAGTTGTAGAATTAACCCTTAGTGAGCTACAAGCTTGCATAGAGTACCAAACAACAAACTTACCTTAATCGCCAATTTTTCTATACCTAGGCAAGTAGAATCTATGCTACATTGGGTTCCGTCTTCATTGTAGTTCCAAGAGCAAAATATCTAATCTCTTTACATTTAATTTTCTAAAATAACACTAATTTACATGCTTTATCATTCCAACTATCATTTTAATTAATTTAGGTGAAAAGCATATTTTCCTTCACATACAAATATATATCTATGTTTCCAATCAATATATGTATGTTTCAAATCAAGTATAACTACTGTTATTTATGTGAGTTTATTTGTTATTTATGTGAGTTTATTAGGAGAAATGTAACATGCTTCCCCAACATTCCTTGGAAGCCTTGCCAATGTTAAATAACTACACACTAAATGAGAGAAGTTAGTAACATTGAACATAACAGTACATAGAAATGTATTCCTAAGCTTTTCATTAGCAGATCTTTTACAGAGAATCAGCTATTATGAATGCCACCAAGCAACACAAAAGCAGGTAACACAGTAGAAATTTACAATCAACCACGGCATAAATACCATATACCTACCGAAAAAAATTGTAATTGTTTACATCAATTTGTTTATAGCAAACAAGCTTCAGCCCTTGTTCCTAACTTTGAGGCCAGCTTAGAAATTACCTATTATCACTTTCAATTTTGTACGTATTCCAAGAGATGATAAAAATTGCAGTGGTGGAAGCCCTCCTATTGAAAAATGTGGTGACTCTCACACCTACAATGCTATGCTGAAATTTAACTTTTGTTCGATGGTCCTAAATGTCACAGGAGTTTGGGCGCTCAAGTAAATCTTTCAGGGTCAACTGGAACATTCAGATGCAACTATGCAATATCAATCGTGAGTTGCAAGTAATCATTTCTCATGACCAGGAAATTCTAAGGAAGTCAGACATTATAATACTTTTCAAGCTCAAGCACTTTTAACCACATGAGTTTCTCTCACAAACAAACGTGCTTAGGTTATTACTTATATGCAAAGCCTTCAGCAAGTACTATCCATTTATAGCAAATTCATAAAGTGGAGTTACAGATGATTGGTAATGTTGGAGATATAAACCACATCCCAATTGTAAAAGAATCAATCACAAAGTGGGTTGGTAGTTCAGTGGTAGAGCACCAGTAACAAATTGGAAGTCGTAGGTCAAGTTTGAGCTGGACCATGAAAAGTTTAACATCTTAAGGGGAGGTGTTGGATAAATGAGCCACACCCTCACAAAGTAAGCCAATAGTTTGATGGTAAAGCACCCCAACAACATATGAAAGTTCCTAAATTCAAATCCTAACTAATCCATAAAAAATTTAACAGATAACTGAGATTTATGATGTCATAATGCAAGCAACTGTGGTGGTCAGGAGCATGAAGCAAAATAGGATAATAATGAAGTTGTTGGGAATGA
The DNA here is from genome assembly GCA_027924645.1 of Cunninghamia lanceolata. NCBI lineage: Eukaryota > Viridiplantae > Streptophyta > Pinopsida > Cupressales > Cupressaceae > Cunninghamia > Cunninghamia lanceolata. The sequence goes on from BSBN01001047.1 coordinate 5,230,632, forward strand.
GGGTGCGAGAGGGGATAGGGATGGGAAGATGGAATACAATGGGCATAAGAAGATTGTGAGGGTGTGTGGTTCATATAATGCTAACATTGAATGGCCTGCTCACCAAACTATATACAAGACAGGATTGAGGACAAATAAGAGCCGTGAAGCAGCCACTTCCACAATTATGTTAAAATCCAATATGATTGAGAAATATCAGAACTTGAGGTCATGGTAGGGTTCACAGCAGAGATGAAATGATAATGGAAACCCAGGCTGAGCTCCCATTATATAGAAAGTTGGGTCGATAGATTGGGTTGTCTGCTATGCATTTGCTCCAAACAATTTGGAGCGTTTTGTGCAAAAAGAGAAACAAGTCACTGTAAAAATTAGCGACAGTGTAATCATGGTCTTATGTTTTTTTTTAATTTTTTATTACAGATAAGAACTTTACACTCTTAGGTAATCAAGAGGATCCTCAGCCCACTGAGTCTCGATCCTGGGCCTCATGGTTAAATAGGGAGAACTTGTGAGTCAAAATAGTTTAGGGATGAGTGACCTTGTGTTGCAGAAAAACTGAGCACATATAAATAAGTGTACAGTTACCTAAATGCAATGAATACTAGGTACACCATTCAAGCTCATAAAAGATTCGGTTTTTTTTGCGGGGGGATGCCCGCCTAAATATCAAGCACTTTCTTTAACAATGATCATTGGAAAAAGTCTGTAAATGTGGTTTTCTCATTGAACCACATATTAGTGTTTTCTTTCCACCAAAAAAAATTAAGAACAGTTCTTTACTGGCTGAAACATGACCAATTCAATCCAATAGCAGGATTGAACTTATTCAGGAAAAATCAATGAATTATTCTAAAAACTTCCCAGAAGCTATGTGAGATAGGTACATAATTCTCTTATTAACTATTTCCAAAAGGCAATTGTTCGGGTGATAATACCAATAGTGTATGGTGTGGCCATTCGATTTTATTATGCGACAATGCCAATGTTGTATACAGTGTCCCTCCATAGGTGAGTTTGAGGTCCTTATGATCATTGAGTTGGTAAACTAGTTGACACCCTCAGTCTGAAACTTGATTTGGTTACTCTTCGATGAGGTAGGGATTTGAAATTCCCCAGATTAGGTTCTCAAACATCCACAACTCTAAGCCCATCTGGATCATTGGCACTTGGTGGGGCTCAATGGGATTTTGGGCTCTTAGTGTTTGCAGATGGAATGATTTCTTCAATTATTAGACATAATCTTTTAGTCAAAGGAATCATCTACAGGGACTGATGTGCATTCCTGCTGGAGAATTCTTTGCAGCCTAGCTGAAGTTTTTCATGATAGCACTGCTAGAGAATTTCTTTGCAGTGAAACTCAAACTTAGTGTCTAAATAAACCTTGGCTACGGTGATGCAGAGGACTATGACCCTGCCTGTTTTTCTCCAATCAATCACACAAAATAAACTCAACAACAATCCTAAGGCTTGTTTTTATTCTGCAGCATTAAGTCTCCACACAATAATAGATATAAGCAGATCCTGCATGATAGGGCATGTCGATAAATGCTTCAAGCAATGATAAATTTACTAGACCTGAAAACTTGAAATAAAAATAAAAAGTCAAAAACATATCTTGGCCACAGGCTGTTTTGTAAACAAACAAGATAAACAGATAAATAAAAATTATTTCAAACTGCTTGCAAAAATTACAGTTGAATATCCATTATTGAGGATTTCATTCCACATAAGTACCTCTCCCTACAACCTGAAAACTTCACATCCATGTCGCGACAGCAGCGCCTTCTGGCCCTCAGACACACAAGAGGAAGGAGGCACAAGTTTTCTGAGAGAGGGTCTGTAGAACACCATCCAAGCCAGTGCATCCACATTCACACATTTGCAGTCCTTCAAATTCACCTGCCTCAGCTGCGTGCAGTCTTTCATCACATTCTTAAGCCCAAACTCTGTTACTCTCACGCACCCTTCCAATCCCAGCCTCAAAAGACATCTGCAACTTCTACCAACACCCATCAGGCCAGGATCAGTAAAACCTGATCCCTCTACCTGCAACTGCTCCAAATTCCTAAACCCCTCAAAGCCCTCAATTCCTAGGCTCATAACCTGCCTACACCCTTTCAACACCAGTTTTTTCAAGTTAAGGCAGCCTCTGCTAATAGCTCTCAGTCCATTATCAGTCACCAGCAAACAGTGGCTTACATCGAGAGAAACCAAACGTGGACACAGTATTGCAATGCATTTCAACGTTACATCCCCAACAGGCTTATTCCACGCAATCTTCAGAGACTGCAACTTACAGCACTGCTGGTCAGGGGCCATGCTTGAATTCATGCCCCATCCTAACCCTGTGCTCTCCATCTCAAGCTCCTCTAAATTCCTGCAATTCCTGAGGAGGCAAAAGAAGGTTGAATCTGTTAGAAGGGAACAGTAATTCAGACAGATGTATGTTAGATTAGGTAGCCTCTGCACAATAACCTCCATTATATCATCTGTCAGGCAATGTGCACCCTCCAGATTTAGGTGAACCAGGTTTGGACAAAATCTAGAGAGCCCCAAAATTCCTGCTGAAGTCATGCCCTTACACTGAGCTAAAATCAGCCTTTTGAGTTTCAGTTCTGCCAGATTTAGCAGTAATTCATCCGATATATTCAGCAGAGAAAGATCAAGACACTGCAGGCTAGTGGAGCTGGCCAAAGATTTTATTGCAGACTGGGAAATTCTACCTCCATTGACTGCTAAAGAAGTCAGTTGTGCGCACTGGGAAGCAATCATTTCTAGGCCTCTATCGCTGATAAGAGGACAGTCGAACAATATAAGTTCTTGCAGATGTCTGCAACCCCATGACAGGGCAGACAGAGCAACATCAGATAGAAAATAATTTCCTGAAACATTCAGAATTTTAAGACTGTGAAGCTGTCCGGCCAGGGCTTCAATTCCTGCATCAGTTATACTTACATCGTGAAGAGGCCTGAGAGCAGCAGCATATGAGATATCCAGCTGTTCAAGATTGGGAAAGGCTTCTGCAAGGGCTGCCAGGTCTTCGTCACGGAGAAGATGAATTCTGGAGCAGTTTAAAGACCTCAAAGAATTTTCACAGCTTTTGCCCAGTTGGGCAATGGCTTCAGCAGGCAGGGCCATCTGGCCTTGGAGACTGAGAGCCCTCAGCTGCAGTCCTGAACGAGCTATGTCTGCAAGAGGGCGTGCAAGATTGCCATGGAATTTATGCAGATCAATCTCTTGCAGCCCATTAAATCTTCTCAGAATCCGAGGTAGACCCCCATGGATCATCCCAAATGATGTGCTGGAAATCTTTATAGAAGGCCTAAGGCGGTTGGACATGAAAAGAAATTGTTTACATGCAAGTGAGACTGATGCCCACTGGCTTGGCTGTGTGAGATGCCTGAACACAATCTCCCAGCATTCTTCTGGCAGTTCTTTGCATTCATCTCCCATTTTGATTCAGAGAAAAATCTTGGGTTTGATGACGAAGAAATCAGAAACAATTTGGGGTGAAATGATGAGACATTTGTCAGACAGGGTATTAACCAGCATGGTTTTCACTCTTTTTCGACCTATTTGCAAGATAGAAATGATTTGGGTGTCCAAAAAAGGCAAAGTACCTATATATGACGAAGAAAAATCTTGGATTTGGTCATCTTAAGACAAATAAAACGGCAGAAATTTGGGGGTATCAACACAACATTTATCGGACTGGAGTATAAAAAAAATGATTGCTAATCTAGTTCTTCTTACTCTCTAAAAACAATGATTTGGGCGTCAGCAAAAGAAAATATAGGATTTCGTCATCTTCAGACACTGAAAACAGCAACAAATCTGGGATGAATTAATGCAACATTTATCAAACTTCGTATAAGCAAACATGATTTATATTCTTATTCTTCCTATTTGCTTAAAAATACTGATTTTGTCATCTTTAAGCCAATGAAAACAGCAGCAATTCTGGTTAAATAAATGAAGCATCCATAGTATAAACAAACATGACTCCTAATCTTTTTCTTCGTATTTGCTAAAAACAATGATTTGGGTATCTGAAAAAAGTTTTGGACTCCATAAAAAACGAGTTGGGAGCATGAAAAATCAGAGGAATCAATTCTTTCTAGTCTAGAAAAGCACTGGGTCTACAACATTACCGCAACCAGTATTAAAAACTGACGATAAACCATTTAGTGGGGATTGTTGAAGATATATAAAACTGTATCATAAACCATTCTATGGGATGTTAATATATATATATATATAACTTATCATTCATTTCGCTTTCGCCACGTCCTGGCCACAGAACTTCTAGAGAATTTGCTACACTCGTATTAAGAGGAGAGCAGTCAGGAGATGGATAGAAAGATGAGCAAAGGCTGGATGGGCTAATATTCTTCTTCCTATTGGCTAGCATAATGTCATTACATCACCGACATTTGTTCTTTAACTTTTGTGTTTTACAATATGATATAAGAAATTCAGAAATCCACTAACAAGGTATGTGGTGTGATAATGAACGATGGACAAACATTGTCAATTCGTGTCCATGAAAGAGTGGTTGTATATAGACATAGTGACATCTCATTTAAACAATCTATAAATTAAATAGAAAGGCAAGATTTTTGTGCAAGCCTTTGATAAGGGGATTGTCTTTCTATTTAATTTATATTGTTTAAATGAGATGTCACTATGCCCATTGCCACGTTCATTTTGTTTTTGTTGTCAACACTATGATGCACATCAACTACTTTTTTGCATAGATTTTTTTTGTGTCATAAACTTGGAACAGTTTATGAAGGTTGCCAAAGGTTTAGAGCCAAGATTTATGCCATGTTTAGACTAAGAATTGTGAGAGGATAGAATCAAGGTCGAGTCAAGATCGTTAGGATTTACATCAAGATTATCATTAGTATTGTGCCATCATTAATTATGCTAGGATTTGTGTAAAAGATAACATTGTTATTTGTATTATAATTTATAGTAAGATTTGTATTATCAATAGTCAATAATTTATATAATTAAATAATGATAATATATAAATAAGCAACAAAATATAAAAATAAGTAATTGAACTCAATACATGTCAATTAACAAGTTAAATACGAAAAATAAATACATTAAAATAAATAAAAAATTATTAATAAACTAACAATCAATAATGTTTTATAATGTTAATCATTATCATTATTTACATTATTCTTATTGTCGATATTATCACTCTTGTCATCACCACAATTGAAGTCATCGTCCCTTGTGAAATCTTCTTTGACATGTAATTTATTACCTAGAAAATATGTGCAAATTTAAATTATAAATCAAAAGTTTCACAAATTTTGTATTTTTTGAAACATGTATTTATAAGTGAAAATATATAATAAACTCTGAGAGAGAGAGAGAGAGAGAGAGAGAGAGAGATGAATGTACGTACATACGTATGTATGTATGTTTGTATATTATAAAAGGAATGTAGCAAGGTGTTAACAAGAAAAAAATTGAAAAATGGAAGGCAATATGCAACAGTTTTTTTAGTGGCAAATCTTCACCAATTGGCAAATAGTTGGTATTAGCCAATTTGATTTTCGTGAATATAATAAAATAGTCAAGGACTCAAATTGCTCAAATTTTACGATTTATTGGTCCAATGGATGTTAAATTGCTGCCAATTTATTTATGAAGCATTTATATGTAATATTTTTACCACAGTTTGTAATGGGGAATCACCTAGAATTTTGGATGCATGTTTTAATTAACAGACATATTCACCAATACCATTATAACACCATGCTATGGTTGGGGCCATAATCACTTTGAAATCACCACATGTTTTGGTTTGTGGTCTCAATCACCCAACATTTACATCAATTGTTTTACAATCACACAAGATTCACCACATTTTTATTCCATTTTACAATTTGTTAGGTTTCACCAAAATTAAATCCATATAGATATAATTAAAACTATGAATTATTCTTTTACATATTTTGTTCTACTCATGATTTGGATTGACTCAATTCTTGAATCTTAACATCCTTGGAAGAATTCTTTTTTGGACTCCTTTCTTTGGTTTATTCTATGTCCAATGGCTTCTTGCTACCTAGAATTCTATTTTTAATGAGTCATAGACAACTACAGGCATTAGCGAGTTAGTGAACTCCAAGTGATAATTTCTTTATTGTTCTATAATGTAAGATTCCTCTTGTTTATTTATATATTTGGCTTTAATGTTACAGATGATATTGAGTCATGATATATATAGGCCCCAAGCATCTATGATTCATTTTATCGATTTTGTCTGTTTAGTTACATTGCTACATAATATAGACTATACTAAAATTGGTAGTGTTGAGTTTTTGATGGGGACCTTAAACACAACATTTTTTTTGTAGTTTCTAATTCATGAGAGATGTGGAGCAGGAGACAATTTCTTGGAAGTGGTAAAGGGTGCTTATCAAAATTCAAAACCTAAATGTTGTACTTTCACAATGTGTGCAGTCTAACACTTGTAGATCAACCTACAACATCAGGATTTGCACCATCTACTAACAAACAAGGGATTACTTTAGAGGAAGATTGTAATGAGTTGCATGGTAATGCCAAAGATGATGTTATAGAGGAGTCCTTAAGTAGCGAGAATAATAATATTAATAAACCCACCTCAAAAAGTGATCAATAAAATGGAGATCATGCACTAAAGGAGAAAAGAAAAGCCAAATCAAATTTGAGGTGTTCAAGTGGGACTTGTCAAGGAATTTTCAAATTGATTGGGTGTCAAAGTACCCATTCATTAAACTGGTGGAGAATGAAAATTGTAATGAGCCACCCAAATAAACAATAATAATTAATGAAAATCTATAATTTAAATAACACATAAATGCCACAATTTTGAATTTTCCTTTTTGAAAACATATATAGATTCCATATTTCAAATAAAGATGCCATCATAAGATACAAATTTGGATTAGGACTACTATCCTTCAAATCCACCTAAGTACATCAAATATACATGTTTGACTTTTCATTATAAATTTGATTGACCAACAATCATAGTCATCTGATTTGAGTGCAAGAAACATGGTTGTCTAGCTGTAGGAGGGAGAGCATCATCCGAGCACTTTACCTTGAACCATATACCTAGAAGTCCCCCACACATATTTTTATTGGAAGAGGCCTAACCCTTCAATGAGGATGATAGATAGAGATGTCTACAATAGAACCAAATTTGAGAACTAATTGCAAATGTGAATACCTATCACATGTTTTCAATCAGGCAATCCCTGGATACCCTCTAGCTACCATGATTTTTTACTAACATGAGTCTATAGATATAGTGAACTATCGATGTCTACAACGTTTGCACCACTTTGGCCAAAGCATTCAATTTTTAGTCACATAAATGTGGATCATCTATTCATGCACTACTATCTCTTGCTTGACTCTCCTGATGACTAATGGGTAAGTGCACAAAGATGGGGGACCAAAAGGTGGCCACAACCATTTTTTGGTCCCATAGGAGTAATAGGGCGAGTGTGTTCTAACGCGAGTGCGTTATGGCTTGGTATTACCGAGCCTAAAATGTAAGCGTGTTTTGGTTCCAGAAAAATGTGCTCATGTTATAATGTGCTCCCTAAAATGCGAGCACGTTTTGGTTCCATAAAACGTGCTTGTGTTAAGTGTTGTCTAAATTCTAAAATGACTACTATGACAAGGTTTTCATTGTCCCTAAATTACTAAATACCCTATAACCAATACCCTCAACCCTATGCCTTAAAGCCTATATGCTAGACCCTTCACCCTATACACTCAACCACAGAGAGAGGGGGGTAGGAGGTAGAGAGGGGAGGGAGGTAGATAGGTGTGTGTGTGTGTGTGAGAGAGAGAGAGAGGGGAGGGAAGGGGAGGGGGGAGGTAGAGAGGTGAGAGAGAGAGAGAGGGTAGGAGGGAGGGAGGGAGGGAGGTGAGAGAGAGAGGGTAGGAGGTAGAGAGAAAGAGAGTGTGTGGGGGTAGGAGGTAGAGAGGGGAGGGAGGTAGATAGGTGAGAGAGAGGGAGAGGTAGAGAGGTCAGAGAGAGTGGGTAGGAGGTAGAGAGGGGTGGGAGGTAGATAGGTGAGAGAGAGAGAGAAGGTAGGAGGTAGAGAGGAGAGGGAGACGGAGAGGGAGAGAGAGGGGGAAGGGAGGTAGAGGTAGAGAGAGAGAGAGAGGTAGATGTTAGGAATTGCATGCAGAAGATATCAATTAAATGTAAATAAAGATTAAACAGAGGAATGAAAAATACACAAAAATAATAACAGTGAGACAATTTTAACGTGGTTCACCCAAACTCGGGCTACATCCACCAATAGAGAGTCCAATATTATTATCCAGCAATCCTTGCAACTCAATACCACTGTAAATGCTACAATACAATATCAATGGAAACCCTAACCCTTAACTACTTTTATCAAGCCTTATGTCGGTTACAATTTTTTTTATGTCGGCCAATAGAAAAAATAACTCTCGACGCCTTTATAAAATAATAAAAGTTGTTTGAGGTTTTGGGGACGCTGCCCCCGAGCCCTTGCGAGGGCACTTCCCCTTGACCCCACCCTATATCATGATAGGGAGCGCGCCAAGGGCGTTGCCCCTAGACCCCACAAGGGGCGCTGCCCCCAAACCCCCGTTAAATAATTTGGGGGGAAACCGCGTTGATAAAAGTGGGGAAAATTTAACCTTCGAGTCTGATTAAGCTCCATATAACAACAGTAGAGAGGTCAAAGAGAGTGGGTAGGAGGTACAAAGGGGAGGGAGGTAGATAGGTGAGAGAGAGAGAGAGGGTAGGAGGTAAAGAGGGGAGGGAGAGAGGGAGAGAGAGAGAGGGGGGAGGAATGTAGAGAGGTGAGAGAGAGAGTGTGGGTAGGAGGTAAAGAGGGGAGGGAGGTAGATAGGTGAGAGAGAGGTTAGGAGAGAGAGAGAGAGAGAGAGAGAGAGAGAGAGAGAGAGAGAGAGAGAGAGAGAGAGAGAGAGAGAGAGAGAGAGAGAGAGAGAGAGAGAGAGAGAGAGAGAGAGAGAGAGAGAGAGAGAGAGAGAGAGAGAGGAGGGGAGGGAGAGAGAAGTAATGACCTAGAGAGAGAGAAGGTAAGGGTGAGATGATTTTCCTTCATAATAACTCGAGCACGTTATAATGCATTCATGTTATTGCTTGCTTTGATAATTTCCAAGCCTTTGGCTTGGATTTGCCTTGGGCTTCCAACCCAAAGGCTTGGATTGAGTTTTGAATGTCCAAAGATGTGTTTTTGCAGATTATAAAAAAATTTACATAATCTTGAGCGTGCTCTCCATCAGGTTTGCACTTGTTTCAATGACAAGTCAAAAAAATACCACTATAATGTTAAGCTATCTCTTATCTTTCTAACCATATAGTTTTTTTTCACGTTTTGAGTATGTTAAGGTTTTCATCTTTAATTTATTTTGTTAGTGTATTTGTTTTTGTCAAAAACCAATGTGTGGTATTTTTAACTTTATTTTTTAACCATTCATTGAAATTTCAAATAAATTACATTTTTAAAAACTAGACTCCATTCTACACATATTAAAAAATTTGGATTTTCGATTATTTTTCAAAAACTTTAAGGGCGAACACGCTCAATTTTCTATTTTTCAGGATGTGTCCACTTTGAAAATTAGTAAAAAATCAATTATTCATGAAAAAATTATCAAAAAAATCAGGGATAAACTACATGGTGTTAGCTAATTTCTCACCAAAACAATATTTGAAATACTAAAAAAAAGTTAACATTTTAGGGGGGCCACACCAGACGTTATGTTTTTTAGAAAAAAATAGAACCAATTTGTGTGGGCCCCCTTTTTGAACCCCTTAATCTCAACCATTTAAAAAAAATAGTAGTTTAGAAACTAGATTCGGAGCACTACGATTCTTGTTTTTGTTGCATCTTCAAATTTTGAGTTGAACTATCTTCAATTTCTCATCCAACATCAGTCTTTCCTAATTTCAAAAAAAAAGTGGCCACTTAAGACCCCCTTTTGGTCCCCCATCTTTGTGCACTTACCCTAATAACTAGTAAAATGCAAGTTTAGGCTAAATGTATATTATCCTTCAGACACCAATCTCCCAATATATCTTATCCTAAGATGGTCCTACTAGCATTTTTCTATAAAAGATGGTCTTAGATCAATATATAACCATCAAGTTCTAATCTCCCGATATTCCTTACCCTGAGATGGTCTCATCCTCTAGAGTTTAATAATATGATCAATAACACAATAAATATTGTTTTCAAATCTCTTTGTATGCCCTACCCTTGAGATAGTACACCCCCAGTATACCCTTAATCTTGAGATGAATATAATAATACAAGGCACACGAATAACTTTTGTTTATAACCATGGAAATACACCCACCTAATAACATTGACACTAATGTTAATACATTGTATACCCACAAATAAATGCTAACTTGGGCATATGTGACTATATGAAAATACATGATATTATTGGGTTCCTCATGACCCTTAAGGACCAATGTAATATTATTGACTTATAAATGATCACATGCAACTTGCCCATAACTCTTAGAACATTCCCTGGGCTATTTCATATTACCATAGCTAGGTAGCATTATACAACTATTAAATTGGGTGATCCTCTATATCATAGGGTTGATTAACCATCATTAATAATTATAATAAGAATAGGGTAATTAAAAAATCTATTCTTAGATGATAGAATAATATTAAACTTAGCAAGGCCATTATCTCTACCCAATCGAGTTAGAGACTGTTTAACAATTGGACCCATACAAATTTTAAAATGCTTGGTCAGCACTCCAATAAAACATAGATAGAAGGAGGACATGTATTCATCTTTTCATTGGTAATAGAAGTGTGCAACCAAACTTGGGGTCTCTGAACTCACTAACAAGGTTGTTCTAATACAAACACAGTGAATATATATAGCTAACAAGGGTATTTCGACTCTAACCGAGAGTATAAGTTCTTTATATGGTGGTGGAAGCCAATAGGCAAGAGTATTGGATTTAGATCCAAATACTAGCACATCAAGATAGTTACAACAAATGATCACACCAATATCCAAATGGATCGATAGATCATAAAAAATAATATTATCTATTGTACCAAATCGATTGACTCATACATTAGAGTGATAGCAATGTGGTAGAAGAATGAAGGAACTCATTATTGATAGAGATATAACAATTATAACTATGATTAGAGGACTACATGGTCCACTCGAGACCATTCCATATCTTGTGATAACCATAACGATATACATGGCTATGAGTCAACTATTGTATGCTCCTCTCACAACCTTTGTGCCACAACTCAAAATACTAACAATACATGCAAATAATAATCTTAATCCCTATGGCCAAAGACAAGATGAGCTTATGGATCAATGACTTATTATCTATTATCAATATAATGACTTGATATAACTAAGGATAAGATTGTGTAAGCGTAAAACGTGGATCAATCAAATTGAATTTTATAAGACCCAAACATCAACAGAATAGAAGATAACAAGAAAGATTGAAAGAAAATAGCAATGAATAACACAAAGCAAACCTTCCTTGAAATCGATGCTTCTGTTGTTTGCCTATTACAACCATCCTTTTGCAGATGAAGTAAGCCCTCAGAGAGTGTACTCCTTTAAGCTGTGTTCGAGGAAGTCAATGGTAAATGGCTGTTGTGATATGCAATGAAGATGAGCTCCAAGGCAAGTATGTGATCTCAAGCTAGTGAATGGTAAAAGGGTGCCAAAGGCGCCCTGGTGAATTTCTGCAGAGTAACAATATCAAAAGCCTGGATGAATAGAGTGGAGGGATGGAGCTTCATTTATAGACTTGGAAGAATGGGAATCAACGGTTGAGAGGGGATATGAAGATCAACGACTGAGGATTGTTGAGGAATGTGCAACCAGTGGAAATGTGACAAGTGTCCCAGCTCCATCATGAAAAAGGGGATGTGACAAAATTGATTGGAGAGTTAACTCCATTGACTGAACAGTTAACAGACTTGATTGATCAGTCAGAAGAATGAATTGTGGGATTGACTGGATTGATTGAGGGATTAACTCAATTGACAGGTTAGTTAACACTTTTGATTGATTAGTTAACTAACCTCTGATTTGAGAAGAAATAGGCCATGTGGGTGAGGGAAAATAAGGTAATTAAATATTAAATATATTTAATTACATGTGCAACCTGATGAGGTGGAAAAGGTGAGGTGTAAAGGTGAGGTGGATTTTTGAATTTAGAACTTAGGATAGAGGAATTTGGATTAATTAAATAATTTATGATTATTTAATTGTGTAGGACATTTAGAAGAATTTTAATTAAATAAATTGAATTTATTTAATTATGGAACAGTGAATCGATTAAATAAATTTAGATTATTTATTTAATTGATAGAAGAATGGAATAAATATTTAGAATATTTATTTAGGATGATTTGTGTCATTTTTAGACGTATACATTTTGCCCCTCTTTGATGCAATGCAGTTTACAGCGTTGCTTCAAAGAATAAATAGTCTGATAGTGATACATGCCCCTGTTTGCCCCTGTTACAAGTTTGATGATAGGATGCCCCCTCGGGAGATTGGACGGGGAGAAGGCAGAAGGCATGAGACGGACAATCTCCAGATGAAGAAGGTTAGGTTTGAAGAAAATGGGATGAAGAAAAGAGTCGAATGATACGTGATGCAAGAAGAATGATGACACACACAAGCAAGCAAGCAAGTATGCAGAAAATGACACACGAACAAACAAGGTATTGCCCCTGTCAAGTGGTAAACCAACGATATACTAATAATGATATACAACAATGTTGTCATGGCGGGGAATGATATATCCCTAGACCAACACGGCAGGCATGTTGTCATGGCGGGGAATGATAGATCCCTAGAGCAACATGAAGGATAGTGTCTGCTTTCAAGAAATGAAGCATGTCATGTAAGACGCGTGTATTGGTCTAACTTCGACAATGCAACATCCTGTATAAGACAATTGATTGATTAACTAATCGAGTTGGTTTACGACCAGACAAAGATCAAGACCCCTGATTGTGATCGGATCATTTGTGCAAGATTGACTTGACTTGATTGGTATGGATTAAGGATGGACCTTGCATTTGGATCATTGCTCAGACTGACTGGACAAGGATGAAAGATATGATGATAGATAGAAATCTAATTGATAGAAGAAAGACTCGATAGAAGGACTCACAAGCTTTTATTTGTATTGATACTCTGCATTGTTGGATCTTTATTGCATGGGGTATGGTATGGATGTATAAATGGATATAGGATGGATGCTTTACTTTTAGAGTGCTTTATTTCATCATTGGGCATTTTGTTTTTGGTACATTTTCTGAAATGTGGTAAGTGAATACAAGCATCTAGGTATAATTGAACCGAGATGACCTGAGTACTACTTACATGGATTTTGATTGAGCAAGTCAATACAAGCATCTAGTCAAAATTGAATCTAGATGACCTGAGTACGTTTTGCGTGTCAACAAACAAGGATTGCCCCCGTTTATGTTAGACCTTTGATGTCCTCGATGATCTTTTGTCGATCATGTCCTTAGACAAGGCTTCACATTACTAAAGTTTAATCCACAAATAGCAACAAAGAAAATAATCATGCCCCCATCGTAGCGGCTCTAGCGTCTGCATCCTTGAGTAGCATAGAAAGACATGATAACAAAAATCAAGACTCTGTAACTTAACCCTAGTTCCAATCCACAAAACATTCTTGCCATTAGATGTGTTTATTTCTTGCTGTAGGTTGAATAAAATCATTTAGAAGACTTTGGGTATTTGCTTTGCGTTGGGTAGGTTAAAATGCCCATAGTCAAGATCTTTGCTTGAGGCGCAGGTTCTGCTTGCATTTGCTTGTTTGGTGAGAAGATTACACAATCCTTATTGGGGAGACAGACCCTAAGGGACTGACCTAGTGCCTCGGGGGCTCATTGCTAAATGGCCTTGCCTACGTGACGACGCAGAGGCAACGTAGTTCAGGGTAAACCCTAATGGACCATGGATGGACTAGAAGAAAGACGATAAGAAAGGGGGTGAATGGGACCGTGGGAGAAATGGAAGCCTCGGGGGCGCATTAGAATAATGGCCTTGCCTACGTGACAGCGCAGAGGCAACGTAGTTCATGGACTTTGGACCATGGACACTGACAAGAGACACTATTCCAGGCTCACATTGAGGAGATGGTATGGGACAAAACCTTGGTTGACAAGGCCACAAGGTGAGTATCAAGCCATGATAGGTAACTGTCAAGTGTTTATTGCGGGACAGATATGGGTCAAATGGGAAATGAGCGAAGGAATAATGGACACAGGGTGATTGGATTCCCAAAGATGGAGAAGGCGGTTTATCACAAGTAACGCCTGTTTACCAGGTTTTCATCACTTGCTTTTATTTACACGAGAAGCTAGAAAGTAAACATGACGCCTATTTGCCAGGTTTTCATCATGATACCTATCTAAGGCGCCTGTTTGCCAGGTTTTCACCAAAGGACGATTTTTTTGTATGCTTTCTATTTTTTCTAATTTTTTTGTATTTTCTCTTTTCAACTTTTTTGATTTTTTGATTTTTGATTTTATTGTGCCCCCTTGCATTGGGGTTCTCCTAGGTATAGAACCGGCGAAGGTGCATGCTGTTGATTGGATCATCGAATGCTGTTGATTGGATCATCAAACAACTCACCCTCGACGTGGCCAACTGATATGCCCCCGATCCATAAGCAGCTACAATCACATAGGGCCCAAGCCAGTTCAGTTTAAACTTACCTTTCTTTTCTCTGTCTTGTTGATTATAAGGGTTTTCTTTGAGGATGAGGTCCCCAACCTTAAAGCATCTTGGGCGAACCTTGTGGTTATAGCTTCTTGACATCATCTGTTGATATGCTTTGAGATGATCAAAGACTTTCTGGCGCCTTTCTTCTAGCAACTCTAGTTCTTGTAACCTGGAGACTCTGTATTCTTCGTCTGATATGAGACCTTTCAATGACACCCTAAGGGATGGTAGTTCGACCTCAATGGAGAGGATGGCTTCTGAACCATAGACAAGGGCGTAGGGTGTAGCACCTGTGGGAGTGCATATACTGGTTCTGTAGGCCCATAGAGCGGGATTGAGTTGGACATGCCAATCACGGCCAGCATCGTTGACAGTCTTCTTTAGGATTTTTAGAATGGTTTTATTCGATGCCTCAGCTTGACCGTTACCTTGGGGGTAGTATGGAGTGGAGAAACGGTGTTAGATTTTGAAACGCTCACAGAGGTCATGGACATCCTAATTTTTGAATGGTCTTCCATTATTCGTGATGATAGATGAAGGAATGCCATATCTGCAGATAATGTAATTCAGAATGAAAGAGGAAATTTGCTTGCCTGTGATGGTGGTTAGGGGAACGGCCTCAATCCACTTTGTGAAATACTCAGTGGCGGTTATGATGAATTTGTGGCCGTTGGAAGAGGGTGGATGAATCTTTCCCATAAGGTCAAGTCCCCACTGGCAAAAGGGCCAGGGTGTTGTTAAAGGTCTCAACTCTTGAGCCGGTGCATGGATCAGGTTCCCATGTATTTGGCACTGTTTGCACTTTTTGACAAACTGGTATGAATCCATTTCCATTTTTGGGTAGTAATAGCCCAAACGCATGAGTTTTTTGGCTAAGGAGGGACCGCTGGAGTGTGTTCCGCAGATCCCTTCGTGTATGTCTCGCAAGGCAGTTATGGATTCTTCTTGTTCTAAACAACGGAGCAAAGTACCATCCAGACCACGTCGGTAAAGGGTATCAGCTATGATGGTGTAACGAGAGGTTTGTCGTATGAAAGTTTGCTTTTGGTTGGAAGAGAGGTCAGGTGGGAGAAGGTTGTCCTTGAGGTAAGTGTAAGTCTTACCATACCAAGGTGAATCAGATCTGACCAGAAGGCATATGGAATGGGTCTCAAGGAGATCATAAGCTGGTTGCCATATAGTTTCCACTAGGAACTCATACCGTGACTCATGTTCAGGTATTTCTAGAAGAGAGGCTATGGTAGCCATTGCATCTACTGCTTTGTTCTCGATCCTGGGTATTTGCTCGAAGGAGATGGTCCCAAAGTGTTCTTTGAAGTCGTCGATCATTCTTTTGTAGGGGATGAGCTTTTCATCTTTGGTTCGATACTCATCATTGACTTGATTGATGATAAGCTGAGAATCACCGTAGACATGTAGTTCTTGAATTTTCCACTCAGTTGCCATCTTAAGACCAATCACCAAGGCTTCATACTCCGCTATGTTATTGGTGCATGGAAATAATAAACAATAAGACTTTGGAATTGTGTCGCCTTAGGGAGTTATGAATAGGATGCCTGCCCCTGATCCATGGTTTGTGTAAGACCCGTCGAAGTAGAGTTTCCAAGAAGATGTTGATATGGTGAATAAGAACTCATCAGGAAATTCAAACTGTATGGGCTTGTTGTCTTGTAATGGTGCATCTGCTAATTGGTCAGCTATGATTTGTCCCTTGATGGCTTTTCTATCCACATATTCGATGTCATACTCATTGAGAAGCATTACCCACTTTGCTAGGTGACCTGTGAGAGCAGCTTTGCTGAGAAGATACTTCAATGGGTCTATTTTTGCAATGAGCTTAACAGGGTGCGCAAGCATGTAATGCCAGAGTTTTTGTGAAGCAAAAACTACCATGAGACATGATCTTTCTACTTGTGAGTATTGCAACTCATAGCCCACTAAGGTTCGACTAATGTAGTATACAACTCTTTCTTTGTTCTCGTAATCTTGCTGTGCTAGAAGAGCTCCAAGAGCGGTAGGTGTAGCCGATATGTAGAGAATTAGAGGCTTACCTTGGATGGGAGGCATGTGAATGGGTGGATTCATAAGGTACTCCTTTAGCTTGTTGAATGCTTCTTCACACCTTTCATCCCACCTAAATGGAATGTTCTTATGCAGGAGATGGCTGAAAGGTTGGCACTTGTCTGCCAGCTGTGATATGAATCTGCGGATGGCCTGCAGCTTGCCCTGTAAGGATCTCAACTGAGTTAGAGTTTTGGGTGGTGGCATGTCCATTATAGCTTTGACCTTGGCCGGGTCTACCTCTATTTCATTTGCCGACACAATGAAGCCTAGTAGCTTGCCTGAGGTTACCCCAAACACACATTTCTTTGGGTTTAGCTTGACTTGGAATTGGTCCAACCTTTGAAAAACTTTTTCTAGTACATCTAGGTGTGAATCCCTTGTGAGAGACTTTGCTAGGATATCGTCGACATAGTCTTCCATAGTTACATGCATCATGTCATGAAATATAGTAGTCATAGCTCTTTGATATGTGGCACCTGCGTTTTTCAACCCAAATGGCATGACATTCCAGCAAAAGGTACCCCATGGGCAAGTGAAAGCTGTCTTGTGTTGGTCCTCTGGTGCTATTTTGATTTGATTATACCCTGAGAATCCATCCATGAGTGATAACATTGTATGTCCTGCAATTAGGTCGACTATGATATCGATGTTTGGCAATGGAAAGTCATCCTTGCGGCATGCTTTGTTTAAGTCTCGAAAATCATTGCATAGTCGAACTCGGCCATCTGGTTTAAACACTGGCACAATATTGGATATCCATTCTGGGTAGTCTATGGCTCTAATGAACCCCACATCTAGCAATTTCTTGGGTTCTTCTTTGACCAAAAGGGCTATGTGAGGATGCATCTTTCTCAGCTTCTGCTTTACTGGTTTCACTCCTGGATCCAATGGCAGATGATGTAGAATTAAGTTTGGGTCTAGGCTTGGCATGTCTACATATGACCAAGCAAAGCTACCTCTCTTCTGTTTAAAGAACGGTACAAACCTGGTTTTCTCTGGTGGTGTAAGAGATTTGGCAAAGTGGATAATCTTGGGCTGTTCTTCTGTTCCAATATTCACGGGCTCTGTTGGTTCCACAACAATCTGTGACCTTTCCTGGTACATATCACTAGGGAGAGTGTCAAGCATTCCATCATCAGGTGCCATAGTTGGATTTTCACCTTCGGATGCATCCTTTCTTTTTACTGTTTTATGATCTGACACTGCCGCAAGGTAGTTTTCACTATCAGATCCATTTTTGATCTTGATATTTTTGTGACTGGAAGGCTTGGCACCCTCCCTGAAGTAAGCCACAGTATTCAGTTCGATAGTAAAACCAGCCTTATGATCTCCCTTGGGTAAGTGGTCCCTAAGTTCCATATAATTGATGTAAGCATCGTCGTTTTGGAACATATCTAGTTGGGGAGTTCCTTGCAGATCCCAGTCAATAAGCTCAGGGTGCAAGAGGGGAAGGGAGTTGGATGATAGACCTGATTCATTGATGGTGTGAATGGAAATGTTAGGAGCATTGGCGGGGGTAGTGTTCTGGGTGGTACTTTCCTCCAAGTTGTTTATTGCAATGGAATTTAAACTTTCCTCGGAAGCCATAATCTCAGGGATGGGCAAATTAGACTCTAGTGGTCTGTCCCGTTACGTTCGTCCCTCATGGTAGGGGCTAAGAGTTTGGATGGTGTCAACCTCTTTGTCATCGTAGGAGTGCTCTGTTAGCTCGTCCCACTCATACTCATTTGAATCATCTGAATCTGTGTCGCTGTCCACTTGGAGTGTTTGGATTGTCTCCACAAGGCAGGCATTTTCCTTGGCCTTACCCTTGCCTTTGTATCCTAGGCCACTTGTGTTTCTAGCCGAAGAGGATGAAGAAGGTTGTATAGGTTCAATGATTCCTTCTTTTCTGAGGCCGATGGGGCCTTGTCCTTCGTACCCCATCCTATGCAAAATAGTCTCACCTCGCCCATAGAGTTCTATAGGGAGTCTAGGCAGATCTTGGGGTGTGTTTTCTTCTTCAGCATAAAGCCATTGCAAGAGATCTCGCTCCTCTGTTTCATCAGATAAGGTCCCCCATTTTACAAAGGGATTTGCGGGAGCTACAGGAGGAGCAGATGGCTTTGGAAAATGTTTGGGTTGGCCAAAAGATCTAGGAGACAAGGGAAATTTGGCAAGATTGAGACTGTGCTCAATGGAGTATTCCCCCACTCCACTTTCTTTTATTGTAATTTTCTGTGCTTTGGGTCTTGAGGAGGAAGCTTCAGCGGTATGGTCCTGTTGCGAGGTAGGGGAAATGTATGCTCTGTTGTTGGGTATGACACACTTGGGTTTTGCACGGAAAGAATTGCAGTGTTGGTAGGGGTCAGGGTCACCTTGAACGGTGACCTGCTTGCCATTGTGCGGGAATTTAATGCATTGATGAAAGGTTGAGGGGACAGCCTTCATGGTGTGAATCCATGGTCTCCCGAGTAGGATATTATAATCAAGCTCCCAATCAAGGACTTGACACACCACATCTTTGATTACTGGTCCCACCTAAATGGGTAGGACAACTATTCCCTTTGTGGTCCTTTCTTCCTCGTCATATGCTTTGATGGTAATTTTCCTCCTCGGATCAACTGCTTGTTCGGAGAACCCCACTACAAGGACTAGCTTTAATGTGCAAATATTTAAACTAGCACCTCCATCAATGAGAACCCTCTTGATGCGGTGTTTGTGTATGAATGCGACAATGTGTAGAGGGGTGTTATGAGGTTGGGAGACAGAGAGGTCATCTTGCTCAGTAAAAGATATGGAGTTGGAAGATGTCAGATTGCCTACCATGGTCTGAAACTTTTCTTGTGCCAGATTAGTGGGGACAGTGGTTTCCACTAAGGCTTTCTCAAGAATCTCCTTATGAGAAGGAGATAGATGCAAGAGCTCCAATATAGAAATGTGAGCTGGAGTTTTTTGTAACTGGTCGATGACATTGTACTGACGGAAATTGGATGAAGATGGTGGCGACCTTGGAGGGGCGGTATTGAGCGTGACTTTACCACTGCGGGTAATTATACTACAACCATTTCTGTTAGGTCCTGGTTGTTGGTTGGGTGAGATGACATTGACCTGCGGGATTTGCTCAGAAATGCAATTTATTGTGTAGTCAAATGGCACACTTGCATAGTTGGCATTACTAGTCCCGTTGCTCTGATTTGGTCGGTTGGGATTATTGTTGTTGTCGTTACTGTTGTTGCCATTATTGTTGTGGCTGTTGTTGTTGTGGCCATTGGTATTGTGGCCATTGGTGTTGTAGTTATATGGCCTGTTGTGATTCAAAAGTGGATCCCTGTAGGCTACATGAGTTTCATTGGAGGTATGCTGTTGTGTCCCTCCCTGGTTCTGATCTAGCACATCTTGGATGACATTTTTGAGGCGTCTGCAGTTGTTAGTTGTATGCCCCCTTCCTTGATGGTATTCACAATAGTCTGTGTCCTTCCAGTAGGGAGGTTTGACTATAGGCTCGTAATCACTTGTTGGCGGTAGGGAAATTTCGTTGTTTGCCAACAACTTCCTTAGTGCAGACTCTTGAGACTCCCCCAATGGTGTGAATTTTCTCCTTGGATTTGAATTGAACCAAGGTCTGGGCTCCCGAGAAGGTGGTTTGTTGATTGTACCGTTGTTAGTTTCACCCTTTAGAGTGAATATAGGTTGTTGCTTGGGAGTTGCCGCCTTGGCATCCACTACCCCATCATTGACCACATTCTTGTTCTTGGTCCAAAACTTTGACTTATCCGTTGTGTAATTTGAAGTAGGTGTGTCTTTGTAGATCTTGATAGCTCCTTTAGTGATCATAGCCTTTTCGATAAATAAGCCCATTTCAATGACTTTTGAGAAAGATGCAGGGCATTGTATCTGAATCTGATAGCTAAGATCAATGTTTAGGTTGTGGACAAACATCTCCAATAGCTGCTTCTCAAGCATATCATAGGAACACTTACTAGCTAGCTGTCTCCATCATTGTAAGAAGGCGGCGAATGACTCACCACTCTTTTGTTTGGTGGTGCATACATCTAGCATAGATACCTCGTGTTCTATGTAAGAGAAGTGCGTTATAAATTTATTGACAAGTTCATCAAAAGTTTTGATCCCTGGTGGGAGATGTGAGAACCACTCCATAGCCTGACCACCTAAAGATCATGGGAATAGTCTCATCAAGTAGGTCTCGTTGTGAGCCACTTCTAAACATGCTGCAGTGAATTCCCTGATATGATCCCTAGGGTCCCCCTTCCCTTTATATTTGTCAAACTTTGGCACTCCGAACTGATAGGGGAATGGCTTCATGACCAAATTCTTGTCAAAGGGGTACGGTGCTATATCTTCTAAGGAGTAGTTCTTGGTACTTGTACCCGTCTTAAGGTCTGATATTTCTTGTGTGAGGCTCTCGAGTCGTTTTCTCATTTCTTCCATAGGAGCATTTTGATCTATGGGTTTCTTGCCTCTATCATTTGCATGGGGGACTGTGTCATTTGTGCCCCTCTCATTATCATCACACCTCTCCGGATCATCATCGACATTTTCCATGATGGAGGTTATGTCAAAGTCTGTAGGGAGTTTGATTCCGAGACTAGCAAGATGATGGAAGTATTTATGGGGGTCTTCAAGGAGTACCTTCTCTACCGAGCGTTGGAATTTTCTATCTTGGATGTGCGCTACTAATTCTTCATGAGAAATTTCTTCATCATCCTCACGTGGTGTGACGAGGTGATTGGATGAGCCGGCCATTTCTTTTTGCTTGTTGTACTGGGATCGAGTAAGAACCATGCAAGGTGACGCGGGATGGAGGGGACTGGGACTGGAAATTTTGGCAAGGTGCCGACAAAGACTGTAGTGGATGGGATATCTAGGATACGACTTGGACAAAGGATTCTCTCGCTCAATGACTTCAAGTAAGATGGTTGACACAAGACGGTAGCCACTAGTAAGGGTAGTTGATACCTATCTTACTATATATGGACTAGTCGCTCAACAAGACTACTAGCAAAGGTACTGTGACCTACTAGGCTTACGTGAATTCAGTAATGACATGAAAAGGGACCTATGTCAAACCGGTATGGGACAAACTGACTTTGGGACAAGAAGTGTTTGGATAGAAAGCGGATGGGACGATTGACGAAAGAGAGAGATTTGGGTGAAACAGATGAAGACTGACGGCAAGGTCGAATATGATCTCAGAAAGTGAAACTAGGCTGAAATGGGTGCTCCAATTAGGTGAAAATATTTTCTCAAAGATAGGGCAAGTGCTCACTGTCGTATATGCGCCGAAACAAATGCACAGCAGTAATGAACAAATGCGCCATAAGTCGCGGTATATGCGCAGCTCTGGTGAAGTAAAAATGCGCAGCAATAGTATTTATATGCGCAGCAACAATATATATGCGCAACAAATCATTACAAATATGCAGCAAGTCGTTACAAATGCACAGCAGAAAGGAGTATATGCGTAGCTCTGATATTTTTGGCAAAATTTTTGGATTTTTCTCTTGTTTTTGGGATTTTTTTTTTGGCTGGAAAAGGTCTTCCTGATCTGATTTTATGAATTAACAGCAAGAAAATATAGCAAGCACAAAGAATATTTTGTAGTTTTTCATTGTTTTTGTAGTTTTTTTGACTCTATTTTGGACTAAACCGAACAAAAGCAAGCACAAAAATCCTAGGCGAGAAATGGATTATAAGGGATTTGGGCCACTAGAACAAGAGGTATTTAATGCGGGCAACCGTTCAAGTGGTTACATGTGCGGCGGCACTACTCTCCGTTATGGAGTCTCCCAGCCTCAAAGGGTTGCGCCTGAGAGGGTTTTGGGGGAGGTTGGCCGTCGGTGTAACATAACAGCACTTGTTGCAGGAAGTTTTCACCTCAAGCACAATTTTTTTTAAGTGGCTTGGTAGGGCTTGGCGTTAGCCTGTTACCACTTAGGGTCGTTCCCACTTGGACAAGCATGCATCCAAGGGCAGGCCCCTCCTAAAGTTTAAACAAAGAGAATGACAAGTCTGGTACTCTGATCACCCAGAAAAGGGGAGAGCATAAACCTATTGTCATTCGTCAAGCACAGAAAACACTAATTAATCCAACCTAGTTAAAAATAGAAAAACTGAATGGGCTAATCTACTCAAACACAGAACTTTGAAGTGATTTTAGCAAGATAGCATTGGTTGAGTTTTAGTCCCAGAAATCAATGGTGAGTTCAGTTTTAAACCGCGTAGCACGAAATAGTTAACTTTGAAATTTTGGTCTCACGAGATAGTAGTAGTTCAATTTTAACCCCAAAATCAAAGGTGAGTTCAGTTTTAATCCTCGTAGCACGAAATAGTTAACTTTGAAATTTTGGTCTCATGAGATAGCAGTAGTTCAATTTTAACCCCAAGATCAAAGGTGAGTTCAGTTTTAATCCCAAATAGCAATAACTTGGAAAGTGTTGCAATGCAAGAAACAAATGATCCAGTTACTTCTTTCCTAATTAGAGCTAGGTGAGGATTTGAATGCACATCAATTTTACTATCCTTTGGAAAGTGAAGTGTGAACTATTTAGATGCAACTATATGGAACTAAACCCGAGCCTATCCTCCAAAACAGCTCCAGCAAACACCTGCGGAAGGGTTAACGTTAGCAAATTTTCTCAAAAAAATACTAAAACCATAGCCTATTACAAATGCGCAGCTTTAGTGATTAGATACGCAGAAATAATCAACAAAAGCGCAACAATAATGAATGTGCCGCAACAGTGTGTAAAAATGCAGTAGGAATACACAGAAGCGTAGAAGGAACAAATACGCAGCAATTATGATCAAATGTGCCGTATAAATGAATAGATGCGCAGTAATTATAAATGCGTGGTAACGGTGTATATATGCGCTGTAAAAAGGAACATATGCGCAATATAATCAAAAGCGTCGTAACAGTGAGCAAAAGCGCAGCGAAAATAAATAGATGCGCAGAAATGATAGAAGTGTCGTAACAGTGAATATATGTGCCGCAGAAATGTTTAAATGCGCCGAAGTAGCCTGTGCGTGACTTTGCGTGACCTGTACGGAACCTGCCTTCAAAAAAGCTCAGATTTTGATGAGATAAAGGGGCAAAGGCCCCACGGTGGGCGCCAAAAATGTAAGGGTAAAACGTGGATCAATCAAATTGAATTTTATACGACCCAAACATCAACAGAATAGAAGATAACAAGAAAGATTGAAAGAAAATAGCAATGAATAACACAAAGCAAACCTTCCCTGAAATTGATGCTTCTATTGTTTGCCTATTACAACCATCCTTTTGCAGATGAAGTAAGCCCTCAGAGAGTGTACTCCTTTAAGCTGTGTTCGAGGAAGTCGATGGTAAATGGCTGTTGTGATATGCAATGAAGATGAGCTCCAAGACAAGTATGTGATCTCAAGCTAGTGAATGGTAAAAGGGTGCCAAAGGAACGCTGGTGAATTTCTGCAGAGTAACAATATCAAAAGCCTGGATGAATAGAGTGGAGGGATGGAGCTTCATTTATAGACTTGGAAGAATGGGAATCAACGGTTGAGAGGGGATATGAAGATCAACGACTGAGGATGGTTGAGGAATGTGCAACCAGTGGAAATGTGACAAGTGTCCCAGCTCCATCATGAAAGAGGGGATGTGACAAAATTGATTGGAGAGTTAACTCCATTGACTGAACAGTTAACAGACTTGATTGATCAGTCAGAAGAATGAATTGTGGGATTGACTGGATTGATTGAGGGATTAACTCAATTGACAGGTTAGTTTACACTTTTGATTGATTAGTTAACTAACCTCTAATTTGAGAAGAAATAGGCCATGTGGGTGAGGGAAAATAAGGTAATTAAATATTAAATATATTTAATTACATGTGCAACCTGATGAGGTGGACAAGGTGAGGTGGAAAAGGTGAGGTGTAAAGGTGAGGTGGATTTTTGAATTTAGAACTTAGGATAGAGGAATTTGGATTAATTAAATAATTTATGATTATTTAATTGTGTAGGACATTTAGAAGAATTTTAATTAAATAAATTGAATTTATTTAATTATGGAACAGTGAATCGATTAAATAAATTTAGAATATTTATTTAATTGATAGAAGAATGGAATAAATATTTAGAATATTTATTTAGGATGATTTGTGTCATTTTTAGACGTATACAGATTGAACCAATATAATAACCAAATCAACATATGCAAAATATAGATACAATCTACTATATAACCATTATCTAATCACTAAACAAATTCTAATAGCAATATCATTGTATAGACAAATTAGTTGGGGTGCTCATACCTATAGATTCTCCTACGATCTGTACTTGGTCTTCACATCGACCTAGTTTTCCCTTCTAAAGGAAAGCAACACTATCAAAACTAACCCTTTAATTTTCAGACCAAAATAAATTATTCAGAATGTCACACCCTATTAAAGGAGTCTCCCTATTTTAGACTTAGATGCAGCCTCCATAAAGAGAGAGAATAGACTATTTTCAATGCACCACCTCTTCTTTTTAGTTATTTCCCCCACTATCATCAACTATTTTTAGCCTCCACCACTTGATATACACCTCAATGGCCCAATATTCCCATTCAATAGTGATTACAACATGCAGGGAGATAGAATAGGAAAATAATAATATCATGGGCATGCCATTATCAATAATAAATTTGAAATAAGATCATGCTTATAAAATAATATTATATTTATAATCAAATTGACTATAGGATACTATGCATGAGCATCTACACAATAAATAAATCATAACTATATTATGCTATTGAAATTATAACATTAGTAATTAATCAACTCTTAAAATATTAAATCAACTAATAAAATAAACCATTGTGACTCTCTTCAACAACACCTAACATGCTCCTAGGCATTTATCAAGCATCACATATAGTCATATTACCAACTCACATAGGTGTGTGTGTGTGGTTCTCAATTAATTTGGTTCAAATACCGACTTGTTGCTATCTATCATCCTCTCCCAGATGATACTCTCTCTTGCCACATGGGTGGGGAATTTAGGTTATCCTACATCCACCTTGTATTGAGCCAAACAGTAATTAGTCCATTAGGAAAATAAATCATAATCACAATTTGAGTAAATATCAACATAAAAAGCACCACACCTAAGCCATTTGCATCCATGAAGCATATGGGAATTCCATCAATCATGAGATAGTACACCCATCATTAGGACAACTCAACTACACCTATCTATCACAAGGGATTAATCCACCTTCATTATTCAACTTTCCACATCAATATCATCTACTCTTATATAAACACATGGTAAAATCCTATCTCTTAGAATATGTCATTATAATATCCATTACATTGCATTCCATTTGCATCAAGTCTCAAGTGTCAATCACCTAGCATTATTGTGTATCCATATCAACACCATTTGTTATGTTGTTTATTGTCTTCCAACTCTTTTCAAATCATTAAAATTGATCAACATAGCTTGTCGAAGGTAAATATCCTTATAGAGCAATCTCCAAATGATGTTCATCAACATCACCAAGTTTTTCCATTACAAGTACAACCATTAGGCGAGCCTCTTTTGCAACTTCTAAAGGACTGAAGGCCACAGGGTCAAACCCATAGTCAAAGGTTATTTTCATGAATAAAAGGTCAAATATTTAGTCATAGAATTAAACTCATACACATTTAGAGCATGACTTATTTCAAAATTTTCTTTTCTACTCTTGACATACCCAAGTTTAAGTGATTATGAGATACAATTTAAAAGTTATGATCAAAATAATGGATAACTACCTATCAACTATTGAAATCAGTTAAATATTTTCACTCCTCTTAATTTTTAGGATTTTAAATTCCATCATGTATGATGTGTGATAGCTCTAAATTAGGTCAATTAGAGTGTATTGCTTATTGCATTCATTAAAACCCAATTTTTTTTAAAGGAAAAATTTTAATGTACATGTTCAATACATATTTCCAATAATAACTTTAAGGAAACCCCCAAAAATATATAAAATCCTATGAATCCTAGTCAAAGACATTAATTTTATGGTGAAAGTATGCTTATTTTGGGGGGAAAAATAATTTATGTGATGAATTTGTTCGTATTTGCCAATAATGTTAGTTTTTGCTAGTGAATTATAAATGTATTTGCAAAAATAAATAAGTTAGCTAGAAAATTATTGATTGAATTTGAAAGGATAAAATAAATTATCGAGAAAATTTTCTAACCATTCTTAAAAAATTCATAACGTGGCTCACAAAAATATTCAGATGCTAAATGATAAGGATTAAATCATTTGGCAATTTTTTAGCATGATAAAGATTGAATTTTCTGATAAATTCTACATCCTCTGATGAACATTGATCAATGAATTAAGATTTATTCCACAATGAAATTATGACACCCTCACATTTGGCAATAAAAGCTCCAAAATATGCATTACCATTAATATTATAATATGGATACCTTATGGCATACATGCAAAGAAATTATTGGAGTGAAATGAAATGAAATATTTTAATAACATCAACCAACATATTTATTAATGGAAATATTTATGCAAGTATAGAAATATAGATCATTTTTTAAATATTGGATCATCTAATATATGATTATCAACAACTTAAGTTGTGTTCTGGGCTACTAAATTTCTAATAGACCCATATTTCAAGTTAAAAGTTCTAGAATAGGCCTATTTAAGAGACAAGTTATGACTTGTGAGTTCCACGTAGATTAAAATATTATTATGTTTTGATTATTAAATGTGATTTAGGGGGTATCATGCCTATATATTAATAATACACCAACAAAATTACAAAAACCCTTGAGTTGCCCTAACACAAAACTCAAGAATAGTTTAACAAAACACTCGTGGAGCCTTACAACCAAGACCTTCCAAAAAGGAAAAAATTACCCTAGAGAAGACTAGTGTAGAACTACCAAGAAAAGAAAGAATAAACCATATAACCACTCAACACATAGACAAACAAAACATGATTGTAACTACACTCACATGGAACAAAATGACAAAAAGAAACACTAGAGAGATTTACAAGAGAAGTCAATACTATCACTTGAACCATCTGAGTCTACCACCCATTGGGTTTTGCACATTTGTCTGATTCTAGCTCTAATGAAGGAAACTTTGAGTAGGAAGAATGTTTCATAAACTACCCTTCTATCTTTTGGTAACAAGAACCCATAAACATAATTCTTATGCTGATCTAATGCTCTATTGAAATTACTCAACAAACCATTCAATAAGCCATCACATGTCTTCCGAAGAATACAACAAGTAGTAGCCAAGTCAGGTAACATTTCAATTGGAAAAATATCTCTCATATCCCAAAGCTTGGAATTGTAAGTAAGCTAAGGTAGGGGAACAACTTCCTACACTAATCTTGAGGGGAGCGATATGCAAAACTTTTCAGATCTTTACAACAGTTACAAAAATAAACACAAATAGAAATCATACCATAACATAGTAATTGTGTGGGGAAACCCTGTCGGGAGAAAAACCCCACACTCTAAAGCCGCCCAATATATTATTCAGGAATCAAGAAGATTACAATATACTTGCAGAGTAATCTTTCAAAGGAGTATAACCAACTAGAGATCTGGAGGAAACTCAACATCTATAAGACTCTTACACACAAACTCTATCTCAAGCTCATGATATATAGGAGATACAATACAGTAAACTGTCAGCGGTAATTACAAAACCATGAGCCAAAAACCACCCAAAAGTGGCACCCAAATTATCTCCAATCAAAGATGCCTTGCGATGTGACAAAACACACACCAACTCTCCCCCTTTACAGCTCTTTTAAGTATCCAACACATTTTCACATTTCCCAAAATAGGTGGTCCAACTTCCAGAGGTCATAACTTTTGATCTGGGTGTCTGATTGACAAACCATTTGATGCGTCAAAAAGCTCATGAAGATATCTATCAAGATATAATCTTCTTTTCCAATTACAACAACTTTTAGGGAATTTAGGGACATCTAATTTCCTCAAAACTAAGTTCAAAACTTTTTTAGGAGTTTCAAAAATGGAAACTTTAATATCTTGCAATCCAGGCATGATCTTGAGTCTAAACTCACCCAAGATGTTTACTTGGTAGTTCCACACCTTTTGGGAAATTTTTGGGTCCATCTGAGCTCAAATGTAGAGTTACTAAAAATAGTAAGCCCTACAATTTTTAGCCCCTTTTGAAACTTTGAAAGTTCTAAACCATTATTCAAGATAAAGGGTATTCGAAAAGACCAAAACTGGGAAGAATAGTAACCTTTTATAGTTGCAAGGTTGAGACACCTTTCCTAACATTCTCCCACTTTTCAAACACCTTGCAAGAGAAAAGAGAGTATCAACACCATGATTTAATTGCTAGGGGCCAAGAGGCCCATAAACTCTAAACACCATCTGAACTTCTCTATGCTTGCAGGCTTAGTTAATGAATCTGCAACATTCATCAAAGTCTCTACCTTAACTAGCTTCACCCTACCATCCTCGACCATATCTCTAACAAAATGATACTATACATCAATGTTCTTGGTCCTGGCATGAAATGTTAGGTTCTTAGCTAGGCAAATCGCACTCTAACTATCACACTAAACTGTCATTGCACCTTGTTTTATTCTGATATTTGAACATAGTCTGTTAAGCCAAATGGATTCTTTACAAGCATGATTAGCTACCATATACTCAGCTTCAGTAGTGGACAAAGAAACCATAGCCTGTTGCTTACTCATCCAACTAATTGCACCACCAAATAAAGTAAATACATAAGCATTGGTGGATCGTCTGCTATCAACATCACCTTCCTAGTCTAAATCCACATAACCATGAATAACAAGAGAATGCATGTCTCCTATCAAATTTCCATGATAACACAAGGATTACTCTGAGGTACCTCACAAATATCTGAAGACTCTTTTAACTACATCCCAATGAACTCTACCAGGATTAGATATATATATCTGGAAAGAACTCCCACTGCTTGGGCAATGTCTAGTCTAGTACAAACCATAGCATACATCAAACTTATGATTGCATTCTGGTAAGGTACTCTTCTCATGTCTTCCATCTCTGATGGGGATGTTGGACATTGTGAAGTAGATAACTTTGTTCCAACTATTTAAAGGAACACAAAATGGTCTACAATCTTGCATGTTAAACCTCTGTAAAACTGAGTTGACATGCGTACTATGGCCAAGTCATAGTTTTTTGTTCCCTCTATCTCTTCTTATTTCCATCCCAAGAATGTGTTTAGCTGCACCAAGATATTTTATTTCAAATTTAGTTGGAAGCTGAGACTTTAGTTCTGAAATCATTCATTTCCCTTTACCAATAAATAACATATCATCAACATATAATGCAATAAAAAGGAAATGATCACTATCAGATTTATAATAAACACAGTGATTGGATTTAGAATGCTCAAATCCCAAACTCAACACATATGTATTAAATTTTTTATACCACCTCCTATGACTTTGTTTGAGGCCATACAAATATTTCTTCAATTTAAAATTGAAAACACTTTTACCTTTCACCATGTAGTACTCTGGTTGTGTCATAAAAATATCCTCCTTCAAATCACCATGAAGGAATGTCATTTTCACATCCATTTGCTCAACCTCTAGATCATAAGCAACAACAATAGAAAGAAAGAATCTAATGGATGTCATTTTTGCAACAAGAGAAAATATCTCACCGTAATCAACACCCTCAACCTGAGAGTAACCTTTCACAACCAACCGGGCTTTGTACTTCTCAATACCTCCATCTAAATCAATCTTTTTCTTGAACGCCCATTTGCAACCAAAATTTTTTGTCCTTTAGGCAATGGTACCAGGTCCCATGTATCATTATTTTTCAAATCTGTCATTTCTTCATCCATAGAAATCTTCCAAGACTCTGCATCATTCATACCTAATACCTCTTCTATAGATCTAGGTTCATCTATGTTAGTATTTAAAGCAAAAATACATCTCTAGTCATCAGGTGAATACCTTTTAGGTTGTTGTCTATGTTGCAAGTATGGGCCTAATCGGTGTTGTCATTGATGTCAACATACTCCTATTGCATTAATGATAAGGATTGGATGAGCTGTGTGCTGAGGATATTGAGAAAATTAGTCTCAATCAGGAACAATGAAGAACAGTGATGACAGTAAGGTCAAAGTCCAAGATAGGATGAGGATCAGAGGATACAGTTTAAAGGGTTTATAGATATGTGTCTTAAGGTGGTCCAGTAGAGATTTTAGAGGTCTGGATGAAGATCGGAAGAAGTTGTGGCCACTCAAGTAAAACTGGTTCTGGCAGATGTTTAATGGTAAGAGAGTGATACAGATAGGTCCGGTGAGATCCAGAAATGCAGTCTCCTGTTTTGCGGATTTGAGGGAGTGTTGAGGAAGTCTTTGTGAAGTATCAACTTGACTGGTTCATGGTTTGAAGGTCCGCAAGCATCTATTCCTTTATGACAGTAATAACAGACTGTGTTCTTAAGGTTCTGAATGAAGGGGAGAAGGATTTCAGTAAGTAGATGAAGTTTGGATGTTCTTGGTGATTTAGACAAGCTTGTGGAGGTCTTTGGATCATGTCCAGTTCATGTTGGTGGTCCGCATTGAAGTTGGGGCTCGCAATTGAGGAATAACTTTCAGATGATGGTGTTCTTCCTGAGATTGGTCGACCAGATGAGTTACACATCCTTCAGATGTTCTTGTTGATGTTTGCCGACTTAGATGATCATTCCTAAGTTGATGTATTGTATAAATAAGGGATTACAAAGTCATTTCAATGGTGTCCTTATGGAGATGAGTGTGTGGTAGCGAGGAGGAGAGTGAAAGACAGAGTAGAAGTATTGGGCTTAAATGGAATTGATTCAAGCATGGTGAAGATGCTATTCTCTAGTTCAAGTATGTGATACTTATTTCTTTGTAGACAGTGTGTCTCTTGTAGGTAGTGGGCCTCTTGTGAGCAGTGTGCTCAGGCAGTGAGCCCTAATTGGCATGTGCCATTTGTTCTTTCTATTCTTCTAACAAAGAATACAATCTTGGGTTAGCCACCCCATGGTTTTTCTCTTAACCGGGTTTCCCACATCAAAATCTTGGTGTCTCATGTGTTAATGTGTTTCTGCTCTTGATTCATTTCATTATGTTTCCATGATTGATTTATTATTATGCTGCTGAATTACATAGTGATGTTAAGTGTTTAATTGGAAGAAAGTTTTGTACAACTGATTCGCCCCCCCTCTCAGTTGTCTGCTCTAAATCTAACAGTCTATGCCTTGTAGACCTTTGAACAAGTTGAGTTGGAGGTTCTTCCTCCTCTTCTAAAGATTCAAAGCTAGATGAGCTCTCCTCAACTTCTTCTCTATCTAGGGGCTTCGATTCAACTTTCTAAAGTGTAGAAGGGAGTTGAATCACATCTTTCTGTTCACTTTGTTCTGGCTGCAATGTAATAGAAGAAGGCTTAGTTTCAATAAAAATAACACTTTTACCATATATTACCTTCTATGCAACAGGGTCCCAAAGCCTGTATCCTTTCACACCATAACTATACCCAATGAAGATACATTTCACAACCTTGTTCTCCAACTTTGTCCGCTTCTCCTATGGCACATGTGCATATGCCTCACAACCAAAAAATCTAAGATGTCTTAATGAAGGCTTGTGCCCTGACCACACCTCCATAGGTGTTTTATCAACAAGCGCTAATGTAGAAGACCTATTAATTAGGTAGCAAGCAGTGGAAACAGCTTCAGCCCAAAACCTTTGTTCTAGACAAGCACCACTAAGCATCCTCCTAGCCTTCTCCATTAGTTTTTTGTTCATTCTTTCTGCAACTCCATTCTGTTGTAGAGAATATGAAGTTGTCTTTTGTCTCTGAATGCCACAATCTTTATAGAATCTATCAAAATCATTAGAGAAAAATTCACCGCCATTGTCAATCCTCAAACATTTTATTTTCTTTCCAATCTACAACTCAACCATTTCTTTAAATTCTTTAAATTGACTAAAAACTTTAGATTTACTCTTTAGAAAATATACCCATGTCCTTCTGATGTAATCATCAATAGATGAAACATAATATGTGGAATTTCCAATGGAAGAAACATCTACAGGAGATAACACATCAGAATGAATAAGATCTAATACACCACAAGATTTATGAGAACTCGAGTAAAACTTAATGCAGTTTTGTTTACCATAAATGCAATGCTCACAGAAATTAAAATCAAGATTACAATCAGTCAACCCTTTAACAAGGGTTTTATTTTCAAGGTCCTTAGACCCTTTTCTCCTATGTGGCCTAATCTCTGGTGCCATAACATAGTCTTCTCTACAGGCAATTTTGATTCAGAAGAACGAGCACCCTTAGGTACCCACAAGCCATGACCATCCACTGAAAATGAAACCCTCTCCTTTTCCAATGAAGTAGTCACATATTTGTTTTTCACAGAAGTACTATTGCACTCAACAGTGCATGCATCAATCTTATACAGTGTGTCAAGTCTGACACATATAGCGATTACCATAGCATCTCTAACCATCTTGCATCATGTATCAGAAAAGACTACTTGCACACCCGCATCTATTAGTTTCCTCACAGATAATAAATTTCATTCTAATCTAGGGATATGCAACACACCATTAATCCTTTTTGTTCTACCATCAAGAAATCTAATTTTAACTTTACCACGGCCAACAATATTTAAATGAGAATCATCACCCAAGTACACCTTACCTCCATCAAATTCTTCATATTTAGAAAACCAATCTCTATTAGGCGTCATGTGGAAAGATGCACCTGAGTCAATTAACCATGCATCATTACCTGCACGAGTGGCCAAAGATGCAATGAATGCATCACCATCTTCCTTCTTAGACTCAAAATTAGAATCAAATTTCTTCTTTTTCTTCTTCTTTTCTTATTTACACTCCATACAGAAGTGTCCAGGCTCACCACAATTCCAACAAATAACTTTGTACTTACTAGGAGATTTGGATCTCCCCTTGGACTTGAATTTGTCACGCTTCTCGCTCTTCTTTCCTTTTTCTTTAGGTATTCCATGAAAACATAGGGCTTCTTTAGCACTAATGGATATCTTCCTCCTCATTTCTTCAAAAAGCAAATAACCCACAACATCTTCAACTTTCAAGATAATAGAAGTACTCCCAATAACCATAGCAAGAGAATCCCACGAATCAAGCAAAGAACAAAGTACTATTTGACATCTCTCCTCCTCATCCAGTTTTACACCAACTGATGCCAATTGAGCCACCAACATATTGAATGCTTCCAAGTGGTCTGAAATTCATCCTCCCTCTTCTATTCTTAAGGAATATAATTTCCTCAAGAAAATATTGTTCACTAAAGATTTGGCTTGATATATTTCACCGAGTTTCTTCCATAGTTTCTTTGCAAAGGGCTCTTCATTGACATTGATTAAAATAGAGTTTTCCAGGCACAATCTAATTAGACCCTTGGCTTTACGGTCCATAACATCATATTCAATAGCCAAAGTAGCATATGTGGGCCTTGAAACTTTCTCATCAATAGCATCCCACAGAGCTCGATCAATTAATAGATCCTCCATCTTCAACTTCCACATCTCAAAATTGTTACTAGAAAAATTTTCTACCTCTATTATCCTTGATGTGCTCACCATCTGAAAATCCCTATAACAAGATCACAAAGTATATTCTGCACAAGCTCCTACTCAAAACTGGATTAGTTCATAAAACCCAACAACCCACAATTGAAACCAAAGGTGATCAAGCTCTGACACCACTTGTAAGGAAGCTAAGGTAGTGGAACAACTTCCTACACTAATCTTGAGGGGAGAGATATGCAAAAAAAATTAGATCTTTACAATAATTACATAAATAAACACAAATAGAAATCAAACCATAACACAGTAATTACGTAGGGAAACCCTTTTGGGAGAAAAACCCCACACTCCAAAGCCGCCCAATATATTATTTAGGAATAAAAAAGATTATAATATATTTGCAGAGCAATCTTTCATAAGAGTATAACCAGCCAGAGATCCGAAGGCAACTCAACATCTATAAGACTCTCACACACAACCTCCATCTCAAGCTCCTGGTATATAGGAGATATAATATAGTAAACTATTAATGGTAATTACAAAAACCATGAGCCAAAACCACCCAAAAGTGGTGCCCAAATTATCTCGAATAAAAGATGTCTTGTGATGTACTAAATCACATGCCAACAAATGTAACTCTCCCATTTACATCTCTTTTAAGTGTTCAACACGTTTTCACATTTCTCAAATGGGAGGCCCAACTTCTGGAGGTCGTAACTTTTGATCTGGGTGTCCGATTGATGAACCATTTGATGCGTCAAAAAGCTCGTGAAGAGATCTATCAAGTTATAAACTAATTCACTAGTTACAACAACATTTGGGGCATTTAGGGACCTCTAAGTGCCTCAAATATGAGTTTGAAACTTTTTTCGAGAGTTTAAAACAATAGAAACTTTAATATCTTGTAATCTAGACATGATCTTGAGTCAAAACGCACCCAAGATGTTTACTTGGTAGTTCCACACCTTTTGGAAAAATTTCATGTCCATATGAGCTCAAATGTAGAGTTACTAAAAATAGTAATCCCTACCATTTTTTGCCCTTTTTAGAAACTTTGAAAGTTCTAAACCATCCTTCAAGAGAAAGGGTATTTGAAAAGACCATAATTGGGAAGAATAGTAACCTTTTTTAGTTGCAAGGTTGATACACCTTTCCTAACACTTTTGTCAAAGGTTGATTCATTTGAGATCTAAATCTGTAGTTCAAGATACATCTATTTTCCCTCTTTGCCATCCACATCATCTACCTTATCCCTAAATCAAGTCCCATCATCTATAGACTTTGAATTAAGATTTAACCCTTGATCAAGACCCTTATCTTTCAATCATCTTTTAATCCTTTAATCCTAATCAATCAGGTTGTGTTGTTCTTGGGATATATTGTTCCTACAACACCATCCTCATCTATCAAATTGAATCTAATTGGGTCTTGTATCTTGATTGTAATCCTAAATCTATTCCAAGTCATCATCATCCTTCTAGTCTAATCATTTCCATCCACATCATTTATAATCATCTAATTCCTCATCATCCATAATTGAACCCAAGATCCTCAATTAATGGACTTTTAGCCACATCATCAAAATCTCTCATTATATGTCCCCCATTACTCTATCACAATCCAAGAAGATGGATCCTAACATAGAAAATCAACCCACTTCATCTCATCACATAATTATGCAAGGAAATATTGATGATGAAGTTAGGTCACTTGGTTTCTTGGTGTCTCTTGAAAATGAAGGAACTCGCCCTATGATGCACCCATCCTTAGCGCATGGTTCCACCAACATAAGCGAGCATGAACATTATATTGACCAAGCCAAACTTTCACCCAATTTTGTAGATTTCACTAAAAACATCCAACATAAGGATTTGGTCATGCAACTTCTCTTGCATGAGGGAGTGAAGATTCCTCCTTTCCTTGATTTGTCAAAACTAAAAGACCCCAATCATCCTGGTTCCTCATCACAATACATCATACACAACCATCATGGCAATCAACAAATAGGTAACATGACCTTCTTACCTCCACCTTCTCATGACCCTAATTCAACTTATGCTTACCAACTAGGTCAAGCCTCATCACTCATGCCACAAATCTCCAAGCCACCTAAGACATCTTATCAATGCATTCCCACACTTTCCAATCCATTAAAAACCTCACTTTCATCATTTTCTATTCATCAACAAACACTTGCAATCTCATCTACATTATCATCTCATATTTCATCTCAACCAATCTCTTATCACATACCACAAGGTCATTCCCATTGACCTGTCTATTGAAATCCCTCTCCACTCATCTCATTGCATATTACCTACCAACCCAATCCTTTGATCACTCGTCTTATGACTTCATCCATTCCACCCCAAAAACTTTATCAACAAACCATATCCAATCGTATGATATCACAAACTTTGTCATCTTCCACCCTTCCTGGACATTCATTTCGAATGATACAAGACCAAGTAAAGGATTCCCTCAAAGGGTTAGAGATTGGGACTCAACACAAACATTACAAATTTGAGGAGTTTTGTCGTTACCCTCTTGATCCATCATTCATGATGACTCTTCCTCTAAGATTTGAAATCCCTAAGTTTGAAAAATATAAAGGAAAAGGAGATCCTTGAGACCACATCAACCAATTTTGCATGGCTTGTCAAGAAGTTGCCTATAGCGATGTTTATCTAATGAAACTCTTTCCCCAAGGTTTGGTGGCTCAAGCCTTGGATTGGTTTCAACATCTTAATCCTACTTCTATCAAAACATTTCTTCAACTAGCCAAAACATTTGTCACTCATTTCTCCTATAATGTCAAACATGAGACTAGACAATGCTAGATCTTTGTAATGCCAAACAAAATAATGGAGAAATCTATGCCACTTACTTACAAAGGTGGAGAGGGATTACAAGTTGAATCCCATGGCCAATCCATAAAAAACAATTGGTTAATGTTTTCATTCAAAATATTGATCCAAAAATGACCTTTCATCTTCAATTCCATTGTCTATCTACTTTTGATGAGGTTATTGAAAAAGTTGTCCTCATTGAAAAATCTCTTATCGTTGAAGGTTCACTCAAGACCTATACCAAAGAAAATAATTAAATGAATGACAAATTTAAACTTTGGGCTAAGAATAAACATATGGTTAGTGATGGTGTTACTAATTCTAAGCACATTCAAACAACACGATCTTCCCAAAACAATGTGCAAATTGTCCTTAAGACTAATAATATCTCCCTTCCTGAGATACAATTTATACCTCCCTCTAATCCAAGATGTCACTTTACTAATTTAGGGGAACCTATTGAGAAAGTCTTTCTAAAATTAGTGCGAGCTAATATGATCACATATTTCCTGTCACTAAGCCATTTGATGACAATCAACCTAAGCCTACATGGTATAATGAAAAGGATTATTGTAGT
Organism: Cunninghamia lanceolata; assembly: GCA_027924645.1. Classification (NCBI taxonomy): domain Eukaryota; kingdom Viridiplantae; phylum Streptophyta; class Pinopsida; order Cupressales; family Cupressaceae; genus Cunninghamia; species Cunninghamia lanceolata. The sequence continues at coordinate 5,268,561 of BSBN01001047.1, forward strand.
TATCATTGTGTCCATGGACATCCTACAAACAAGTGTATGAGGCTTAAGCATTATATCCAAGATCTTATTGATGAAGGAAAATTAGAGGTAACCGACAATCCTTCGCCTAATGTGCAATTGGGTATTTATCAAGATCCTCTTCCAAATCACGGATAGTCTACTTTGTCCTCTCCTTCCAATCCAAGTTCATCCAAAAATAATCATGCCAATAATGTCTACTATAATAAGACCCCTTACACCTATGACTCTATTGTAGGGCGTATTGACTATGATCCTTCACAAGTTACCACCATTATCACTAAAGCCCCATCTCCTAATTGTGTTGTCACAACAAGACGTGGAACAGTTACCCTCCTAGGACCTCCATCCTCTTCCTCATCTTCCCAACCTTCCAACTATAATATCCTAGACCACCTTGGGAAGATACTTGCACAAATATCAATCTTGGACCTCCTAAAAGCATCCCCTATCTATAAATCTATATTGGATCAAACCATACAATAGTCCCAAGTCCCATATAATATCGATCCTAACCAATTTCAAGCCCTTATGGATCATTTATCCTCCACTTACCAACTTTCCTTAGACAACATGACATGCCTCCCATTGATCCATCTCATAATAAAGCCCTTCACATCAAGGTCCTGATTTCTAATCCCAAAGTTAAGTGTGTCCTTTTGGATAATGGATCTAGCTTGAATTTATGTACCTCACAATTAATAAAATAATTGGGATATTCAACATCTGACTTGGAGCCACATACTTTTACTATTAAAGGGTATGATGATGCTGAAAGAGAATCAGAAGGAACTATATGTCTTCCCATACAAGTGGGACCTGTTCTAGATCAAAGCACATGCCATGTCCTTGATCTTGATCTTCCATACAACATCTTACTTGGTCGCCCATGGATCCTGTTGGTAATTTTTTCTGAATCGGCAGAGGGTTTGCCAGTTCCAATGTACGAGCAGATTCGGCCAATAGACACGGGAGGTTGCGTGAGCTGCCTCCCCTTCACTTCTAGTTCTGCCACACCAAGGGGGGTTCCCTATTTGATAAAGATGTAACATTTACTCTCCAAATGACAGAAAGATTTAGCTTTGTGATAACAAGCAAAATACTCTCATGTATGGACCAAGATTTGTGTGATAAATCACAAGGTTGGCAATGTTCTTGGACATATTTGTCTGGTCAGGTATGAGAGTATGCAGGGGTTCCTAATCCTACTCCTACAACTAACAGGTTGGGATAATGGAATGATTAGTTTGATGGATTGGATGCAAGACAGGGGGTTTTGGATCATAACTACTTCACAAGAACAGACCGGTGCCTTATCCCAGGGCAAGGAGTCAACTAGACATATACATAAGAATGGCTTGCAATTGTCATTCAAGTTTCAAGGGGTTAGATTCATGCTTGCCTTAAAAACATCACCCAAGAATGGGTATTTAACTGTCTCTGCTTATGGATATCCCAGCTGACATACAATCTCCTCCATACTCAACCTAAATGATTTAATTCACTCCTTGAATGGAAGTTAGAGATTAGGCATGCAATACATAAATCTGTATTCTAGAATTTGAGAAACCCTTAGCAACCAAATTCAGAAGAAGAAAAGCACACAACAAGTGGAGACAGACAGCAAAACACATGCAAGAAGCATTTTTCATATAACATTAACACTGAAACTGAACACATGTGCAAGATACAACTCATATGTAACACATAAACTCCACAGAGATAAACCAGATAGGAAATGCGCTATTTTTTGTTATTTACACAAAAAATTGCCCAAGTCTTCAACAACCAATGAATAACACAGTTTGGCTTTCTATACCAAGACTGTGTACTCAACAAAATTAATTATAAGGCAAGTCAACAATCCGCCAGATACAATGCATGAGAAATGGCGCTCAAAATAATTAATGTAGCCAGGAAATAGAGGAAAGAGAGCAGGTAGGTTCAGGATCTGAGCCGCTGCTTGAAGGTTTTCTTCGCAAGCCTGGTAGTTCACTTGTCACCTCACCCATCGATGTCTCTGCACAACTGCCATTAAAGCCTCAACTACCCGCAGGATGCAACATCAGATGCATCTGGAGATTTTCCCACTCAAAAATGGCCGCACATGCTCAGGAAAAACCACCGCTGCAGGTTCAAAACAAGGCTGTCGATCCACTCCTATCGCTAAGATCCACGGTTCAAAATTGCACTAACTATTCGTCGGCCAGTGAAAATGTGCCACGTAGGCACCCATGATTCTATTGCTAGCTTTTTGCTTCTTCATTTTGCCTTTTTCGCCCTTGTATATGCATGAACGGATGCATATACAATCGCCACTGTTCACCCTTCAAAAATCCCTTGTATATGCAAAATGCATATACATCTGTTTGATATACAAGGTGGACCCCAAACCTGTTTAGATCAAATTGAAATTCAATTCGGGTCTGGCTTGTATCCTCTTTTCCTGCATATTTCCTTGTATATGTGCATGTACATTTGCCTCATACATACAAGGCGGATTTCAAATTTTAATGAGGCATGCTGAAGTTGCTTTGAAATCTGGCTTGCATCTTAACGCTTGTATCTTTCGAATGTACATTGACACATACAAGCACCCAATATATATGCTACGGACCTGAAACATTATTCACTACATTTGATTTTCAATCGGGTCCGGAATGTATATTTCTTCATTGTATATTGGCTTGTATGTGCAAACATACAAATGAATGCACATACAACTGGTGGGCCCCATCACTTGTGTCTCCCCTGCGGCACTGTAGCAAATGTATATTTGCACCTTTGTATGTGCCAATATACAAACCCTCATATACAACTGCAGAATATGCAACAAAATATTCCAGGAATGCATCTAAATGCAAGCATACATTCGCTCCTGCATATACAAACAAGGAATCTTTCCTGGAATATGCCTGCAATGTATCTTTTCTTTGTATGCGTACCCGAATGTATATTTGTTTGTATGTTTGAAATGCATGCTGGTGGCTTTGTATGTAGCTCGATATACAAGACCACTTGTACATCGCACTGTAGCAGAAGCATGTCCGCCACCCTTGTACATTTTTCCTTTGTATCTCTACATGCAACCTGATATACAATATTCCCGAGAATCTGCGAAAGGTTCCCCTTTGTATATGCACATTTCAAAGCCCAATATGCATATAATTGATTTTTTCAAAGGCCGATGGAGGTTTTGCACCCGCCAATGCACATTTTGATCTATATGTATATACAAACACTTTTGTATATACAAAGACACTTGCACCTTAACTAATTTTTTGCATTTTTTCAACTGCAGAGGACGAAAGTGTTAGAGTTTTTTGGATTTTTGGGAAGGTGCTTGTCGATCTAAATGCTTGAAACCTGAATACTTATGCAGGCACCACCAGTAGCTCAAGCCTAAAACCCTAAACATAAATGATTACCAACACAGGCTCTGTCTGGGGAAGCATGCCTCTTATAGGCATGGCGAGAACCTTAGAATCTCTAGTTTCGTGGATTGGGCCTTATCCATTGGGCAACAGAGTCAAACACACACCAACCTACATCACGAAACACATTCATTAAAATTTACTTGGTGGCGCAGGGCCACCAAAAAGGAAAAACCAGAATTTTCCTCTGTCAAGCACTTGATTTTCTTTTGATCTCACTGGGTCAGGCCTGCAGATGCTGCCATGATTTACCCACAAACAACCCTTGTCATTTACATATTCAAATATCTCACTGAGCTTATCCTTGTCAACCTTATGCACATAACCCTCAGCATTAACCAACATAAACAATGCATATTTGTCAAATAATACATTCTCATATGAAACATGACACATATTATCATCTACATGAGCAATATGCATTGTAAAATGATCTCCCAGCTGGACTAAAAACTGAAAACATTCATAGTCCACCATATAGGTAGGGACATCAAATATCATTCTATCATAAGCTGGCATATCAAAGGAGAAGCTCTCAAATCCATATTTGTGCATTTCATGCACACAACTTCCAACTGCACTGAATAGAAAAAACTCAGATTCTGGCACCTCCCTACAACAATCTTCATGATATATGTTGGTTGCTCTTTCACCAGGATGAAAATCAAAACCCATATCAATTGCATTGCTTAGATCCTCACCATACTCAAACAAATCCTCCTCACTATATGTGTCAGAAAAAATTGATCCAAGTGTTTCAATTTCATTATAGTATGCTACTGGTTCATGGGTAGCAAAACATGCATTTTCATTATTAGTGAATTCTCTTTGTGGAGGAGTATCAGCCTGTGTGTCATAGACAAAACTATAATCAAATAAAGAATAATCATGCTCAGCACTAGCACTTGTTTCAATTTCTGATTACTCTTCATCATTTCCATGTGTCTAAATAAAAGGCAATGATTCAAACATGGAACTGCTCCTTTGTTTGCTGATTTCTTCTCTATCTTGTGCACAATACTCACAATTATCTCCACAAACCCACTCAAACAAATATTCGCTGCTGTCCATAACCTCATCATTGTTTTCTGAACCAAACACCTCAACTTTGCAATGGGAGTTAACATTGATCCTTTCATTGGTATCATTCATTGGTGAACAATCCAGTTGAGCATTGTTGTCAGCATTATGTTCAAATACAGCAGCCTCAACTTCTATGTTTTCATTTTCACATTTATCCTCACATGATGCCATGATCAGTTGCTCAATTGCAGCCATACAACTGTTATTCACACTAAAGCATGTGGATAGGGAATTTTGCGTATGCTCATTTCTGATTTTTTCTATATTTTCAAAAAATTGTATGCCATCTGCATACTTGTTATCTTGATATCCCTCAACAATGCACTAGAGCCCTCCTCGAAAGCTTCAAAATATATGCCAACACAGGCTGAAGTATCAGGTTTGAAGCCTTCAAGGATTTGTGAAAGGGCAACTACAAATCTATGACTGAAATCAATAGCAGGCTCTTTATCTTGTCTTCTAATTTCCATTAATCTTGCAACGAGATCAGCAGGTTCTCTTGCAAATTCTTTTCTAAAACAGTCAGCAAGTTCATCCCAACAGGCAAAGAATTTCTTTGGAAAGCTCAAATACCAATCTCTGGCTCTAGCACCAAAGGATCTAACAAAAAACCTCATCCACATATCCTCATCTCTAAATGAATGTCTCTCCATGAAATAGTGAAAGTTTTGGATATGTGCACCCCCATCACACACATTGTGTCCATTAAATCTGGGCATCTGATTGTAAATTTTAGCAGGCATACTTTCAACTTGATAATCAACCCATGACAAATCTAATTGGTCATACAAAGGATCAAAAGAGCTTACAAGAGGGTTATCATTCTAACTGGCAGACACAACAGGGTTACTACTATTTAACTGAGCCTATCGGGCTTCTAAGGATATCAACCTATTCTTTATCTCTTCAATTTTTTTACTCAATACATCATCCCCCTCTTGACTGAGTATGGGTGAATACATACTTGGATTCATATAAACTTCACTCTTAGACATCTTATGTCTGTCTAAGACCTAAGGCTTCCCCTTGGCATCTGACTTATGCAATAAAACAATAAATATAAATGGGAAGGAGCTAGGTACCTTTTCTCATCCAAATGCTGAAGCTTTGAACATAATATTTTTAGATCTCAATAACATACATCAGTCTTTCATGAGCACTAAAACTTTTTTGCAGAGTCGCCACCTCTCCAAAGAGGATAAAAATTTTAAATAGTTGAAAGCTCATCAAACATTTTTCTGAGTTCATACCGCCAGCAGAGCACCATCATTCACATGAAAGAACCAGATATGCAGCAATGATTTCACATTATTTGACTCTTGTCCCCAGCAAAGTCACCAATTTTGTTGGTAATTTTTTTCGAATCGGCAGAGGTTTTGCCAGTTCCAATGCATGGGCAGATTCGGCCAATAGACACGGGAGGTTGCGTGAGCTGCCTCCCCTTCACTTCTGGTTCTGCCACACCAAGGGGGGTGTCCCTATTTGATAAAGATGTAATATTTACTCTCCAAATGACAGAAAGATTTTAGCTTTGTGATAACAGGTAGAATACTCTCATGTATGGACCAAGATTTGTGTGATAAATCACAAGTTTGGCAACGTTCTTGGACATATTTGTCTGGTCAGGTATGAGAGTATGCAGGGGTTCCTAATCCTACTCCTACAACTAACAGGTTGGGATAATGGAATGATTAGTTTGATGGATTGGATGCAAGACAGGGGGTTTTGGATCATAACTACATCACAAGAACAGACCGGTGCCTTATCCTAGGGCAAGGAGTCAACTAGACGTATACATAAGAATGGCTTGCAACTGTCATTTGAGTTTCAAGGGGTTAGATTGATGCTTGCCTTACAAACATCACCCAAGAATGGGTATTTAACTGTCTCTGCTTATGGATATCCCAGCTGACATACAATCTCCTCCATACAAAACCTAAAATGATTTAATCCACTCCTTGAATGGAAGTTAGAGATTAGGCATGCAATACATAAATCTGTATTCTAGAATTTGAGAAACCATTAGCAACCAAATTCAGAAGAAGAAAAGCATACAACAAGTGGAGACAAACAACAAAACACATGCAAGAAGCATTTGTCATATAACATTAACACTAAAACTGAACACATGTGCAAGATACAACTCAGATGCAACACATAAACTCCACAAAGATAAAATAGATAGGAAATGCTCTATTTTTTGTTATTTACACAAAAACTTGCCCAAGTCTTCAACAACCAATGAATAACACAGTTTGGCTTTCTATACCAAGACTGTGTACTCAACAAAATTAATTACAAGGTAAGTCAACAATCCGCCAGATACAATGCATAAGAAATGGCACTCAACATAATTAATGCAGCTGGGAAACAGAGGAAAGAGAGTAGGTAGGTTTGGGATCTGAGCCACCGCCTGAAGGTTTTCTTTGCAAGCCTGGTAGTTCACCTGTCACCTCACCCATCAATGTCTCTGCACGACCGCCATTAAAGCCACAACTACTCGTGGGATGCAACAGCAGATGCATCTGGAGATTTTCCCGCTAAAAAATGGCTGCACACACTCAGGAAAAACCACTTCTGCAGGTTCAAAACAAGGCCGTCAATCCACTCCTATCGCTGAGATCCATGACTCAAAATCACACTGACTAGTCGTCGGCCAGTGAAAATGTGCCACGTAGGCACCCCATGATTCTATCGCTGGCTTTTCGCTTCTTCATTTTGCATTTTTCATCCTTGTATATGCATGAACGGATGCATATACAATCGCCACTGGTCACCCTTCAAAAATCCCTTGTATATGCAAAATGCATATACATCTGTTTGATATACAAGGCAGACCCCAAACCTGTTTAGAACAAATTGAAATTCAATTCGGGTCTGGCTTGTATCCTCTTTTCCTGCATATTTCCTTGTATATGTGCATGTACATTTCCCTCATACATACAAGGCAAATTTCAAATTTTAATAAGGCATGCTGAAGTTGCTTTGAAATCCGGCTTGCATCTTAACCCTTGTATCTTTTGAATGTACATTGACACATACAAGCACCCAATATACATGCTACGGACCTGAAACATTATTCACTACATTTGATTTTCAATCGGGTCCGGAATGTATATTTCTTCATTGTATATTGGCTTGTATGTGCAAACATACAAACAAATGTACATACAACTGGTGGGCCCCATCACTTGTGTCTCCCCTGCGGCACTAGAGCAAATGTATATTTGCACCTTTGTATGTGCCAATATACAAACCCTCATATACAACTACGGAATATGCGACGAAATATTCTAGGAATGCATCTAAACGCAAGAATACATTTGCTCCTGCATATACAAACAAGGAATCTTTCCTGGAATATGCCTACAATGTATCTTTTCTTTGTATGCGTGCCCGAATGTATATTTGTTTGTATGTTTGAAATGCATGCTGGTGGCTTTGTATGTAGCTCGATATACAAGACCACTTGTACATCACACTGTAGCAGAAGCATGTCCGCCACCCTTGTACATTTTTCCTTTGTATCTCTACATGCAACCTGATATACAAAGCGGGAAAATTCCTAGGAATCTGCGAAAGGTTCCCCTTTGTATATGCACATTTCAAAGCCCAATATGCATATAAAATGCATATAATTGATTTTTTCAAAGGCCGATGAAGGTTTTGCACCCGCCAATGCACATTTTGACCTGTATGTATATACAAACACCTTTGTATATACAAAGACACTTGCACCTTAACTAATTTTTTGCATTTTATCAACTGCAGAGGCCGAAAGTGTTATAGTTTTTTGGATTTTTGGGAAGGTGCCTGCATATCTAAATGCTTGAAACCTGAATACTTATGCAGGCACCACCAGTAGCTTGAGCCTAAAATCCTAAACATAAATGATTACCAACATAGGCTCTGTCTGGGGACGCATGCCTCTTGTAGGCATGGCAAGAACCTCAGAATCTCTGGTTTCGTAGATTGGGCCTTATCCATTGGGCAACAGAGTCGAACACGCACCAACCTACATCACGAAACACATTCATTAAAATTTACTTGGCGGTGCAGGGCCACCAAAAAGGAAAAAACCAGAATTTTCCTCTATCAAACACTTGATTTTCTTCTGATCTCACTGGGTCAAGCTTGGAGATGCTACCATGATTTACCCACAAACAACCCTTGTCATTTACATATTCAAATATCTCACTGAGCTTATCCTTGTCAACCTTATGCACATAACCCTCAGCATTAACCAACATAAACAATGCATATTTGTCAAATAATACATTCTCATATGAAACATGACACATATTATCATCTACATGAGCAATATGCATTGTAAAATGATCTCCCAGCTGGACTAAAAATTGAAAACATTCATAGTCCACCATATAGGTAGGGACATCAAATATCATTCTATCATAAGCTGGCATATCAAAGGAGAAGCTCTCAAATCCATATTTGTGCATTTCATGCACACAACTTCCAACTGCACTGAATAGAAAAAACTCAGATTCTGGCACCTCCCTACAACAATCTTCATGATATATGTTGGTTGCTCTTTCACCAGGATGAAAATCAGAACCCATATCAATTGCATTACTTAGATCCTCACCATACTCAAACAAATCCTCCTCACTATATGTGTCAGAAAAAATTGATCCAAGTGTTTCAATTTCATTATAGTATGCTACTGGTTCATGGGCAGCAAAACATGCATTTTCATTATTAGTGAATTCTCTTTGTGGAGGAGTATCAACCTGTGTGTCATAGACAAAACTATAATCAAATAAAGAATAATCATGCTCAGCACTAGCACTTGTTTCAATTTCTGATTACTCTTCATCATTTCCATGTGTCTAAATAAAAGGCAATGATTCAAACATGGAACTGCTCCTTTGTTTGCTGATTTCTTCTCTATCTTGTGCACAATACTCACAATTATCTCCACAAACCCACTCAAACAAATATTCGCTGCTGTCCATAACCTCATCATTGTTTTCTAAACCAAACACCTCAACTTTGCAATGGGAGTTAACATTGATCCTTTCATTGGCATCATTCATTGGTGAACAATCCAATTAAGCATTGTTGTCAGCATTATGTTCAAATACAGCAGCCTCAACTTCTATGCTTTCATTTTCACATTTATCCTCACATGATGCCATGATCAGTTGCTCATTTGTAGCCATACAACTATTATTCACACTAAAGCCTGTGAACAGGGAATTCTACATATGCTCATTTCTGATTTTTTTTATATTTTCTAAAAACTTGTATGCCATATACATACTTGTTATCTTGAATTCCCTCAACAATGCACTAGAGCCCTCCTCGAAAGCTTCAAAATATATGCCAACATAGGCTGAAGTATCAGGTCTGAAGCCTTCAGGGATTTGTGAAAGGGCAACTGCAAATCTATGACTGAAATCAATAGCGGGCTCTTTATCTTGTCTTTTAATTTCCATTAATCTTGCAACATGATCAGCAGGTTCTCTTGCAAATTCTTTTCTAAAACAGTCAACAAGTTCATCCCAACAGGCAAAGAATTTCTTTGGAAAGCTCAAATACCAATCTCTGGCTCTAGCACCAAAGGATCTAACAAAAAACCTCATCCACATATCCTCATCTCTAAATGAATGTCTCTCCATGAAGCAGTGAAAGTTTTGGATATGTGCACCCCCATCACACACATTGTGTCCATTAAATCTGGGCATCTAATTGTAAATTTTAGCAGGCATACTTTCAACTTGATAATCAGCCCATGACAAATCTAATTGGTCATACAAAGGATCAAAAGAGCTTACAAGAGGGTTATCATTTGACTGGTAGACACAACAGGGTTACTACTATTTAATTGAGCCTGTCGGGCTTCTAAGTATATCAACCTATACTTTATCTCTTCAATTTTTTTACTCAATACATCATCCCCCTCTTGACAGAGTATGGGTGAATACATACTTGGATTCATATAAACTTCACTCTTAGACATCTTATGTCTGTCTAAGACCTAAGGCTTCCCCTTGGCATCTAACTTATGCAATAAAACAACAAATATAAATGAGAAGGAGCTAGGTACCTTTTCTCATCCAGATGTTGAAGCTTTGAACAGAATATTTTTAGATCTCAATAACATACATCAACCTTTCATGTGCACTAAAACTTTTTTGCAGTCGCCACCTCTCCAAAGAGGATAAAAATTTCAAATAGCTGAAAGCTCATCAAACATTTTTCTGAGTTCATACCACCAGCAGAGCACCATAATTCACATGAAAGAACCAGATATGCAGTAATGATTTCACATTATTTGACTCTTGTCCCCAGCAAAGTCGCCAATTTTGTTGGTAATTTTTTTTGAATCGGCAGAGGGTTTGCCAATTCCAATGCACGGGCAGATTCAACCAACAGACACGGGAGGTTACGTGAGCTGCCTCCCCTTCACTTCTAGTTCTACCGCACCAAGGGGGGTGTCCCTATTTGATAAAGATGTAACATTTACTCTCCAAATGACAGAAAGATTTAGCTTTGTGATAACAGGCAGAATACTCTCATGTATGGACCAAGATTTGTGTGATAAATCACAAGGTTGGCAACGTTCTTGGACATATTTGTCTGGTCAGGTATGAGAGTATGCAGGGGTTCCTAATCCTACTCCTACAACTAATAGGTTGGTATAATGGAATGATTAGTTTGATGGATTAGATGTAAGACAGGGGGTTTTGGATCATAACTACTTCACAAGAACAGACAGGTGCCTTATCCCAGGGCAAGGAGTCAACTAGACGTATACATAAGAATGGCTTGCAACTGTCATTCGAGTTTCAAGGAGTTAGATTGATGCTTGCCTTACAAACATCACCCAAGAATGGGTATTTAACTGTCTCTGCTTATGGATATCCCAGCTGACATACAATCTCCTACATACTCAACCTAAAATGATTTAATCCACTCCTTGAATGGAAGTTAGAGATTAGGCATGCAATACATAAATCTATATTCTAGAATTTGAGAAACCCTTAGCAACCAAATTCAAAAGAAGAAAGCATACAACAAGTGGAGACAAACAGCAAAACACATGCAAGAAGCATTTTTCATAAAACATTAACACTGAAACTGAACACATGTGCAAGATACAACTCAAATGCAACACATAAACTCCACAGAGATAAAACAGACAAGAAATGCTCTATTTTTTTTTATTTACACAAAAAATTGTCCAAGTCTTCAACAACCAATGAATAACACAGTTTGGCTTTCTATACCAAGACTGTGTACTCAGCAAAATTAATTACAAGGCAAGTCAACAATCTACCAGATACAATGCATGAGAAATGGCACTCAAAATAATTAATGCAACTAGGAAACAGAGGAAAGAGAGCAGGTAGGTTTAGGATCTGAGCCGCTACCTGAAGGTTTTCTTCGCAAGCCTGGTAGTTCACCTGTCACCTCACCCATCGATGTCTCTGCACGACCGCCATTAAAGCCTCAACTATCTGCGGGATGCAACAGCAGATGCATCTGTAATTTTCCTGCTCAAAAATGGCCACACACGCTCAGGAAAAACCACCACTTCAGGTTCAAAACAAGGCCATCGATCCACTCCTATCGCTGAGATCTATGGCTCAAAATCGCACTGACTAGTCGTCGGCCAGTGAAAATGTGCCATGTAGGCACCCCATAATTCTATCGCTGGCTTTTCGCTTCTTCATTTTGCCTTTTTCACCCTTGTATATGCATGAACGGATGCATATACAATCGCCACTGTTCACCCTTCAAAAATCCCTTGTATATGCAAAATGCATATACATCTGTTTGATATACAAGGCGGACCCCAAAACTGTTTAGAACAAATTGAAATTCAATTCGGGTCTAGCTTGTATCCTCTTTTCCTACATATTTCCTTGTATATGTGCATGTACATTTGCCTCATACATACAAGGCGGATTTCAAATTTTAATGAGGCATGTTGAAGTTCCTTTGAAATCCGGCTTGCATCTTAACCCTTGTATCTTTCGAATGTACATTGGCACATACAAGCGCCCAATATATATGCTACAGCCCTGAAACATTATTCACTGCATTTGATTTTCAATCGGGTCTGGAATGTATATTTCTTCATTGTATATTGGCTTGTATGTGCAAACATACAAACGAATGCACATACAACCGGTGGGCCCCATCACTTGTGTCTTCCTTGCGGCACTGTAGCAAATGTATATTTGCACCTTTGTATGTGCCAATATACAAACCCTCATATACAACTGTGGAATATGCGACGAAATATTTCAGGAATGCATCTAAATGCAAGCATATATTCGCTCCTGCATATACAAACAAGGAATCTTTCCTGGAATATGCCTGCAATGTATCTTTTCTTTGTATGCGCGCCCGAATGTATATTTGTTTGTATGTTTGAAATGCATGCTGGCGGCTTTGTATGTAGCTCGATATACAAGACCACTTGTACATCACACTATAGTAGAAGCATGTCCGCCACCCTTGTACATTTTTCCTTTGTATCTCTACATGCAACCTGATAGACAAAGCGGGAATATTCCCGAGAATCTGCAAAAGGTTCCCCTTTGTATATGCACATTTCAAAGCCCAATATGCATATAAAATGCATATAATTGATTTTTTCAAAGGCCGATGGAGGTTTTGCACCCGCCAAAGCACATTTTGACCTGTATGTATATACAAACACCTTTGTATATACAAAGACACTTGCACCTTAATTGATTTTTTGCATTTTATCAACTGCAGAGGCTGAAAGTGTTAGAGTTTTTTGGATTTTTGGGAATACCTGCATATCTAAATGCTTGAAACCTGAATACTTATGCAGGCACCGCCAGTAGCTCGAGCCTAAAACCCTAAACATAAATGATTACCAACAGATCCATGATATGCAATTTGTCCCTTCCACCTACCATCAATACTTGAAGTTCCCTCATAATGGTGAAGAAGTCTCTATATGTGCAGATTCCTGACCCTTTAGTTCACCGAAACATAAGTTTGCGAACCCTTTAGTTACCGATAGCTTAGGTCGTTGATTCCTTAGTTCACTGAAAGATAAGATCGCCATTAAATACTTGGAAGGAAAAAGAGTTCACAAAGTTAATGGTTCACCAATAGCAAAGTTCACCGATTGCAAAGTTCATCGATTAGATAATTCACCGATCAAATGGTTCACCAATCAGATAGTTCACCGATCAAATGGTTCACTTATAGGATAGTTCACCAATCGAATGGTTCATCATTGATAGAGTTCTCCAAGGTGGTTCACCACCAACAAATTTTTCTGATTGTGAATTTTGTTGATAAGACTTTAAAGGGAGAGTTCAAACTTGCTTAGTTTGTGAAAAGGTAATATCGTTGAACAGGCCCGCAAATCCACATGCACATGAAAGCTCCACAAAATAGGCCTTGGTGGGGTTATGAAGTTAACGCAGATATGAGATCCATCAAGATATGTCTGGTAGAGCTTGAAAGATCTACAAATGTAGATGCAAGCATAGGACCTGCAATTCGGTTAGAAGGCTAAGACCAACATTTGCATAACTTGCTCAATTTTGCTCAGAATCTCACCAAACTTGAAATGTAGACACCCACTTGGATTATCTTTAAGGTGAAGTCATCACTTCGCAATGACCAACTGGAATTTCCTTGGAAATTGATCATCAACTTCTGCAACAAAACAAGAAAGAAAATATTTATGGTTGATGAGGATTGCACGTGAACCTGGATGCTCCTACATCAAAATGGTTATTTTAGGCTTGAATCAGACCTGAAGATGGATCATCACCTAAATAATTCTATGGCTAGGCACTTCACACCAAAGTTAGATATGCAAAAATTTGATCACAAAGATCCTGCAAATTAGCTCTTTCAAATGAAAATTCTTTGGCATTCACCATGTTCCTTATTAAAAAAATGTGGAAATGGCTTCCTTATACTTAGAACCTCACCAATACATTTGGTATCATTGGCTATGTGAAGAAAAGAAAAAGAAAGGATGTGTTGTCACTTGGTCTATTTTCCAAGAGGAACTCACTACACATTATGGTGACAATCTTATGGATAGCTACTTCAACCAAATTACCAAATTAAAGAAAATAGGTACAGTAAAGGATTATATTCATCAATTCCAAACTTTATTTTTAAGAATGAAACATGTGGGAGATTAATATTGATGGAATTATTCCATGGGGACTTAAACAATCACATCAAATATTGGGTATGTATGTTCCATCCAAATTCTATGTCCCAAGCAATGATTATGGAAAGGTAGGTAGAGAAAAAAAATATGGTCAATAAAAGGAAAGTTTTTGTAAACATAATAGATATAAGCACTTCTACATAGTCACTTGCTCAACTAACTAGATTGATGCCACAACAAATTGAAGAGAAGAGAGCAAAAGGGTTATGTTTTAACTATGATAGGAAATACAGTCGAGGACATAAATGCGCTAAAAATAAATTGTTATATATTGAAGGTCCAAGTGAGGAAGAAGAGGAGGAGGAACCAATATTAGAGGTTGACAATGACTTATACGAGGAATACTCACCCAATCATTTCTTGTCATGCACTTACTGGAGTTAGCACCCACAAACTCTCAAGGTGGTGGGTTTCTTGAAGAAAGAGAGAGTAATAGTGTTGATAGACTTAGAAACAACTCACAAATTCATCAACAAGAAGTTAGATACTCGTCTAAATTGTTTTATATATCCTACTCCAAGATTTTAGGTCTAAATTGCAAATGGGGTACTGTTAGTTGTTCAAGAAAATGTCATAGCATTAAATTGACCATGGGAGAATATTGACTTGATTATCTAGCGTTTTCTATTTCCATGGATGCAATAGATATCGTGTTGGAGTAGAGTGTCTCACTACATTGAGGAGAATTGATATGAAATTCTAGTAGCTATTCATGAGGTTTCACTTAAAAGGAAGGATAGTTGAACTAAGAGGGTTGTGTGCAAATTCTGTACAAATAGTAGGGTCTCATTAAATGAAAAAGATGCTTAACAAAGGGGATGATGGATTTGTGACCCAATTATTTTCATTAGCAGCCTATCAACCAAATGTTCCTATCTAGCCAGATCTACAAGCAATTATAGATCATCACTTAATTTTTTTGGAGATATGCCTAAAGGATTGCCTCCAAAAAGGGATAAAAAATCATGCCATTTAGCTAGTACTAGGGAGCCAACCACCCAACATCAAGCCTTCTAGGTATCCATATATACAGAAAGTGAGATCGAGAAGATGGTTCAAGAGATGCTAGAGGCAGGTAGTATTAGGCATAACCAAAGTGCCTACTCCTTTCACATGATGATGGAGCATAAGAATGATGACACTTGACACATGTGTGCATACTATAGAGAGTTCAACAAGTACACCATCAAAGATAAGTTTCCTATTCTAGTCATTAATGATTTACTAGATGAATTGAATGGAGCTATGTTTTTTAGAAAACTTGATTTTAGATAAGGTTATCACCAGATTCAAATTAAAGAAGATATTCCCAAGACAACATTTAGGACTCATGAGGGTCATTATGAGTTTTTAGTGATGCCATTTGATCTGACTAATGCTCTGTCTACATTTCAAAGCTTGATGAATGTCATCTTTAATCCATTTTTGAGGAAGTTTGTATTAGTATTTTTTTGATGATAAATTGATTTATTGCAAGACATGGGAAGAGCATTTGCATCATGTAGATTAATCATTCCAAGTTCTCAAACATCACTAGATATATGCTAAACCTTCCAAGTGTGCTTTCAATCTCAAAGAGGTGGAGTGCTTGGGTAACATAGTGTCTCATGAAGGAGTAAAGCTTGATCCTAATAGAATCAAGGCTATGATAGAGTGGCCTATTCCTAAAACCATTAAGAACTTGAGGGGCTTCCTAGGACTCACTGGATATTATAGAAGATTTGTGAAGAACTATGGTTGCATAGCAGTACCCCTTATAGCTATGTTGAAGAATGATACTTTTCAATTGAGTTGATAATATAACATTTGAGATATTGAAGAAGGCTATGTGAACCACTCTAGTTCTAGCTACTCCAAACTTCACCAAGGATTTCCTTGTGGAGTGTGATGCTTCAAGAAATGGTATAGGAGTAGTTCTCATGCAGGAAGGCAATCCCATTACTTTTGAAAGTTATCAATTGAAGGGTAAGAATTAAATCACCCATTTATGAGAATGAAATGCTAGCTATTCTTCATGCAATGAAATAGTGGAAGCCATATTTGATGGGGAGACACTTCAAAGATAAGATAGATCATGATAGCCTAAAATATTTTCTGGAGCAACAATTATCATCTAAAGAGCAAAAAAATGGGCCACTAAGATGTTGGGCTATGAATTTGATATCATCTATAAGAAAGGAAAGGAGAATATATTGGTTTATGCACTATCTAAGAAGGATGAGAAGTATGAGGCATTATTGTGTGTCATTTTAATATTATAATAAGATTGGGTTGAATAAGCCAAAGTAGAGTGGCAGAATGATGTTGCTACAACGAATCTAATTCAATAGTTGTAAACTGATCCTAGTAGTTCATATAAGTTTTTTTAGAAGGGAGACTCTTTGTGGTATAAAGAGAGATTATACCTATGTAAAAATTCCACCCTCAAACACAAGATTCTTGAAGAGCTCCATGGTTCTACAATTGGGGTGTTGATAACTGAGAGGGGGGGGGGTGAATCAGTTATCCTAATTATTTCCCTTATTGAACTTTCTTATTAATTGATGCAGCATTGAATCAAACACTAAAACATTAACATGAAATAAGAAACACATAACACAGTATTTTTGACGTGGAAACCCTGTTAAGGGAGAAAACCACGGGGTGATTAACCCAAAATTATTCTCTGTTAGAAGAATAGGAGATTACAAAAATGGCACTTGCCAATTAGGGCTCACTGCCTGAGCACACTGCTCACAAGAGGCCCACTGCCTACAAGAAGACACACTGTCTACAAAGTGATAAGAATCACAGTCTTGAACTGATTGGAAGCATCTGCATATGCTGGAGTTCAGTTCCGGTTAGGCTCAGTACACTGATCTGCTGCACTTCATCTTTCCTCTGTTCTTTATTCTGCTATCTTTCACATACCGGATTCTTTTGCTACCTCTGCTCTGTTCTGGACTTATTCGCATATATCTTCACATCATCATCCACTTCACAACTAAATCCATCCTCTATATATATCCGCACAAGTAATTTCATCACCTTTCTAGTCGGCATCCAGAACAGTCTAGTTTCTTACAAACTCTTGTTCTGTCGGCTGAATCCTTCCTCACCAAGCAATGCGGATCAAGCATATACTTGTAGATATCATTAATCATGTCAGCCAAACATGATTCATGCCTTCACAACCTCTATCATCAAAAGTAACACATCCGGAAAGTAGTCTGATACTCTGTCAGTCAGTTCTTCCTCTGTTTTCACTGTCTCTCAGGAATCCGGTACTCAACTATTCATATCTTTTTCCTTGTCCATCACCGGAGGCTAAATCCTTGGAATATACCACTCAAGGTAGTCCTCTTGACTTCCCCAAATCCGCACTGCACCAAGACACTTCCTCTGAGAGATCCAGACCAATCTGTCGGACCTTGCCACATGCTCTGTTCTTGTTCACCGGACCACAACATTCTTTATTCTGACTTCCGGTAGAGACACATTATGACTTGCGGATATGTGGGATGACCTTTGTTGCCATCAATGACAACAACCATGAATCCATATAGTGTCTCTTGCCAACATGGGGGTCATTCAAATTTTTTGAAGACATGTCATTGAATCAAGCACAATTTCTTTTGGGAAGGGATTAAAGGTGATGTTCAAAAATTTGTGGTAGAATGCTTGGTATGTCAAAGAAATAAAGGGAAGATAGTTAAGACACTTGGTCTTTTGTATCCCTTAGTTATCAATAGCCAATGATGGGAAGAGGTCTCCATGGATTACATCATATGCCTTCCAAGATCTAGAGGTAAGAGTCTCATCATGGTAATGGTGGATCACCTCAAAAAATATGCCCGTTTTATTGCATTACCCCATCCTTTTATAACAAGTACAGTGGTAAAAGAATCTTTAGATAATATACAAAAGTTACATGGTACCCCAAGGGTTATTGTCAATTATCATGATCTTATCTTTACTAGTAACTTTTGGATAGATTTATTCTCTTGTTTGGGCACTCAATTGGCTCACAACTCTTCATACCATACTCAATTAGATGGGAAAACTAAGGTTGTCAATAATTTCTTGGAAGGGTATCTATGTTGTTTCACTTTAGATATGTAGTCTCAATGGGCAAATTGGCTACCACTAGCAAAATGGTGGTATAACACTTCCTTCCATACTTATTCAAAATGTCCCCATTTATGGAATTATATGAATACCATCCCCCCTCTATCACATCATAATTAAAGGTGACAACAAGAGTTCAAGTTGTGGAGGACCACATGAATCATCAAAAAAATATACTTTCAGGGCTCAAGGAGTATTTGGCCATGGCACAAAATAGAATGAAACAATAGGTTGACCAACATCATAGTAAAAAAGAGTTTTGAAGTTGGCAATTAGGTTTTCTTGAGATTGCAGCCTTATAAGTAAATTTCCTTGAAGCCACAAACAAAGAACAACAATTTGATACCAAAATATTATGGTCCATATCAAATTCTACAAAAGATTGGCAATGTAGCCTACAAGCTTGAGTTATTACCTACAACAAAGATACATCCAATTTTTCATGCTTCTTGTTTAAAGAAGGTGATTAATCTACAGATTCCTACACAGACATTGTTACTAGAGCTAGATGAAGAAGGAAGAATCATTTTGGATCCAGAGATGATTCGCTAAACATGCACAAAGAAGTTGAGGACTAGAAAAATAACTGACTATCTCATTTAGTGGAAGAATTTATTGGTTGAATATGCCATGTGAGAAGACAAATATTTTATGTAGAAGCATCCACAATTGATTAGCATTGAGGACAATGCTTATCTAAAGAGGGGGCATGTTGTGCCCTTAATCTTATAGTGTGTATATGGTTATGAGTAGTTGGTATGTGGCTACCTTAACTCATAATTAAGTTAGATGATCATTATTATATTCTTATTTAGATAATTAGGTCAGCCTAGGTGTTATATTTTGGTATCTAAATCAGTCTGGGTGATATCCAAGGCATAAGTAGGGTATATATTAGAGGTAGTGGTGTTATTTGAGCATCATATTGTAAATTGTGTTCTTCTTGGAGACTTTTGGAGGTTTCCCCCCTCGAAGTGGCTTATAATTATCAAGTATTTGTAGCATAATTTCTATTATATTCCTTATTATGCAATTTAATTCATTACACCATTTATGCCACTATGTGACCATAAGTCTTACCCACCACCTTTGTTGACATATCCCTAGCCTTAGGTTCTGGTGCAAGTCTATAGGATTTGCGGAGATGCATGTTTGAACACTAACATAATGATACCATTAATAGGGAGGATTTAACTTTGGTTCTTATCCTTCACACCTCTACAACCTAAAAGAAACTATGTAACATTGTTAGTTTGTTTACATTTTGGGTTGACATGCCATCAACTTACGCCAATAGAATGACATCATTGATAAGGAGATGGAATTATGGGTTTTGAATGAAATGAAAACTCTATTGGTGAGTTGAACCTAGACCAGTTGTTTGCCTTGGAGATCAAGTGCGCTTCAAGGTATGAACCTCTTTTGAAAGAGGTGGCAACTCTATTGTTACGAACTAAGTTTGATTGTTCTTGCAACCTATCTATTGTTGTTGCTTCAAGAACACATCTCAAGCTTGTATTAATTGGTAACAAAGGTACATAATAATTTTCTTCTTCCATCTTGAGATAAAGTTTCTTTCATGGTAAAGAAACACATAGTTATAAGACCTCATTTTTTTATTTTCATGATAGAATGTGGTGGGACTCAATTCATTTTTTTTTTAAATTACCTAGGTTGTATTTGCCTTGCATTCCTACAAACTCTCCCAAATGCTTCACTCACTCCCTTGAACTTCTTAGGATGTTGTTAATGACAAAATTTGACCCCATGTAGTTGTTTAAGAGTATTTATCTTGCAAGAATTTTGTTATTAATCCCAAGGGTGTGGATCCAATTGAAGATTTTGGTAAAGGATGTAGAGGATTCGCCATTAATGCAGCCAGTCAAAGCCTACTCATAGAAAATCCACATGCAAGGCCAAGTGTTAGGCATGAAGATAGTTTTGGGTGTCTCTAGTAGCATTAATTCCATCCTTAGCTATCCTTGGTCCTCACATTGGTTCCAATTCTATCTTTATGAGTGCAAAATGATTTCCTAGCTTCTACAAGTTGACAAACATCTGATCCAAGGTTGATTTTAGGGATTTATTTATTTTCTCATGTTTAGTGCCACTACTTACTGGAGATGTTCTGAATCCTAACACATTGCAAAGGGATGCCATTCTAAAGGTGTATAAATATGAGACTACAAGATTGAAAATGGGTTGGTTTCTAAGATGATTTTCTGCCTTACTTCTTGAGGTGCATTCTAGGGAACCAAATGATGAATCTGCAATGTTTGTAGGGGGTTGAGATATCTTGTATGGATATAATTGGGCTAGGTAATTGCATTGAATATGTCTCCATGGTAGACTAGAATATTTCAAGGGAATATTTGAACCTTGTTCTTGATTCTCTTTTGCCACACTTTTTGGCCTAATGTAATAGAGAGTAGATCAATGTTGCAAGATTATAAGCATTGAAGAGTTCTTTGTAATGGTCTTCATCTTTTGCATGTGGAATTTTTTTTTTTTGAGATGGATGATTAAGTATGTATGATGTACAAAATTCCCTTGTTTTAATGATACAATTGCAGCTCTATATAGATGTTTTCTTTCCTTACATGCTATAACTATGTTGTCCAATGGATTTGGCACTGGAACTAGGTTGTCTTAGACTTCAATCATTTTCATTTGAAACATCTTCCTTTTTTTGTCATTTAGTTCCATGCCTTGTTTACATGCATGAATCAATATTGTTACTTCTACAATAGCCTAAGAGATTCACACTTGAATAACATGATAAGATGTTCTAGTAGGTAAAAATTCTTCTCATCTTTGCATCCCATAGCTTCAAAAATGAATACCTAGAAAAATCTAGTGTCAGATAAATCTATAGAGGGTTATTTTTATGAGATGCCAAATGCATATGTAATATGAAATGTTAAGGGGACTCACCTTATGTGGTTTAACTTGTTAGGAAAAATGTGTTGTACACCTTACACAAGTAATTAAATATTTTAATTATGTAAAATAAATATTTATTTATGGTGCATCTAGGAGGTGCTTAGCCACATTAAATATTTATTTGGGTCCACTTGTAAAGTTTTATGTAACATCGATTAGTTATTTTATGTCTAGGAGATAGAATAATTAATTAATATTTGGAAAACTTAGTACCAGAAAGTGAAAACTTAGTATCAAGAATTAAATGAGGGGGTCAATGGTTTTGTGCTCTCATGGTTTTCAGACACATGTTTTTCCCAATATCACAAGTTGTATTTGTGTGAGATTGAGTCTATAAAAGAAAGCACATGGTTAGTGGTTTGGGTTGGTTGGTTGAGCGGGTTGTCATTGTATTGAGTTTCTCTTTTGAGTGCATATGTGAAGCATGGCATGGGATGTTTCGTTACATGTTTGGACACCTGGGGGATGCATCAGAGGAGCTCGATGTTTTATACGTATTCATGAGACTCTGTAAGTGCATTGTAAGGTTTTATTGTTGAATAACATATTGAGTGTGGATGCTTTTGGAGGTTGGGTTTTTTCCTATTGAGGGTTTTCCCAAGGTATATCTTATGTCACATTGTGGTATTATTGTTTATTCTTTTGGCAGGGTGGATTATGGTTATCATGGTAAATATTTTTTTGCATATTTATCTATGATGGGGTTATGTGGAAATGTTTTTTATTGTTGTATTTTTCCTTTCATAACTCATTTTACATCTTGAGGTGCATATGCATGCTTGTACATATCTATTGTTTGTGAGGTCTAGGAGGCTTGCTTTTGTCTACCATTAGGGCATGGTGATCAAAGCCATATCCAAATCCTTATCCCATTCTAATACCTCAAGGGAATACCCCCGTAGGTTTTGCAGAGCCTAAAGAAGAAGAGGATTTTCCCTAATCCTATATGTTGGTCTAAATACCACCTCCTCCTTGTGAATGTATCACTCTCTACTTGAGATACCTTGTTCTCCTTGTCTCACTTTGAGTTGTGATGCTAAAGAAGAGGTCATGCATTTTTGAGACCCAACACAATGTTCTAGTCATGGATTCTTGGTTTGATAATGATCACCCTAGAGTTGATGCATATGCATCTTCTTATGTTTCAATCCCTAGATACTATGATGAAGAAGGTGACTATGAACACTCCAGTGATGCATATTCATGCTATTCAAATACCCATGCATCTTATGTGAACCCGTGTACAATCCTATAGGCATCCATACACAAGCAAAATGAGATTGTTAGGCAACAAAAAGAAATTGAGAACCAAATTAAATTGTTTGAGTCTAGGTTGCAATCTAATGTTTATCCTACTACCCAAAAAGCTAAGCTATTTAGTCCCCCATCATTCCCCTTGGCACAACCTACAAACAACTAGACCTCTCTTGGGTCAACTATGAAATGCAAACCATGACGAGTAGGTCTTGGATCAAATGCCTCAATTTGATGGGTATGATATTTATGAAGGGGACACACATGTTGGTGTATTTTTATAATGTATTCAAAACTTTTAGTTTGAAGATGAAGACATGTTAATGAGATTATTTGTTAGGTCTCTATGTTGGAAGGAAAGGAGATGGCTTGATAGTTTTCCAAAACATTATTTTTCTTCTTGGAAGGACCTTATGGCTACCTTTGATGAGAAGTATTCAAGTAACCTATACCTTGTTGCCTCCTCATTTTGTTTTTTCTCTTTTGGCCCGCTGCCTAGAGATAGTTGGATTCTCTTTTTTGGCTACAAGAGGCACACATCCCTAGAATTAGAGCTAATGTTGGCACCTACCCCAATGGTCAATTTTTTCTAAATCTCATGTCCTCTTTATTTCCTTGTATTTCTTATTGGACCCTATTGAACCTTGCCCACAAACCATAAACCCTAGAACATTTGAATCTTTTCCTTTTCTAGGTTTTTTCTAGGTTTTCTAGGTTTTCTCTCATGCCTCAGACACTGCACCCTTACCCTACCCATCATTGATAACTAATCAGATAATTCTTCAATGTTCCCCCTTGATCTTTTTATGCTTTACCTCCCTTCATTATTTTATCATGATTCTAAATTTCAAAAAAACTTAAGTGTGAAGGTTTTCATTTCAACTTGTAGCCCTGGGAAAAATTTTGAGGTATAGGGGTTTCCCTTCCCAACATACCATTTCGAGGTTTCCCTTCCATGCATGCATTTCCTTCAAACTTGTTTTTCCCTATTTCCCTTCATTTCAGGGTATTTGGGTTTCCCTCCCCAGCATACCATTTTGGGATTCCCCTTCCATGCATGCATTTCCTTCAAGCCCCTCCTTTTCCATTTCCTCCCATTTCAAGATTCCCCTTCCATACATGCATTTCCCTATTTCCCTTCATTTCAAGGTATAAGGGTTTGTCTTCCTAACATACCATTTTGTAGTTCCCCTTTCATGCATGTATTTCCCTCAAACCCCCTTTTTCCATTTCCCTTCATTTCAAGGTATAGGGGTTTCCTTTCCTGGCATACCATTTCATGGTTCCCCTTCCATGCATGCATTTCCTTCAAACCCCCCTTTTGCTTATTTCCCTTCATTTTAGGGTATAGGGGATTCCATTCTTGGTATAGCATTTCAAGGTTTGCCTTCTATGCATGCATTTCCTTCAAATCCCCTTTTCCCATTTCCTTTCATTTCAAGATATAGGGGTTTCCTTTAATATCATACCATTTCAAGGTTCCCCTTTCATGCATGCATTTCCCTCAAAGTCCCCTTTTCTTATTTTCCTTCATTTTGGGGTATAGGGGTTTCCCTTCCTGGCATACCATTTCAAGGTTCCCCTTCTATACATGCATTTCCCTCAAAGTCCCCCTTTTCCTTCATTTCGGGGTATAGGGTTTTCCCTTCCCAGCATACCATTTCAAGGTTTGTCTATTCATGCATGCATTTCCTTCAAAGTCCCGTTTTCCCTTTTCCCTTCATTTTGGGGTATAGAGGTTTCCCTTCCCAACATACCATTTTGAGGTTTCCCTTCCTATCATGTCATTTTGGTGTTTCTCTCCCCAACATGTCATTCCTTCAATTCCTGAACCTTTAGATTTCAAGCTTTCAGGATGTTTTTTTTTTACTTTCTTCCCCCTTTGGCATGTGAATTTTTGGAACCTCATCATTTGAATAAAAAACCCTACCTACCTCCCTACATGATCTAGGATGCCATTAATGGTCTTAAACGGATGTGATTAGATTGGGGAATACTTCCAAAAACCTCTCAATATGTGTGGACCCCTCAGAGACATGGTTTCTATACAAAGGCATATGGTTTTTTATGCAAGGGGCATGGCGTCAAGTGCACAATCATATGAATATGATGCAGTAGACATGGGTGACTTGCAAATTCATTGACCACTCATGTATTCTAGCTCAAGCACCAAAGATTGAATGTAATGCTATATATACATGTTTGTAAGATGTAAAAAAGGTTGGCCATTGATCCAATTTTTTACTATAAGTATCTCAAGCAAGTTCTAAGGTATCAAATGATGATTATCTTGCTCTGTATATGATTATGTATGTTTATATATTAGGGGAAGGGGTAGTCTAATAAGGTTTTATTTGTAAATTTATGTCTCCATGACAAGTTGTAGTATCTCAAGAGGGGCTTTGAACTTAGTTGATGTGTCTCACTCACCACATTTCCTAGCATGATTGTAATAAGATTTGATTAATGTATAATAGGAATTCTAAAGCATTACAAACTCTTGTGTAATGGTCTTATTTTTTTGCATGTGGGGTACTACTAATCTGTAAGGGATAACTAAGTATACTCATTTGTAGGTTTCCTTATCTTTTGGGGTTGTTTATATATTATATTTGTTCCATTTGCTGATTTGTAGACATGTTCTCATCCTATTTTCAAGCTAAGACTATGTTTCCTAATGAAGTAGGCACTAGTCTGATTGGTGAAGGGCCAAACACCTTTTATTATAATCATCTCTCTTGTTAGTTTTAGTAGTAGTTTAGGTTTCACCATGCATGTATGATTCATATTGTAAATTGTATCATATCTTGTGTTATCCTAAGATTAAAATATTGTAGGAGGATCATGCTAGTATATTCTCCAGGTCTTACTCATGTGTATGCAACATTAAATGGATTCATTGTCTAGGGAATAAACATAGTTGTTATCTTTTGATGCATGGTAAGAGTGAATTATTATCTGCTTATTGGAGGTCTTGTAGGTCTATATGTGGTTAATGCTGACATGAACTTAGTGAAATTTTTTGGGTTTCATAGTATTTTGGGTATGGATGCCAAAGGTTCTAGAGCCTTATCATTTGTTTCTATTCAATTGTCATGTTATTAAGACCTCAAGGAACACCCCCCTTGGCTTTGCAGAGCCTAAATCTAAAGGTGAGTTTACCCACTCACAAGAATTGGTCCATTCATTCCACTATCTGAGCATAAGTCTTGCCCACTACCTTTGTTGACATATCCTTGGCCTTAGGTTCTTGTGCAAGTCCTTAGGATTTATGGTGATGCATGTCTAAGCATCAATAGGTTCTAACATAAAAGACTAGTAACTAGGGGTGGAAATATTTATAACCAACCTACCACATCTATACTTCTCCATGTTCACTAGTTTCATTAAGGTATTCCTAACATTCAATGAAGTCTCCACCTTATTTATCATCACCCTCATGTCCTCCACCATGTCATAAAAAAAGGTATTACACATTAATGTGTTGTTCATGTGTGAAAAGTAGGGGTTCTTGGCCAAGCTGACAACACTTTGACTGTCATAATCATTCTACATTATAGCTTGCCTCAACCTGACATCTAAGCATAACCCTATAATGAAAAATCCTCTCTATCTCCATCTAAATCCCTTAATATATAGATCTAAGGAGGCCCAAAAACTCATCAAAAGGCATTACCATGAGCCCAAACAAGGTCCCAAAATAGCATGGTGAGAATTCTCATGACCCACACCCCATTTGGACTCATTATTTGTTATTTAACTCCTGTATAAAGATGTTCTATGATGCATCATAACATGCATCATAAGTGGGTCAAGATTCCTACTCAACTTTTTAACTTCTTATAATCTTTATCTTACATGCATCATAGGATCTATCAAAAGTAACCCCCACATTGTTGTTATATGGAGCCTAATCAGAATTGGAGGTTAAATTTTCCCCACTTTTATTGGTGTAGTTTCCCCCCAAATTATTTAACAGGGGTTTGGAGGCAGCGCCCCCAAGACAGAGTCAAGGGGCAGCACCCCACAGATGGAGTAAGGGGAAGCGCCCCTTGTGGGGTCCAGGGGCAATGCCCCTAGAGCACTCCCTATCGTGATATAGGGTAGGGCCTCGGGGGTAGCACCCCTGAAACCTCAAACGACTTGTATTATTTTATAAAGGCATCGGGAGTTATTTTTCTATTGGCCAGCATAAAAAACCCTATTTTGTAACTGACATAAGTCTTGATAAAAATAGCTAAGGGTTAGGATTTTCATTGATATTGTATTGTAGCATTTGCAGCGGTATTGAGTTGCAAGGATTGCTCGTTGTAATCGGTTCGATTGCTAGATAATAATATTAGACTCTTTGTTGGTGGATGTAGCCCGAGTTTGGGTGAACCACGTTAAAAATTGTCTCTCATTGTTATTATTTATGTGTATTTTTCATTCCTCTATTTAATCTTTATTTGCATTTAATTGATATTTTCTACATGCAATTCCTAACACACATCTTACAATACCATAATGACATTAGATGCTCTTACAACCTCTTACACACATTATAATATAATTGACATGTGGCATAAAATTCCAACACAAAGTGGGATGCCCCATTTCCCAAATGAGGCTAAAATAATTAATAAATATAAATAAATCAATATTTCAAACACTAGACTTGCAAGGTGTATGACACATGTAATCCCAACACTCACATTCATGTGTAGCCAAAGCTATAAAAAATCCATCACCAATGTCATCCTCAGAAGTCCACAAATCTGAATCATCATCTAATCCACTCTTATCCTTCTTCTCCTTGTATTCCTTCTTTATGTGGCCTTTCTTACCACAATTCCAACATTTTACCTTCGATTTACCAAGATACTTAGATATTCCTCTAGACTTTTATCTTCCTTTTTCTTTCTTCTTGCTCTTACCCTTGCCTTTCTCCTTTGATCTTCTACAAACAACCAATGCATCCTTGGTAGCTATTTTCCATATTACCTCCTCCTAGAGAAGAGCACCCACCACCTCTTCAAGTGTGAGATTAGTGATAGTACTACTAATAGCCATTTCCAAGTTGTCCCAAGAGTTTGACAAAGAACACTATATAGTAATACTCTAATATTCATCATCCATTTGTACATTAATGGATTTCAACTATGTAACAATAGTGTTGAAGGCATCCAAGTGTTCAAAAATAGTCATCATAACCCATGTTCAAGGAATACATCTTCTTTTGTAGAAAAAATGTATTCACCAAGGATTTACCTTGATACAAGTTACCTATTTTTTCTAAAGGGCTTCTATAGTGGCTTCTCCTAAAACATTTATGAGCACTGGATCTATTAAACACAATTTAATCATGCTTCTCACTTTTCTTTCCAACACCACCCAGTCATCTACTAACTTAGCCACAAGTTTGTTTCTAAAGATTACATCCCATAGATCTTGATCTATGAGTATATTCTTCATTTTAATCTTACACAACTCAAAATTTGTGTCATTGAACTTTTCCATCTCCAACTATGATATGATTGCCATCTTTTACCTAAAATAGTGTCTCCCCTACCCAAGGCTCTGACTCAAACACAAATTAGTTGCAAAAAAAATCATTTTCTTAACACCAAGGAAACTAGGAGCCAGTTAAGCTCTAATAGCAAGTGAAAGGAAACTATATAGAATGGAACACTTCCTACACTAATATTTAGAGGAGTGACATGTAGTAGAAACTAAGATCCAATAATTTCAAAAATATTAAACACACGTGTAGTAACAATGAACCACATGGAATAGAGTTAACACAATGATTTATCCTAGAAAAACCTTTTCAGAAAAAAGACTAGCAACAAAAGGAGCCTCAATGTATTACTCAATCACCCATAATACAACATTTACAATACATGTAGAGTATACACTCCCTATCATGCCAACTTTGTTTGAAGAAATTTTGATAGCATAATCCCCTCAAAAATCACAAGTCTACTACATCTCTATCCAAGCACCCAAATATACTGAGAAATCCTAAACTACAAGCCACACATGGTCTTACAAAACTATGGGCTAAATGTGGCACCTAAATCTCCATGTAAAATCTAATGTTTGATATCTATAATGGGTCAACAACCAAGAATAACATTATTCTTTACGTGTCGTATCCACCCACCAAAATTGGGTACTCCATTATTTACTCATTATCTCTTACACAAGATGCTTTATGATGCATCATAACATGCATCATAAGTTGGTCAACATGCATAGTCCACCTTGTAACCTTCCTCTTACATACTCTTACACATGTCTTAAGATCATTATAGAATCTCTTACATCTTACAATTTCATAGATGCTCTTATACATCTTACATGACATTAGATATTCTTACATTGTCATAATATAAAATACACATGGTGTAAGTGCCACCTCAATGTGGGATGCCATTTTCCATGAGGACACATAAAATAAATAGAAATTAAATAAATAATCGAACATTAGGGTTGCAAAGTGTTGCCCCAACATAATAATATAATTATATACCATATAACATAAAAATTAGATGTGCAAAATGGAGGAGGAAGGAGAAGAGATGCTAAACACCTTAGTTCAACTTGTTAGCACATTAATCTCCCTTTCGGCTTGATAACTTACATAGAGATAGTTGTAGATATAGTTAAGAAGGATACCCCTAGTAGACCATAATAGGGGACTCCTAATACTTGGAAAATAGCAAGTTATTGAATTTCCTATTCTTCAATCTCTTTAACTATTATGCATATTACACCAATAAAAATTAAATTTTAAAGATAAAAATCAAGGATAATTATATTTAGAGAATTAAAAAAATTATAATCAACCTCTAACTATAAATAAACTCGTTCACTCTTACAACATGATAAGTATTCCCTTATCATAATTAAAACTAATAGATTTTTAAAATAACTATAACCATCACTATTAAAGTAACCATAATCATAAAATTAAATTAAATGAATACAATAAATATAACTACCAAAATAGCCTCAAAAGAAGATCACAACAATCATATTAAGATACTGCAGCAATTCCTTAACGCCAACGAGCTATAGGGAGAGTGCTAAATAACTTCAAAACAAACTAATAAATGGCTAAAGCATCTATATAATTATTCTTGACAAATAACATTGATTTCCATAAATACCAATGTAAATATAGAAAAGCCCAGATTTAATCCCCCCAAAGTAGTATTACTATATATAATTGCCAAAATAAGCACTTACAATACATATACTAAAAGCAATAATAACTCCAATGCCCAAAAACCACTTAGTTTTAAAAAAATTAATATGAATTATAAGAAAAAATATGTAAACTTACATCTTAATAGTAAACTTAATGTGTGGTTCAAAACATTAATTATTCAATCTTTTGAATATACATATAAAAACAAACAAACGATGTTTTATTATTTTGTCATGACTCAACTAGTGAAGATGTTTAACTCATTAAGAGTTTCATTTTTGTTGAATGAGAAGGTAAATAAACACATGGTCAAGTTTGGATGGCACACCACACTCATTTTGACAAGCCACACAATCAAGGTTTTGCAACCCAAACAACCTATTGAATGCGATGACAAATAAAACATGGTAAGGTTTTGGTGGCGCCCTAACAACAAACTCATTTTAAGACACACAATTAGGCTTTGGTGCCCAAACAACCCACTAAATGTGAAGGCACATAGACACAAGCTTAGGTTTTGGTGGCCTAAACAACACACCCAGTTCAAGACTCATGATCAAGCTTTGATTGCCCAAACAACTTGCTAAATACAAAGACAAATAGATACATGATTAAACTTTGGTGGCCCAAACAACAAACTCATTGCAAAACACATGGTGAGTATTTATTAGTCCAATCAACTTGCCAAATATGAAAGTAAATAAACATAACCAAATTTTAATAGTAGAAACAAAATATTTTGCACAATCAAACAGAGAAAAATAATTTAATATTGATTAGACCCAAAAAAACACACCCAAAAGACCTCATCCCATAAAAAAGTTTAAACATAACACCTTAAATATCCAAACTAAGACAGCCATGTTCAAACACCCTAACTATTTTATATAGCATACAATCTTTTATATACCATAAAGTTTATATACCATACAATCTTTTTGTGACGCTAGAAAGCACATATGCGGTCCACTTTCCTAACAAGGACAAAGTTGAGTCCCAATACTGACTAGGATACATGTTTTACTGACAATAGTACGGGTCACTGACAAATCTCCACGTCAGATCGTGAAGTTTAAGTAAACACGTGATTCTTTTTCGGCATAAGATATAACTTTACACGTGGGAGGCAATTCTTGACAAAATCTTTATGGTTTTCAGTCTCCACGTGGGCTGCTCGATACCTGCATTCTTACGTCACCAATATGTCTGCCACGTGCGACCGAAAGCTGATATGACGTACACTTGCTTTACTTTTTATAATTAAATGGGTAACGTGAGTATTCTTGGTTTTATAACTAAAATTTGAAGTATTGTCTATTCAGAGAGATTTACCTCTTATGTGGTCTTTATCCCATTTAAGAATGATTCCCTGCCATGTTATTAAATAGGTAATCTTTTAAAATTTGGAATTGGATTTTATGATTTTTTAAAATTTTTTTTTAGATTCTAGCCTTTTTTAAGGCATAATTTTTTTGGAATTGGTTTCACGATTTATCTCTGTAATGTCTTGGGAAAACTTAATGATAAAGATCCTCTTCCCTGTGGCATTGATTTAGCAACGTAGTTATGTTTGGGCTTGACCCTTTTTAATTCTTGTCTTTGTTTTGGACTCTGCCTTGTTTAGACTCTTGGGTGTGCCTCTCTACCACCCTCCATTTTTTTGTAAATATTGTATTATTACCTTTTTTAATATAAAGTTAAATAGGAAGTATTCACAAAAAAAATCTCTATAATTTTTTTTAAAATGGAATATTATAAAATTAAAAAAGTGGAGTCCTTACAATTTATAATAGTGAAATTTGTATATCTATGTTAATTTTTGTTTAGTTTTGTGTTTATTTTGAAAGAATGACTTAATACATTTACATATCGATAAAAAACATAAGCTTGTGTGAAATCAACCTTTTTTCTTCTATGTTGTTACTCTTCCATAGACACACATTCCCACATCGTTTACCCATACCTTACCTATATTGTTGCAAGTATGTGCTAATCGATGTTGTCATTGATGTCAACATGTTTGTGTTGTCATTGGTGTCCACTGTATCTTCTATTGTTGTTGTTGTTGGTTGATTGAGTTATTGTGCTAAAGTGATTTGAATGACTTGCAGAAGTGTTGATGATGTTAGTATATTGTTTTTGTTGCTGGGTTTCCAAGTGCTTTTGAGAAAATTTGATAAATACCGAAGACAATGTTGTGAAGATGTATTCATCAAAAAAATCTCTATAATTTTTTATTAAATGGAATATTATAAAATTAAAAAAGTGGAGTCCTTACAATTTATAATAGTGAAATTTGTATATCTATGTTAATTTTTGTTTAGTTTTGCATTTATTTTGAAAGAATGACTTAATACATTTACATATCCATAAAAAACATAAGCTTGTGTGAAATCAACCTTTTTTCTTCTATGTTGTTACTCTTCCATAGACACACATGCCCACATCCTTTACCCATACCTTACCTATATTGTTGCAAGTATGTGCTAATCGGTGTTGTCATTAATGTCAACATGTCTGTGTTGTCATTGGTGTCAACTGTATCTTCTATTGTTGTTGTTGTTGTTGGTTGATTGAGTTATTGTGCTAAAGTGATTGAATAACTTCCAGAAGTGCTGATGATGTTAGTATATTGTTCTTGTTGCTGGGTTTCCAAGTGCTTTTGAGAAAATTTTATAAATACTGAAGACAATGTTGTGAAGATGTATTCAGGCTTACAGGATACTGTTTGAGTTTTTGCTCCGCATTTCTCCTCTATTAAAGACTGAAGTGTGAGGTTTGGATATGTTTTAGAGAAGTGGTTGAAGATGTTAAATCCAGAATTTGGCAATCTAGAACTATACGCTCAAAATTGTGACTCTGGTTGCCTAAGGTTGTCGGGTCCAATTTCGGCATGCACACGGACCCTTCCCTCCCTGCCACGGGGCGATCCACCACGTCACTCTCGCTCTCCTGGAAGTAGCTAGTCGAGAGGAGGCGAGACAAGACGGGGGCCTAGCTCGTTGGAGAGCTGGACTTCACGGAGAGGGGTCAGCAAGTTCTGTGGCCTTTGTTGTTGTTTTCTCAGTTGAATGTTTCATTCGATGGTAGTTGTTGTTAAGATAACCCTATGACCCGAAGGGTCACTAGTTTCTCTTCTCCTATTGGGGTTCCTTATATTCCACCTTTGTGTGGGTAAGCGGTTTCTTTCGTTTATGTCCTCTTGTCTTTCAATTCGTTGAATGAGTTCTTGTTGTATTTGGAGTTATCTTTGTTCTTTGATTAACAAGAGGACAAATGAATCTTGTTGTGGTAAAGTAAATGTCTCTTGTTGTTGTCGTGGATTGATTTCATCAATCTTGTTGACGATAGCCCTTACCCACTCACCGCTCACTCCTAGGCACATTCGTGAGCCAAGATAGAGATAAATGTGTGATGACCACCCTTAACTAGACTTAGGGTTTCGACCTAGGGTTTAGTTGAGCTAGGGCTTGGTTATGTTTTGACTTGTGTTTACCTTGTGATGTGATCAAGGGTTTGATTGAATCATTTATCATGGTTTACCTCATGATGGTATCAAGGGTTTGCAAGTTTGTCTATCTTTTCTAGGGTTTCTATATGCATGCAAAGCTAAATGATATGCAAACGTGTTTTTGTGCTTTTTTAGTATTTTGGAAATGAAAAGTGCTTTTTAATCTATGAAAGGGAAATATGAATGCAAGCTAATATGACTTTTTCTAATGCAATTTTAATCTATGTTTTTGGGTTTTCAATTGTTTTGAAATAATCTAATCTAAAAAGGGAAATTGCTTCTTCAAATAATCTAGATCTAGGAATATGAAAATAATTATTCTAACATGCAAGATCTAACTATCAAGGAAAAAGCAAAGATTTATTGTTCCCAAGAGCAATTTTTGGTTTTCTAATTACTATGAATTGAATAAATCAATAAAGGAACCTGAAAGAATGAAGATTTGTGTGACTCCACTACCCTTAGAAATCCTTGATGTTGGCAACCTCGAGTCCTTTTGAAGCAGGGGGAAGACCTCCTTTTGAAGCAGGGGGAAGACCTCTTAACGATAAAACAACACAAAGAAGCAAAAGAAGCTTGTTGAAGCTTGAATGAGCTCAATGAGAGCTTTCGTTGAGCACAATGGTGTTGAATGAAGTAGTATAACGATGCTTGGTTGAACAATGAATAAAGCAAAAGGCACCTTCGTCCTGTAAGAGCATTAGAATGTTGATTTGGAGAGCAAAAATTGGCAAGAGTTGTGTGCACAATGAATTTGCCTCCCTTTCTGCTTGAGAGAGGGGGGTATTTATAGGTTTGAAGAATGGGATTGATTGAGAAGTTAACTCATTTGATTGATGAGTTAACAAGGTTGATTACCCAGTGAACTCAGCTAACTATGGAGTGATAAATCAATAATAGCTTATCACTGAAGAGGAATTGGAGGTGAAAGGATGCATGAGATTGATTGAGTTGTTAATTTTAGATCAAATGGAGTTAATAATGCATGTGTGGGTGCATGAAATAGTCAAGTCCATATTAGGCATAACAAATCATGCCAACTGGAAGAAAAATGGGTGAAAACAGAGCTAAATTGAGTGAGAAACTCAAGTTTTTCTGTGGCTGGAAATGCGACAGGGTCGCCCCTTTCGTCAGTAGGGTCGTCCAGGGGAGATCTAGGCAAGACAGGGTTTCATGAAGAACTGCATGGTGGGAAATGACAGAAGAGAGGAAAATGAGGTGTTCTAGCTCCAAAAACAAGTCAGTCATGTGTAAGAATCCAAATCTCCACTTGCACCTGCAAGCTCTCCTGGGGGAGATCCGGAAATAATAGGGGGAGATTTGGATTAGTTGAGCGAAACTGAAAACCGAAAGTGGGAGATGGATAGGGGGACCTCTAGAAGGCTTCTAGGGGGTGTTGAGGACAAAAAACATAAAGGAAAGGTGAAAACTCACCTATAAGACGCTTACAAGGCTTAGGAACAAGGTCGAAAGCCAAGAAAATGTAAATCAACAAGTGTCACAAAAAGTGTCAAAAAGCATCGCAAATGGGGAGAGAGAAATCAACAAAGAGGAAACAAGACAAGACAAGAAAGGAGACACATCATCAAGAGGTTTGCTACTTAAAGGACATTATTTCACGGTCACATGTACGTGACAAGGATTAAAATCATCATAGGGGTCCTCGTGGAGGCTG
Organism: Cunninghamia lanceolata; assembly: GCA_027924645.1. Taxonomy (NCBI): domain Eukaryota; kingdom Viridiplantae; phylum Streptophyta; class Pinopsida; order Cupressales; family Cupressaceae; genus Cunninghamia; species Cunninghamia lanceolata. The sequence goes on from BSBN01001047.1 coordinate 5,303,988, forward strand.
TGCGTGATTTTTGTGCTTACATATAATTTGCCCCCTCAGGGACAGTAGTCTACATGAAAGGTAGGTACCGTTCCTGAACTAGGCCTTACCTATTGTCAATTTTCCCGCAATTTGTACCTACAATAACTAGTATTAGTCTGGCATTTAAATGTATCAAAACAAATAATGAAAACTGAAATGACGAACTTACCATGGGTCGTTTGATTTCGACTAGTTGTTTGCCTTTGTCAGTTTAGACCTATAGGAATGAAAGCACGCAAAATGACGCACGAAAGAGATGCATAAAAGCAAAGAACTAATCTAAAATGCACAAATGAAACTAAGCTATGGGCAAACAAAGCAAGTCAAATTGTGAGATCGGAGCGAAACGGCGACGAAATTGATTGCGTGAGCAGTTGTTGGAAAGGTATCGTCGAGGAGATCACAAAGATGGCCACCTCTTCAGTCACGGAGAATCAGGTGTACAAATAGTAAAACACCCTTCTCTAAAACCTAGTTTGAATTTTATGAAAAATCTCTCGAAATTGTTTGTTTTTGTCAATTTGTCTTGTTGCATTGTCTCTGTTTCATCGTTTAGAGTAAAATAGATTTTTTGTTTTCTGAAATCGATCAAAAAATGAAGTTTTTAGAGCAATTTTAGTTTGAGGGATCTCCCTCTAGGGTCACCCCTTTTGTTAAGCAGGTCACCTGGGGGAGATCCTGTCTAACAACAGGGTCGCCCGGGCGAGATCCTACAAAATAACAAGGTTGCCCGGGGGAGATCCTGTAAAACACCTAGGTTGCCCGGGGGCGACCCTGTTGGGTTAATTTTGACTAAAATTTCATGTTGTCTAATGCTTGTTTCACTCTGATCTGACTTGTTTTAGCTACTAAATTCACCTGTTTATTGCAATTTTGAGGGGTTATACGCTTTTTTGTGTAAGGTTCTCTACAATTTTATGATTTTTAGGGATTTTCACAAGTTTACGAGATCTAATCTAAAGTTCTTTTCTGGATCTTGTAGGACATGTGTATCCGATGGAATGTCTGCCAAGAGTAGCGATGGCTCTCAGCGATGTCTGATTCATTGAGTAATGAGGACCGTACCATTTTGAGGCGAGCAGGTCTGGGTAGAGATTGTCACGTGCATGTTATTCACCCCATGTCCCATATATGCTATGATATTTTGACCTACTGGGATGCATACAGAAACACATTCTGGTTCCCACAGAGAGTGGACCATCACTATTTATGATGTGTATCATATACTTGGGGTTCCTGTGAGAGGACATCCTTTAGTCCACCCGAGGATGCACATGATGAGGGTCTTGATGGTGCTAATGATGATGATGATGCTCCTGACATCCCTGAGGGCCCTCCAGTTGTTCCTTGACCTCCTCATTCGGATGAGGTGATGCGACAACTTGACCCTGATTGGCAGCCGGGTGATCCACGTAAGTTTCATTTGTTTATTTTTTTGCACTTTTGTCCTTTCTCTTTTCATGGGGAACTGACTTGTCTTTCTCTTTTTCAGGTAACATCAAAGAGTGGAGGGATTTTGTTCACAAGATTAATGTTGGTTTGGCTTCTCCCTTCACTAGGATGACTCAAGATCATCTTTTAGATGACCCTGGTATGCCCCCTATTGTTGGGCGATACACAGACATTTTTGCTCCTGTCTACCATGGATGTCAAGAGAATGCAGACTTGAAGGCCGAGATTCACACCCTTAAGGGTGAGAATTAGGTTCTTAGAGAGATGTCTCATCTTAGTTTTGGATGACGAGATGCTAGTATGGCAGGGTCTTCACAGTCACATGCTCATAGTAGAGTACCTCGCTACTATAGGTCTCATGGAGCGACGGATGGTATTCGTAGATAGAGGAGCCGAAGTCCTAAGGGTTTCGTTGGAGGGAACTGACCTTGATTTCCTTTCTTGAACTCATGCTCCCTTGCATGGGGAGCCTCTACTTCCTTTGAGAGCTTTTTGTCATATCTCTTTGATACTCTTGTACATGTAAACTTTGGATGTATCTATGAAAGTTTATCCTTTTATGGTTTTCATCTATCAGATTTGTACTCATCTCTTATGCATGTTTTAGAGGTTTGAGAACTTTTTGATTATGTGTTTGACCTTTTCAACTCTTTAACAATGCAAGTATGATAACGATGACATGTTTTTGTGATTTTTTATGGCATATATATGAGATGCAATTTACGATATGAAAATGCAGGAATAGAAGAAATGTTGAAATGAAACATTTACTTCTACTGATGGTCATGAGACATGACATTTGACTTTATTGCTTTGAGACTCTTTTTTATGATTTTGGAATGAATGCAATGTGGAAAAAACAATGTGATTGCTCTTTAATACAATTTTCAATTCAGGGGATTGCGAGTTATCCTGATATAAGAGACCTATTCAAGGTTGTGAGATAGGATTTTTAACCCATGCGGGGAGTGAGAATGAAAACAGAGTGCTTCTGATTTTAGGCTTTGCTAAAGGCTAAACACTGATCCTTATCTAGATAAGACAATCTGACAAGCTTTCAACTTTAGACAAGTAACAAATTTTATAGGTGTTCGCTAGACTTAGATCATAGATGGCAAGCAAAGTAGACCCATGGTAAAGGATAAATAGGAAAGAACAAGGGTCCCTAGGTAGAAGATGATCCTAGAGACTACTAGACTCTCAGCTTTGCTCAGCTAGTGCATGTGTGTGCTTTGTACCTTTATTTCTCTGTTAGAATGTTACCCTTGAGGCTTCAATCTTAGACTGATCTCCACCCAAGAGTACAGACATTCAGTAATCTTCTCTCTTTCACTCTTTTTTTTGTATCTCTTTTTTTGCTTTTCACTTTTTTTTTTGTATTTTCCTCACTTGATTTTTCTCATTTTTTTGGATTTTTGACTTTTCAAGAAATGAATGTTTTTTGGAACTTTTGACATGCAATGCTTTGATCTCTCAATACTCTTATTTTGATCACTCATTTTTTTATTCACTCGAATTTTAGATTGATTCCTTCAAAGTTTTGATCCTCCTAACGTTTTTGGCCAGGAAAGATAAGGGGCTGAATGCCACCTCAAGTTGTATTCTGTTTGGACTTCTTTAATACTAGGGAAGAATTGGGAAGGTCTACTTGCAAGCTTCCTTTGAACATTGTAGGTTTGAATAATGACTTTGTTTAGACCTAACATCTTGACTCATTAAGACTGGGATCAGTGTAAAGCTAAGAGCTAGGCTCTGATTAAAATCTCTAGGAATGAAAAGGGGATAATGGCGATTGTGAAAATGGGAATCTCTAGGTCCTGAAAGGATGACGTATATCTAGGCAACCTTAGACTCCTTACTGAAAATAAAATAGTACATGAGCAAGTCACTGACTGTAATGCAAGATGAATAGAATGATACTGAAATGCAAGAAACAAATTATTTTTCACATTTTGACATTTTTATAAAAAATTTGTATTTTTATGTTTTATGATTTTTTTGGTTTTTAGACATAGTATTTCTTAAGGTGAAAGGCATTCACTGTTTCACCAAATTCTTCTCCCTCCATTGTGCACAAAAGATAGGCATCATTTCCAAAATCTTCTTTGACCATGTAAGGATCTTTCCAGTCTTCTGAAAAAGCTCTTTTTCATCTTCTTTTCTTATTCTTCGTGCTACCTCTTCTTAGGACCAGTTCTCCTATTCTATAGGGTTTTGTCATTTGAATCTATTGCTACCAGCTCGGTGGTTTCTCTTGGCATTGTGAGATGAAGTAAGTCTCGAAAGGCTTGTTGATGAGAAGGGGTCCCATACAGGGCTCCATCACAATTTAATAATTCTGCTAATAGGTCGAACTGTTCTTGCATGTAGATTTTCACATCTAGTCTCTCTTGGATTCTTTGGAAAAATTGGAACAACTCAAGGGGAGTTTGTGGCTCCCTTTGCTCATCAGGAGGGACAAAGATTATACTTGTCCTCCCATTTGGTTCTGGTCTTAAGTCCATGGCATATCCGATGTAACTCTTTGGCAGTTCAAAAATGACAGGGTCATCAACCCTGATTGTCACTCTCATCTTCCATTCCCTGTGAAAAATACCTTCACTTTCTTCATCTTCATTGGGAAGTCTTTCAACTATTTTGATGTGTACTAGAGGTGCTTCCCACTCGCAGAGTTTGTTTGATTGAACAGAGGCAGAGGTGGTTGGCCTCTCTTGCAGTTTGGACACCATGAACATCCTAGGTAGCATTCCTATAGCATTAGTTGATTCGTTGTCAATAGAATGCGCCTCCTCCATGGGTGTCAATGGTTGATATGAATCCTCTATTCGCGTGAGAGGCTCATAAGATTCTGTTTCTTCTGATGTCTCAGGGACACGTGATTCACTTAGTGGAGATAATGGAGTGTAACTTTCCATTATGTCTTCCTCAGCGTCTGAGAAAGCGTGCAGGTCTGCATTTCTCAAATCTAACGTGGTTGTCTCAAACACTCGACCTTTAGTTCTATGCGGTTTTTCTCCTATGCAAGGGAAGAGTTTGTAAGCTTCTTGGATGTCGATCATGAGTACCTCTAGGGGGAATTGGAGTGGTCCATCTTGCTCAATCAATTCCATGATCTCAATTGTCTTTTCTTTGGGAACCATTTCCTTTTGTTTTGGCAATGCCTCATTCTCTAGAGTTTTGATCTCTGCAACGTTTATGGTCTTTTCTAGGATTTCCATTCATTTGATGCATATCGACTGAGGTGTAGGATTAGGGATGGTTAATTTGTTGGTAGGGAGTTCATAGTCTATGGGGATACCTATACGTTTGTTTGGTACGTTTGATTTCAACATGCTGAAAGGTTCTGGATCTCCCTTTGCAACATACACTTTCCCTATGTGTAAGAATCGAGCTTCTTGGAATAATGTGGATGGCACAAATTTCATTCTATGTATCCACGGTCTTCCAAGAATTAAATTATATCTCGTGTCTTTGTCTATGACGTAGAATGTGGTAGGAATGGTTTTAGGTCCGAAGGTCACTAGAAGGGTACTCTTACCTATGGTGGCAACCTTTAGATTATCATACCCACTTAGAGTATCTTGTGAAGTGGTGATATTAGTGTGTCCATAGCCCATCCTCTCTAATAGGGAGAAAGGAACTATGTTAACTACTACCCCATCATCGATTAAGGTCCGCTTGATGCAAGTATCGTAGATCCATACTTGAAGATACAATGCAGGGTCTCCTTTTTTGGTTAATTCTGCCTCAGAAGGCATCTGTTGTAAGTCGAAGAAGAACCCTGGATCTTTGAGCGCCATGTTTGGTGGACTGATGTCGTAGTCCACATGATTGATTTTCTCACTAGGTGGTGAAGTAATTTGGTTGAGGTATTTTAAACCTATTGCTTTTAGTAATGTTGAGCGATGTGAAGGGGAGTTCCTGAGTAAGTCGATGAACGAAATGTGGGCATATGTCTTCTTTAAATCTTCTATCAATTCATAAGGTCCGATTGGAGCTGGTATTAGCTCCACCACCGAAATGATACCTCCATATGCTTCTATTTTTCATTTTCATCCTCATGGTCTTCCTCTTCCTCCTCATTGTGTATAATCTCGACTAATCCCATCATCCTAGCTTCTCCTTTTTTTCCTAGTTGCGGTGGGATTTCAGGGTTACTACTTTGAGCCATTTTTTTTGGTTCATTGTTTCTATGTCTTTATGTGCGGGAAACGGGTCTTGATAGATTTTTATGTTTGCATTTTGTGGGGCTATTGGAGCTTGATTTTGTCTTGTATCCTTGTTGTCCGGCATGACCTCCTGTGGGTTCAAGAACATCTCTATGAACAAATGTTGCTGGTTTTCTGGTAGCCTTGCTATGAATCTGTTATATTCTCTACAATATTATGTATTGTGCCCCCTTGTTCTATGAAAAGAACAAAACTAATTGAACTCGTATGGGGGTCTTTCATAACTTCCATCATTTTCGTTCATGTTTCCATTGCGGTTCCAATTTTGGTAGTTATCCCTAGGGTAGTAACTATTGTTCCTAGATTGGTCTATGGCATTTACATTAGGAGGATAGTAATCTCTCCCATTGTAGTCATCTCTTACTTTCTTGATTGGGGCTTGATCTGTCACCCCATCTATGGTTACACTCCTATTGTTTTTAAGGATCTTAATGACAGAGGCATTGTTTCCTGTGTCTTCCTTCGTCAACTTTCCATTTGACCCATAGACCTTTCTACCACTGTCAATGGTGGCTTGGTCAATCCTCAAAGTACTTTCCAATGCTTCCTCATAGGATTTGTATGGCAATTGTTGAACGTCTTCTCTCATGTCCTTGTTAAGGGCATGCAAGAAGAGATCGCATAGTTCTTGGTGATCCATGTTTGGAGCAGTAGTCGAGGAGTAAAGATGATGCAGAGGCACCCACACTATAACCTTACAATACAGCATGGATGTCTGCAGCCCATCATCATCATCATCATCATCATCATAATATTTTGCTTAACACTGTCAGCATCATCATATTTCCTGCGCCGATCGATATCCTCCTGATGACAAGCCTTCGCACTTTCGCCTGTCAACAGCATCACCTTACTCGATTATCGACAGCATCATCATGTTCGACCAGCGCGAACATCCTCCTGACGTCCACTGTTCACTTCCGCGACAACTTCCGCCTTCGCTATCTTCAGCATCATGATATTCAACATCATGATAATCAACAGGATAAAGAACATCCGGTTCCTCCCATTTATCCTGATGATGACCAACCTTCACTTCTCGCACCTTCCCTTTGATGCTGACGTCACCCGATATCCTGATGACGTATATCCTGATGACGATGACGTCACCCGCAGCTCCTCAATATCCTGCTGCTCCGAAATATCCTGATGACGTATATCCTGATGATGATGACGTCATATCCTGCTGTTGGCCAAACTTAGCTTTTTCGGCCCGCGATCAACCCGATCTTCAACCTGATGCCGATACGCCCCTCCTCGGCCCTCCTGATGATGATCACCCCGACGCTCCTTCACTTCATGCACTCAACTGCATCATGCCGATCTCCTCTTATTCAGATGATGATGCCCGAAGCGACTGCAGGATATACGCAGAAATATCCTGATGATGCCATTTTTGACGACTTTTCAACCTTAGCGGATTTTCACTGTTCTGATCCGCCGAACCTCCTGGGATGACTCGATCCGCTTCCAGGGTGATCTTCCACACTTTATCAGCTCGACCTAGCACATGCCCATGCTAGGGTCTTCAACACCTTTCAACCGCGATCCTGCACACCTGCATGCGAACAAACAAACTAACACCTACCCTACTGTACATAACCATTCCACCGATCAGACGAATCAACCGGTGGAATGGATCAGTGAATCCATACAGCCACCAAACCAGCAAATCGATCAAGCAATGGAATTCAACAGAGGATGAACACAAACAGGAACACTTTATTTGATTTCAAAAGATGCAAATACAATGATCAGTTTCTCTCTCAGTCTCACTCCCTGCAATCTAGCTCGATCGATGATCTATAGTCAACCGATCCTCATGCTTAAATAGATTTTCCTGCGAGTACTACTGACCTGACTCCAAGCGGCTGGGAACTCTCCAGGCGGCTGGGAGGTCCAACTAAACATACATCATGACAACTGTTCTAACAAACTACCTAAAAATAGTAAAAGCATGGTCAGCATGATCTTATCATGATCAGCATGACCTTATTACATGCATTTGGTCTTATCAGACCTTCTTGGAAACATAAACAAGACCTAAAACAACTAACTGCCTCATGAAGGCCAGCTGTTAGGTAGGTGCTCCTGCACCATACTCCCCAACAGAAAAGAACTCATGTCCCATGAGTTTAGTATGTGGAAGTCCTCCACCTTTACACTTTGCCTTAGCAAGATGCTGATCTGTTCCAACTTTGTCCTCTGCTGGCTCTTGGCTGCTCCAAGTCTTCTGCACTGTACCTTGCTTTCTGGCAAGTAAATCCTCATGCCTGTCAATGTAGGCCTTTCTCTCACATACCCTGTGTTTGTCAGGTTGTCTGACCAGAACCTCTGTCTGAACTGCCTCTTGAACTTCTGAAATGTTCAACTCTATCTTCCTTTCAACTTTTATAGGACAAGCAATAGTCCCAACTATGACAACATCCTTGTCATTCCTCTCAACTGATTGCTGTGTGCAAACCTGTTTCTGCACCTGCTGCTGACCTCTGTCAGTCACAACTAAAACTTTCTTCAATCTGTTGTCCTGAACAACTTCTTTTCCTGCAGTATCCTTATCTGCCTTTATGCCTGCTCCTCTAGGCATCTGCACATACTCCTTCTTTCCCATTAAAATGATTTTGGCTGCCCCCTGTGCTGCAGCATCTGCCTGCAATGGCATCAACTTCATAGTCTTCCCATCTTTCTTGATGGTATAGGTATTAGAATACCCATCATACAGTACCCTTCTATCAAATTGCCATGGTCTACCCAACAGTAGGTGACAACATTCCATGGGCAAAATATCACACAAAATTCTATCCTGATATGCTCCAATCTGAAAATCCACATATGCATGTTCAGAGACAAAAAGTGATTGACTATCACTCACCCAAGATGCCTTGTAAGGGTGTTGATGTGGAATCCTTTCCAAATTCAGTTTTTCCACCATTTCCTGAGATACCATGTTGTATGTTGAACCAGTATCAATGACAACCTTACATTTTTTACCTTTGCTCTTGCAGATGGTCTTGAAAAGAGCTCTTCTTTGTGGGGATTCTTTGTCAGGTACCTTCATGGTAGTCACTGTTCTTCTCATCAGCAGAGACTCTCCACTCTCTGGGTATGCATAATTATCAGGCTCCTTATCCTTTTGATAAGTGTTTGAACTTTGCTCTACTGTCTCTTCTTGTACAAGTTGTACTCTCTTGTCACTAGTTCTATCATTTCTGGATGATGAACCTTTATTTTCTGGACATTTGAAGGATGGATGACCAAACTCTCCACAGGTGTAACATTTTCCTGAAAATGTAGTGGAACCTCTACCACCTCCAAATCTTCCTCTATTACCTTTCCATCCACCTCTGAAATCAGACTGTCCCTGTCCTTTACCAGTGTCTTCTTGACCCTCATTTGTTTGCTTTTGTGTAGGGGCTGCTCCTCTTCCCCTCATATTGTTTCCTCTTCCTCTCATGGACTTATCATGTCCTCTATTCATCTTTTCTTCAATCCTGATTGCCATTTGATAACAATCCTCCACATTCTTAGGGTTAGCTAAAACTAACTCATCCTGTATGTTAAATCTCAAACCAGCCAAGTACCTAGCCACCTTTTCTACCTCATTCTCATGATGACCAGATCTCATACTCAACTTATAAAACTCCTCAGTATATGCCTTCACATCCCTTTCCTTCTGCTTTAAAAATTGCAGCTTCTTAAACATCTGAATTTCATAATCCCTTGGCAAGAATTTCCCTTTGATCCTTGCTACCATCTTATCCCATGAAGTGATCTTTGACTTCCCTTGTTTCCTTCTCTCAGATTGTACATAATCCCACCATACCAAAGCATGACCTCCTAACTTGGTCTTTGCAATCTTTACCTTCTGATCCTCAGCAACATCTTCACATTCAAAGTGATTATCAAGTGCAGCAATCCAATCCAGCAACTCATCTTCATTCAAACTTCCAGTATATTTGGAAACATCAACCTTTACCTTAGGTTTATCACTCTGCACTGCCTTTAACAGTTTTGCCAATCTCTGGTCTTCAGCATCCAGATCTTCAGCTACCTCTTCATACTCTTCAACAGTATCTTCATCTTCCTCAGACTCACTGTCTGCCACTTCCCTCTTTTTGTTCTTTTCCAGGGCTACAAGCCTGGCTTGAAGTGCTTCAGCAAGCTCCTTCATCTTCCTCATCTCTCTAGCATGTTTTTCCTTCATCTCCTGCAATTCCCTTGCAGTACCACTACCTTTCGGAGGCATTTTATCAACCTCTCACTCAACACACAACACACAATCAACTCTACCTCTGCCCTTTCGGTGAAAGAATCAACACACAACAGCCCAGATGTTTTGCTGAGCTCTGATACCACTATGATGCAGAGGCACCCACACTATAACCTTACAATACAGCATGGATGTCTGCAGCCCATCATCATCATCATCATCATCATAATATTTTGCTTAACACTGTCAGCATCATCATATTTCCTGCGCCGACCGATATCCTCCTGATGACAAGCCTTCGCACTTTCGCCTGTCAACAGCATCACCTTACTCGATTATCAACAGCATCATCATGTTCGACCAGCGCGAACATCCTCCTGACGTCCACTGTTCACTTCTGCGACAACTTCTGCCTTCGCTATCTTCAGCATCATGATATTCAACATCATGATAATCAACAGGATAAAGAACATCCGGTTCCTCCCATTTATCCTGATGATGACCAACCTTCACTTCTCGCACCTTCCCTTTGATGCTGACGTCACCCGATATCCTGATGACGTATATCCTGATGACGATGACGTCACCCGCAGCTCCTCAATATCCTGCTGCTCTGAAATATCCTGATGACGTATATCCTGATGATGATGACGTCATATCCTGTTGTTGGCCAAACTTAGCTTTTTCGGCCCGCGATCAACCCGATCTTCAACCTGATGCCGATACGCCCCTCCTCGGCCCTCCTGATGATGATCACCCTGACGCTCCTTCACTTCATGCACTCAACTGCATCATGCCGATCTCCTCTTATTCGGATGATGATGCCCGAAGCGACTGCAGGATATACGCAGAAATATCCTAATGATGCCGTTTTTGACGACTTTTCAACCTTAGCGGATTTTCACTGTTCTGATCCGCCGAACCTCCTGGGATGACTCGATCCACTTCCAGGGTGATCTTCCACACTTTATCAGTTTGACCTAGCACATGCCCATGCTAGGGTCTTCAACACCTTTCAACCGCGATCCTGCACACCTGCATGCGAACAAACAAACTAACACCTACCCTACTGTACATAACCATTCCACCGATCAGACGAATCAACCGGTGGAATGGATCAGTGAATCCATACAGCCACCAAACCAGCAAATCGATCAAGCAATGGAATTCAACAGAGGATGAACACAAACAGGAACACTTTATTTGATTTCAAAAGATGCAAATACAATGATCAGTTTCTCTCTCAGTCTCACTCCCTGCAATCTAGCTCGATCGATGATCTATAGTCAACCGATCCTCATGCTTAAATAGATTTTCCTGCGAGTACTACTGACCCGACTCCAAGCGGCTGGGAACTCTCCAGGCGGCTGGGAGGTCCAACTGAACATACATCATGACAGCTGTTCTAACAAACTACCTAAAAATAGTAAAAGCATGGTCAGCATGATCTTATCATGATCAGCATGACCTTATTACATGCATTTGGTCTTATCAGACCTTCTTGGAAACATAAACAAGACCTAAAACAACTAACTGCCTCATGAAGGCTAGCTGTCAGGTAGGTGCTCCTGCACCAAAAGAACTTGCCTCCATCGAGTGACGAAGTGGGCTACGGATTCATTTAGCTCTTGTTTCATAGTGAGGAATTCTCTGATCCCTGTTTTAACGAGTTTGTTCATGTCAAATGCCATGACAAACTCTCTGATTAGTTGTCTAAATGAGTGAATTGAAGCTTCTGGTAAGCGATAGTACCAATCCAGAGCTATGCCTTCGAGATTTTTTGGAAAGATTTTTGCTACAACCCCATCCCAAGGGAGGAGTTCTCTTATCACTATGGTGTAGGCTTTAATGTGGGAGTTCAGATCTCCTTCTCCCTTGAACTTTGGGAGATCTAGTAGTGGCCGAGGTAGTTGCACGCTTCTTATGTTTTGATCGAGAGGTTCTTTCAAATACTCAAGGTATGTTCCTAAAAGGGCACTTTGAGATTGCGGGGTTGATAGCAATAACCCTATAGGTGGATTTTCATAACCCATTGTCGGATTTGTTTGGTAGTTTTGAACAGGAGGACTCCCATTCAGACATGTATCATTACTGGCATTTCATGAATAGTAATTGAGGTAGGGGGATTTTGAGATGCCCCTGGTCTTGTTCATGAGATTTTTGCCTTCTTTCCAGAGAAGCTTGCTTCACTTCCAAGATTCTAATCCTTTGCACTAGAGTTGCAATTAAATCTGTAGGAGTAGCAACTCTAGGTGTTTCTTCGTTTCTAGGATTTTCTTTTTGAGTATTTTCATGGTGATATGTTTCTTCTCGTGTGGCATTTTCTCTTTGCTCCTCTCGCAAGGCAATCCTCAATGCCTCTTGAGCATCTTTGGCTTCTTGCAAATGTTTTTCTAATCGTTTGACTTCCTCATCAAGATGAGTACTTGATGTGCTTGTGGAAGGTTGATCAGGTCAATGTATTTCTGACCTTCTCCTTATAGCTTTATGTGGTGCATTTGGTATGGCCAGATTGTTTTCCCAAGCTAAGTTGTTGAAAGACAGAGAACGCCTAGATTCTCTTTGATCTTGTTCATAATCAGAATCTTCATAGTCATAACAGTTGGTGATTAGTGCATCAGGATGCAGCAGCACATACCTATCAAAGGAAGGAGTTTTAGGTTCTCTTGAGGGAATATTCCCTTGGTTTAAGTAAGGTTTCGTCATGTTTGGGGGTGCCATAGACACCACAAAAGAATGGAATGGATGATAGCATGTTGAAGCGGCTATGAAGAGTAGTGTGAAAATGTTTTGAAGCTTTTGTTAAATTTTTTGAAGAGTTTGAAATGGGAACGCAAACTACAAAACCAAAAGATTCTGTAATTCATGTTAGGTTCACCAAAATATGTACACTCAAAATCGTGACTCTGGTTGCCTGAGGCTGTCGGGTTGAATTTCAGCACACACATGGACCCTTCCCTCCTTTCCACAGGGTGACCTACCACATCACTCTCACTCTCATGGAAGTAGCCAGTTGAGAGGAGGTGAGACATGGTGGGGGTCTGGCTCGTTGGAGAGCTGGACTTCACAGAGAGGGGTCGACAAGTTCTGTGGCCTTTGTTGTTGTGTGCTAAGTTAAATGTTTCATTTGATGGTAGTTGTTGTTGAGATAACCCTATGACCCGAAGGGTCACTAGTTTCTCTTCTCCTATTGGGGTTCCTTCTATTCCACCTTTGTGTGGATAAGCGGTTTATTTGATTTATGTCTTTTTGTCTTTAAATTTGTTGAATGAGTTCTTGTTGTATTTGGAGTTGTCTTTGTTCTTTGATTAACAAGAGGACAAATGGATCTTGTTGTGATAAAGTAAATGTCTCCTATTGTTTCTGTGGATTAATTTCCTCAATCTCGTTGAGGATAGCCCTTACCCACTCACCCCTCACTCCTAGGCACATTTGTGAGCCAAGATAGAGATAAATGTGTGATGACCGCCCTTAACTAGACTTAGGGTTTCGACCTAGGGTTTAGTTGACCTAGGGTTTGGTTATGTTTTGACTTGTGTTTACCTTGTGATGTGATCAAGGGTTTGATTGAATCGTTTATTGTGGTTTACCTCATGATGGTATCGAGGGTTTGCAAGTTTGTCTATCTTTTCTAGGGTTTCTATATGCATGCAAAGCTAAATGATATGCAAACATGTTTTTGTGCTTTTTTAGTATTTTGGAAATGAAAAGTGCTTTTTAATCTATGAAATGGAAATATGAATGCAAGATAATATGACTTTTCCTAATGCAATTTTAATCTATGTTTTTGGGTTTTTTATTGTTTTGAAATAATCTAATCTAAAAAGGAAAATTGCTTCTTCAAATAATCTAGATCTAGGAATAAGAAAACAATTATTCTAACATGCAAGATCTAACTATCAAGGAAAAGAAAAGATTTACTGTTCCCAAGAGCAATTTTTGGTTTTCTAATTACTATGAATTGAATAAAGCAATAAAGGAACCTGAAAGAATGAAGATTTGTGTGACTCCACTACCCTTAGAAATCCTTGATGTTGGAAACCTCAAGTCCTTTTGAAGCAGTGGGAAGACCTCTTGACGACAAAATGACACAAAGAAGCAAAAAGAAGCTTGTTAAAGCTTGAATGAGCTCAATGAGAGCTTTCATTGAGCACAATGGCATTGAATGAAGTAGCGTAACGATGCTTGGTTGAACAATGAATAAAGAAAAAGGCACCTTCATCCTGTAAGAGCATTAGAATGTTGATTTGGAGAGAAAAAACTAGCAAGAGCTATGTGCACAATGAATTTGCCTCCCTTTGTGCTTGAGGGAGGGGGTATTTATAGGTTTGAAGAATGGGATTGATTGAGAAGTTAACTCATTTGATTGATGAGTTAACAAGGTTGATTACCCAGTGAACTCAACTAAGTATGGAGTGATAAATCAATAATAGCTTATCACTGAAGAGGGATTGGAGGTGAAAGGATGCATGAGATTGATTGATTTGTTAATTTTAGATCAAATGGAATTAATTATGCATGTGTGGGTGCATGAAATAGTCAACTCCATATTAGGCATCAAAAATCATGCGAACTGGAAGAAAAACAGGCAAAAATGGAGCTAAATTGAGTGAGAAACTCAAGTTTTTTCGCTGCTAAAAATGCGACAGGGTCACCCCTTTCATTAGTAGGGTTGCCCCTGGGCGACCTTGGGTCACCCAGGGGAGATCCGGGCAAGACAGGGTTTTCTAAAGAACTGCATGGTGGGAAATGACAGAAGAGAGGAAAAGGAGGTGTTCTACCTCTAGAAAGAGGTCAATCATGTGCAAGAATCCAAATCTCCACTTGCACCTACAGGATCTCCTAGGGGAGATCTGGAAATAATAGGGGGAGATTTGGATTGGTTGAACGAAACTGAAAACTGATAGTGGGAGATGGATAGGAGGGACCTCTAGAAGGCTTCTAGGGGGTGCAGAGGACAAAAAACATAGAGGAAAGGTGAAAACTCACCTACAAGACAATTACAAGGCTTAGAAACAAGGTTGAAAGCCCATAAAATGCAAATCAACAAGTGTCACAAAAAGTGTCGCAAACGGAGAGAAAGAAATCGATAAAGAGGAAATAACACAAGACAAGAAAGAAGACATGTCATCATGAGGTTTTCCGCTTAAAGGACATTATTTCATGCTTACATGTACATGAAAAGGATTAAACTCATCATAGGGGTCCTCATGGAGGCTGTGCGTGATTTTTGTGCTTACAGGAACATTGTGGCCTAAAATTTATGTTCACCAGTTTGATGAATGTGCCTAGCAGCATTTGCAGTATGACAAGGAGAAAGTATTTTGCTCTGCATTCCTCTGTAGTTTGGTTTTTTGTCTTGTGGTTCTGGATGAGTGTTCCTAATATCCATATCTATGTTCTATCCAAAGGAATTGTGATTTGGTGCTCTGGAATGTAGTTTCCATGAGTAGCAAAGCTTGGCAGTGTTGGTTGTGAGCAATTTGTGATTTTGCTTCAAGTGAGATTTGTTGTAGATGAATATATTGTCTCCCAGGTGATTTCATGTTGTTCATGGATGTTTTCAGACTATGTTAAAGGATTGTGCTTGATTTGCAAGTCATGGTTGTGCTCTTGGAAGCGTGTGCTTAAGTGTTCTTGGTGTTTGCAAAAGTTTGGCCGACTTGGGTGCTAACACTAATTGCAAATGTGCTTCGTAGATTGAGGAAGCGTGTTGAAGCATGTGGAGATGTATTTAGATCCAAGCTAAGCTGTGAAATGTTCTTTCTTCATTTCTTTGCTTCAAAAGAATGTTTAGGTCCAGACCTAATTTGAATTATGTATGTTTACTGACCTTGGAGACTGTTCCAAAGGTTGGAGAATGTGTTGCCGACCTTGATGAATGTTTCAAGGTTGATGATTGATATAAATAAGTGTAAAGGATTCATGTGTATAGGCGAAAATGCAAAGATGAGGATGTTTGTGTTGTGAGGCTGTGAAGGTGATATGTATTATGCTTCATTGGAATTAAACTCAGGCATGTGGTAGATGTTATCATATCAGTTCATGGCAGTGAGGCTTTTCTTCTTTCGTCAGTGAGCCCTTTTGGCAGTGAGCCCATTGCAGTGAGCATTTCTTTGGCTAGTGAGTCCTTGGGTAGTGAGCCCTTTGGAAGTGAGCCTCTTTGTAATTCAATATTGATACTACTTTATATTGTGAGCTAATCCTCACCATGGTTTTTCCCTTTTAGGGTTTTCACGTAAAAATCTAGTGTTCTCTTGTGCATGGTGTTGATGTGATTAATTTTCTATTATTCGTTTTTCATGTTTAATCTTCATAACAGAATAAGGGTTTAAGTGAACTAATGCGGATGTGATTATGTTTGTGGGGGTTTAAAGTTTTTGATACAATTGATTCACCCCCCTCTCATTTGTCTTGTGCATTCAACAATTGGTATCAAAGCGAGGGTTCCTTGGAAGAAAGCCTAACAACTTAAGCTAGATCTGGGATGGCACACAAGAAAGACATCCCTCAGTTTGATGGAACTAACTATGCCTTCTGGAAGGTAAGAATGCAAATTTATCTTATTTCTCTTGGTTATAATGTGTGGAGAATGGTTCAAGAAGAAAACACTATACCTAAAGATGGTCCAGAGACTGCAATGAAGATTGGGGCTTATGAGACTAATGGTAAAGCCATAAATGCCCTACTAAATGCTCTATCTAACTCTGAACTGGTGAAAGTTTTGGATCTAGAAACTGCACATGAGATCTGGGATAAATTGAAAAATATCTATGAAGGTGATGAATCTGTTGAGAAAGCCAAGTTGCAAAATTTGAAGTTCAAATATGAAAATCTATAGATGTCTAAAGATGAGAACATAACAAGTTATATGCAGAAGATTGACGAAGTTGTTAGCGGCATCAAAGGTCTTAGTGGAGATATGGATGATAAAGAAGTTGTAAATAAGATACTCACAACACTTCCCAAATCTTATAGTCACAAAGTCTCTGCCATTGAAGAATTGCAAGATATGGACAAGCTTTCAAAAGATCAATTACTTGGTAAATTGACTGCTTTTGAGATGAGAGAATTTGGTACTGCTGATGGTCCTATGAAAGTTGAGACTACTTTCAAGGCCAAATCAGAAAGGATTGTTAAAATGGACAAGTATGCTGTGGAGTCAGATGAGGAAGACTTTGATGTGATTGAGGTAAACTTTGTAACCAGAATGAAAAAGGGAACTAAAAAGTTTAGAGGTAAGTTACCTTTCAAATGTTTCAATTGTGGTAAGATTGGTCATTATGCTTCAAGATATCCTGATAGAGATTTAAAGATTAAGAACAAAGAAGGTAAAGGTAAGATGGTAAGGAAAGGTTACTATGTTGAAGACAATGATATTGTAACTGATGATGAATCTGATTTTGAGGATGGTAATGCTAGTGAATGCTTGTTTATTTCCCTAAAAGAAGAACCTATTTCTACTAACCTTGCAAGCTGTGTGAAGGAAGGAAGTCCAGAAGAAGAGAAAGTGATGTCTGCATTTCATGCTAGAAAGGAAAAGGATGAATGGATCATTGACAGTGGATGTTCAAATCACATGACAGGAGATAAGAGTAAGTTTGTTAAATTGGAAAAGTATGATTGAGGACTAGTTAGATTTGGTGATGATGCGACTAGTAAGATTTGTGGAAAAGGGTCAATTACTTTTGATGGCAAGCATAATACAAATGATGTTCTTTATGTCATTTGGGCTTAAATCATAATCTTCTAAGTGTTGGACAGATGTGTGACAAAGGATACAATCTGATGTTTAAGGACAATGGATGTGAGATAAGGAAAAGCTCCGGAACAATAATTGTTGTTGGTAATAAGACTCATGGTAATGTTTATCAATTAAAAGGCGCTGATAATTGTTGTTTGTTTGGCTCAGTCAAATGAAACATGGATATGGCATAGGAGAATGTGTCATGTTAACTTTGATAATCTAGTGAAAATAAGATCAATTCAATCTGTAAGAGACTTGCCTAAGATTGTGAAGCCTGCTAATGCTATTTGCAAAGAATGTCAATTTGGGAAGCAGACAAAGACTAGTTTCAAGAGCAAAGAACAATCCTCTACCAATTTGTTGGAGTTGGTGCATACAGATTTATGTGGTCCTACAAGAAAAAGAATTCTACAAGGTGACAGGTATTTCATGCTACCTATTGATGATTATTCAAGAATGACTTGGGTTACTTTTCTTAGAGAAAAATTAGAAGCCCTAGACAAGTTCAAGGAATTTAAAGCAATGGTTGAAAATGAAATGGATTTGAGAATCAAGTTTTTGAGGTCTGACAGAGGTGGTGAGTTTACTTCAAATGAATTTAATGCTTTTTGTGAAGAACATGGGATAAAGAGACAATTGTCTACCCCCTGAACTCCTTAGCAAAATGGATTAGTTGAAAGGAAGAATAGAACAGTTTAGGAAGCTGCTAGAACAATGATCAAAGAAGCAGACCTACCAGAAGTATATTGGAAAAAAGCAATTCACACTACTGTCTATATTCACAACAGAGTGCAAGTCAAAGAAAATGGAACGAAGACACCTTATGAGTTGTGGTATGGAAGAACTCCTACTGTGAAGTATTTCAAGGTTTTTGGAAGCAAATGCTATATCAAAAGAGATGAACAGTTAGGAAAATTTGATGCTAGATGTGATGAAGGCATATTCCTTTGGTACTCTACTAAAAGCAAAGCTAACCGGTGCTTCAACAAAAGGTTGAAGATTGTTGAAAGTGCAAATGTGAAGGTAGATGAAGATATTCAGAAAATATCGGATCTAAATGGATATGAGTCAGATGAGTCTGATGATACAAAAGTAGTTGAAGAAGACAAAGACAAGGAAGTTCAGATTGATGAAGAAGAAGCTCTGGAAAGAGTTTCTAAAACCCCCAAGTATGTGCAAAAGAATCACTCAGAGGATCAAATCATTGGTGACAAAAGCAAAGGAGTTTTGACAAGAAGAAGAGTTGCAGAAGATCAAGTAAATCTCTATTTACTTTCAAAGATTGAACCTAAGATAGTTACTAAAGCATGTAAAGATGAACATTGGGTCAAGGCAATGGAAGAAGAATTGATGCAAATTGAAAAGAACAAGACTTGGGAACTTGTCCCCAGACCTACAGATAAGAATGTGATTGGAACAAAGGGGGTTTTCATAAATAAGTTCAATGAGAATGGAGAAGTGGTAAGAAACAAAGCTAGACTTGTATGCAAAGGCTACTCACAAGTGGAAGGAATAGACTATGAAGAAACGTTTTCTCCAGTGGCAAGACTAGAATCTATCAGGTTGTTTCTGGCTTATGCAGCACATAAAGATTTCAGGGCATATCAAATGGATGTAAAGTTTGCTTTTCTGAATGGTGAGTTGGAAGAAGTATATATAGAGCAGCTAGATGGATTTCATTTATTAAACAAACTAGATATGGTATGCAAATTGAAGAAGGAATTGTATGGACTAAAGCAAGCTCCTAGAGCTTGGTATGCTAGGTTAGAAAGGTATCTATTGCAGCAAGGATTCAGTAAAGGGGTTGCAGACAGTAATTTGTGCATCAAGGTAAGAAAAGATCAAATTCTGATTATTGAGGTCTATGTGGATGATATAATCTTCAGTGGAAATAAAGGTATGTGTAAGAACTTTGCAGATGAGATGCAAAAAGAATTTGAGATGTCAATGTGTGGTGAGATGAACTTCTTTCTTGGGCTGCAAATTAATCAGACAGATAAGGGCATTTTTATTTTACAGTCAAAGTATGTCAAGGAGGTGTTGAAGAAGTTTGGAATGGAAGAATCTAAACCAGTTAGTACTCCCATGACAACTGGTTGCAAGCTGAGCAAAAATGATGAATCCCCTAAGGTTGATCAAAGCAAATATAGATCAATGATTTGATGACTACTACACCTAACTGTTACCAGACCGGATATCATGCATGTAGTTTTTTTGTGGCAAGATTTCAAGTAGATCCTAGAGAGTCACATGTCATGGTAGTAAAGAGGATATTTAGGTATTTGAAGGGCACTCCAGACCATGGTTTGTGGTATCCTAAGAACAATTACTTCACCCTAAGTGCCTACAAAGATGCAGATTGGACCGGATGTGTAGATGACAAGAAAAGTACAAGCGGTGGTGTGTTCTTTCTTGGAGACAGAGTTGTGTCATGGCAAAGTAAGAAGTGGGATTCAGTATCCTTATCTACTGTAGAAGTAGAGTACATTACAGCATCATCATGTTGCACATAGGTGCTATGGATGAGACAAACTCTGAAGGATATCAAAGTTGAGTATGATTATCTGATTCCTATTTTCTATGATAATACAAGTGCCATTAACATTTCAAAGAATCTAGTGATGCATTCAAGGACAAAGCATATTTCTATCAGGTATTACTTTTTGAGAGAGAAGGTTGCAGAGAAAGAAGTGAAGCTTGAGTATGTGCCTACAAAAGATCAGGTTGTTGACATATTCACCAAGGCTCTTCCTAAGGATACATTTGAGTATCTCTGGGAGAAATTAGGGGTTATTGCCCCTCCTTTGAACTAGATGCATAAGGAAGTGCATCAGTCCAATGTGACTCAGGATTCACTCTTTTCTGGACTGATGATGGAGGCTACCTCTCAGGGGGAGCAGGTAGTGGCATTGAAGAGTGTTACAGTCAGGGGGAGTAAGAGTTGGTAAAGGATGGTTCAAAGCAGTTGAGGTTAGTGCAAGTCTATACAGTATCATACTTAGGGGAAGAAAGATTGAAGAAGGTATATCACCCTTTGCCATTGATGTCAAAGGGGGAGAGAGTTCATGTGAAAAACAAAGGGAGAATAAGATGTATAAAAGAAAGGGGGAGAATGAGATTAGTACAAAATTATGTCATGATGGTTTTTCACATCATATGTTGCCATCAATGACAAAGGGGGAGATTGTTGCAAGTATGTGCTAATCGGTGTTGTCATTGATGTCAACATGTTTGTGTTGTCATTGGTGTCAACTGTATCTTCTATTGTTGTTGTTGTTTGTTGATTGAGTTATTTTTCTAAAGTGATTTGAATGACTTGCAGAAGTACTAATGATGTTAGTATATTTTTCTTGTTATTGGGTTTCCAAGTGCTTTTGAGAAAATTTGATAAATACTGAAGACAGTGTTTTGAAGATGTATTCTCGCTTAAAGGACACTGTCTGAGTTTTTTCTTTGCATTTCTCCTATGTTGAAGACTAGAGTGTGAGGTTTGGATATGTTTTAGATAAGTGGTTGTAGATGTTAAATCTAGAATTTGGTGGTCCGAAATGTTGTGGCCTGAAAGTTATGTTCACCGGTTTGAAGACTGTGCCTAGTAGCATTTGCAGTATGACAGGGAGAAGGTATTTTGCTCCGCATTCCTCAACAGTTTGGTTTTTGGTCTTGTGGTTCTGGATGAGTGTTCCTAAGATCCATATCTATGTTCCATCCAAAGGAATTGTGATTTGGTTCTCCAAAATATAGTTTTCATGAGTAGCAGAGCTTGGCAATGTTGGTTATGAGCAGTCTGTGATCTGTCTTCAAGTGAGATTTGTTGTAGATGAATTTGTTGTCTCCTAGGTGATTTCATGTTGTTCATGGATTTTTCTAGACTATGTTAAAGGCTAGTCCCTAATCCACAAGTCATGGTTGTGCTCTTGGAAGCATGTGCCTAAGTGTTCTTGGTGTTTGCACAAGTTTGGACAACTTGGGTGCTAACACTAATTGCGGATGTGCTTCATGGATTAAGGAAGTGTGTTGAAGTGTGTGGAGATGTATTTAGGTCCAATCTAAGTTGTGAAATATTCTTCCTTCATTCCTTTTCTTTGAAAGAATGTTTAGGTCCAGTCCTAATTTGAATTTTGTATGTTTGCCGAACTTGGAGACTGTTACAAAGGTTGTATAATGTGTTCCCGACCTTGATGAATGTTTCAAGGTTGATGATTGATATAAATAAGTGTAAAGGATTCATGTGTATGGGCGAAAATGTGAAGATGAGGATGTTTGTGTTTGAGGCTGTGAAGGTGATATGTATTGTGCTTCATTGGAACTGAACTTAGGCATGTGGTAGATGCTATCATATCAGTTCATGGCAATGAGCCTTTTCTTCTTTTGGCAGTGAGCCCTTTTGGCAATGAGCCTATTGCAGTAAGCATTTCTTTGGATAGTGAGTCCTTGGGCAATGAGTCTCTTTATAATTTGATATTGATACTACTTTTTATTGTGAGCTAATCCTCACTGTGGTTTTTCCCTTTTAGGGTTTTCCATGTAAAAATCCGGTGTTCTCTTGTGCATGGTGTTGATGGGATTAATTTTATGTTATTTATTTTTCAAGTCTAATCTTCATAACAAAATAAGGGCTTAAGTAAACTAATGTGGATGTGATTATGTTTGTGAGGGTTTAAAGTTTTTGATACAACTGATTCACCACCCCCCTCTCAGTTGTCTTGTGCATTCAACATATATTAGTCCAAAATTCTACATATTCCTTAGTTATTATACATATTCATGCACTTAGGTGATCTAGATGGCCGAAAGACAGTTGTCTTCTACTTTGATTATAACTTTTGAATCAAACTCAAAATCACAACTTCTTATTGTTATATATAAAAAGTGGGAATGATGAGGTTGATAGTGTTTTAGATAGATTTAATCAAACCCTCCTTTCACATATAATCATTCACGGACATAAACCAAGTTCAGTCACTTCTTTTGCAAGAGGACTTAGCTATATGTCTGATGTCACTATCAGATCATAGGAAAGCTATAATAGATTTTTAGTTTTAGTCAAACCCTAATCTAATTAATCCTTAAACCCTAATAATATGAAATCGTAAACAAACAAATGAAACATGACAAATGATCGCACAGGAAGGCACTAAATGCATATTAGAAACATACCAGGATTTAGATTTCAGAAAGCAGAAAGTTTGGGGACACTGGGGTGAGCATCCTAGTCCAACAGGCAGACTTTTTTGTGGATCTAGAACTATAAGGTGATGAAGTCTGCAACCTGCTTCAGAGTTTCTAAGAACAGCAATCGGGAGGACACAAGAGCGGGTGCCGTTGTCCAAAAAGGAATATTCTTCATTGTTTTCTTCAGATCCTGAATCTTTATCCTCTACATTGATCTCCTACAACTCCTCTCCACAAGATTCCACACATGTAGCCTGCAATCACAAGAGAGGGGTTGGGGGTTGTGGTGTTTAGGAGCTTTCCTTAGCGGAAATAACATTCAAGCCTTCCAACACCGTTGTTAGATAGAGTGTGTGTCCTTGGTGGATAGAGGCAAAAGCAAATGATAAGATAAATTGATTGAAACACAAATCAGATGTCACCTTGGAGGTGAAGCTCTCACGAGAAGATGAAGATCTTTCATGCCATGAGAAGATGGATTGATGAAGACAAATCTACAACAAACAAGTACAAGTACAACACAGTACTACTCTACAACACAATGAAATCCCTGAATATCCTTAGCACAAGATCACAAGTTTGCATTATCCATCTAGGTTTAAAATGAAGTCCTAAACATGTTTATATATTCATTCTCGCTAACATTCATAATTCAAATTGAAAAGGCCAACAAAGGGAAATCTATTAACGGTCATTAACCGACACTTTAAAATTTGAGTCCCAACAAAATAGGTTTGGACTAGGGCGTAGGCGCCCAAGTCCAGGGGCCTATTTTGGAACTTGATTAAGCTTAAGATGCACCCCTAAGTCCCATTTGACATGGGTTTCAAGGGATTTTTCTCTGGGATTCATTTTTTGTTGGTTTTAGGACATACAACTGAGAGGGGGGGTGAATCAGTTGTCACCAAAATTTTTGTTCTTTAAACACTTAAATCCTTCTTATATTTCTACAGCATAATAATGATTCAATCATGGAAGCACAATGCAATAACTCAAGAGCAGAAACACATTAACACATATGACACCAAGATTTTAATGTGGAAAACCCAGTTAAGGGAAAAACCACAGGGTGACTAACCCAAAATTGTATTCTCTGTTAAAAGAATAAGAAGAACAAAATGGCACTTGCTAATTAGGGCTCACTGCCTGAGCACACTGCTCACAAGAGGCCCACTACCTATAGGAGACACACTGTCTACAGAATAATATAAATATTACATACTTGAACTGGAGATTAGCATCTTCACCATGCTTGAAATAGTTCCATTTAAGCTCAACACTTCTGCTATGTTTTTCACTCCTCTCCTCTCTATATCTTTCTCATCATGATCAAGGATACTTTGAAATGACTTCACAAATCTTATTTATACAAGATATCGACTTTGAAATGATCATCAAAGTTGGAACAACACATACTTTATTTTCTTACAGAGCAATTACACAAATACAACTTGACTTATTACAAAAACTTCATGCACGTCACTACCCTGTCGGCCACACATTTCTGGGACTTCAATCTTCTTCAAGGAACACGCCATGCTTCGTAAAACATCTTCAAGATCATCCACGATATGTGTAAAACATCTGGTCAGCCAAGATTAGGAAGAACACCATCACTCGAAAGTAAATCTTCAATTTTGAGCTCAATCTTCAATGCGGACCACCAATACGAACTGGACACAATCTAGAGACCCCCATAAGCTTGCCTGAATCACCAAGAACATACACACCACTTCTGCTTATTGAAATCATTTGTATCTTCATCTAGAACCTCAAGAACACAGTCTGCCATCACTATCACATTAGAATAATTACTGGCGGACCTCCAGACCACGAACCAATTGAGTTGTGAATTCACATTGGCTTCCTAAACAAGCCATCAAATCCGTAAAATAAGATATTGCATTTCTGAATCTCACTGGACCTATTTGTGTCACTCTGTCACCTATGAACAGCTACCAGAACTAGTTTTACTCATATGGCCATAACTCCTTCAAATCTTCATGTAGACCTCTCAAATCTTGATTGGATTATCTTTAGACACATATCTACAAATCCTTTGATGCTCATTCTCTGATCTTCATCTAGCTGGGATCTTCACTTCATAGAGCTTCACTGTCTTCATTGTTCTCTATTTCTGATAGGACTAATTTTCTCAATATCCTCAGCACACAGCTCATCCAATCCTTGACATTAATGCAACAAGAGTATGTTGACATCAATGACAACACCGGTTAGGCCCATACTTGCAGCAATCTCCCCCTTTGTCATTGATGGCAACATATGATGTGAAAAACTATTTTTGACCATCAAGACAAGAACTTCTCCTTACTGACTAACTGACATAGCTCCCCCTATCAACAATAATCATTTATATGTCTTCTTTTTCATTACTGTTCCCCCTTTGATTAGCAACCACTTTTGTTTTTCACATGTCTTTTCTTCCCCTTTGACATCAATGGAAAAGGGCACATACTTGCATCAATACTTCAGAATAATACAGACTACTCCCCCTGAGTAGCATCTTCCTATCATCAATCGGGACCACAAGATATGACTATGAGATCCACCAGACTGATGCACATCAGTGCACCTTAATTCAAAACCAGAGGGGTAATAACCCCTAACTTCTCCTTGAGATACTCAAAAGAGTCCTTAGGTAGAGGTTTAGTAAAGATGTCTGCAATCTGATCCTTTGAGGACACAAACTCCAATCTGACTTCATTCCTGTTCACCTACTCTCTCAAAAAGTGAAACTTGATGGATATATGTTTTGTATTTGAGTGTAACACCAGATTTTTTGATATATTT
Organism: Cunninghamia lanceolata; assembly: GCA_027924645.1. NCBI lineage: Eukaryota > Viridiplantae > Streptophyta > Pinopsida > Cupressales > Cupressaceae > Cunninghamia > Cunninghamia lanceolata. Next base: position 5,329,633 of record BSBN01001047.1, read on the forward strand.
ATTGCACTTGAGTTATCACAGAAGATTGTGATAGGTTCCTCATACTCCACTCTAATGTCTCTTAGCATTTGCTTCATCCACAATATTTGAGTGCAACTACCTGCTGCTATAATATACTCTGCTTCTGCAGTGGATAGAGATATTGCCTGTTGTTTCTTACTTAGGCAAGAAACCAATCTTTTCCCCAAAAAGAATGCACCACCACTGGTACTCTTCCAGTCATCCACATCTCTTGCCCAATCAGCATCTATATATGCATGAAGAGAGAAATCATGATCCCTAGGATACCATAAACCATACTCAACTATTCCCTTTAGATATCTGAGAATTCTCTTGATTACCATGACATGAGATTCTCTAGGATTAGCTTGGAATCTGGCAACAAGACCAACAACATTCATAATGTCAGGTCTAGTTTGAGTAAGATACAGTAGTCCTCCAATCATTGACCTGTACTTTTTCTAATCAACCTTAGGAGATTCATCATCTTTGCTTAGTTTACATCCGTTTGCCATGGGAGTATTCATTGGCTTTGAGTCTTCCATCCCAAATTTCTTCAACAATTCTTTCACATATTTGGTCTGTGATATGAAGATTCCTTTCTTTGTTTGAGTGATTTGTAGACCCAAGAAGAAATTCATTTCCCCAAACATAGACATCTAAAATTCACTTTTCATTTGATTTACAAAAGTCTTCAACATACTATCTCTTCCTCCAAAAATGATATCATCAACAAATACTTCAACAATCAGGATATTTTCATGATCAATCTTGAAGTACAAGTTACTATCAGCAGTACCTTTGTTGAAACCAATCTTCAAAAGATGTTTATCCAATCTTTCATACTAGGCCCTTGGGGCTTGTTTTAGTCCATACAATGCTTTCTTCAACTTGCAGACCATATCACCATGATCAGACAATTCAAATCCATCCGGTTGCTCAATGTATACTTCTTCTTCCAAATCACCATTCAGGAAGGCATACTTGACATCCATCTGATATACTTTGAAATCCTTGAAGGCAGCAAAAGCAAGAAATAATCTGACTGCTTCAATTCTTGCCATCGGAGAAAAGTTTCTTCAAAGTCAACTCCTTCTACTTGAGAATAACCCTTACAGACCAATCTGGCTTTGTTTCTGACTACTTCACCATCTTCATTCAGTTATTTCGGAAGACCCACTTAGTCCCAATCACATTTTTGTTTTTAGGTTTGGGAACAAGATTCCAAGTGTGATTTTTCTCAATCTGCATCAACTCTTCCTCCATTGCTTTAGCCCAGCTTTCATCATTGCATGCTTCACTTACTGTTTTTGGTTCAATCTTTGAGATCAAACAATACTTTTCTGAATCTTGAGCAATCTTTCTTCTTGTTTCAACACCTTTGCTTCTATCACCTATGATCTAGTCTTCAGAATGATTCATTCTTACATACCTGGGAGTTTTGGCATTTTCTTGCACTTCTATTTCTTGGACAGGTTCATTCAAACTTATCTCTTCTTCCTGTATTTCAAGATTCTCCAGATCAGTCTGAATTTGAACTTCAGAAGGGGCTGAACTTCTTGGACCAAAACATCATTCTAATCATCTGCTTCATATTCATAAAAAATTGAGGGATTTTCAATGCCTTCATCAACCTTCACATTTGTACTTTCTACAATCTTTCTTAATCTCTTGTTATAGCATTGGTATGCTTTGCTTTGAGTAGAGTAACCCAAGAATATTCCTTCATCACTTCTAGCATCAAATTTGTGAAGGTCTTCATCTCTTTTAATGTAACATTTACTACCAAAGAATTTGAAATACTTCACAGTAGGAGTGATGCCAAACCAGAGTTCATAAGGGGTCTTACCAGTATTGCTTTTGATTTTTACTCAATTAAGAGTATAGACAGCAGTGCTTACAGCTTCTCTCCAGTAGATCTGAAGGACATTTTCTTCCATCATCATGGTTCTAGATGCTTCCTGGATGGTCCAGTTCTTTCTCTCCACTACTCCATTCTACTGTGGAGTCCTTGGAGCAGATAACTATCTCTTTATCCCATGTTTCTCACAAAATTCTAAGAACTCTCTGGATGTGAATTCACCACCTCTATTAGACCTACGACATTTTATGTTTAACCCAGTTTCATTTTCTACCATAGCCTTGAATATTTTGAACTTCTCAAGAGCTTCAGATTTCTCTTTCAGGAAAGTCACCCACATCATCCGGGAGTGGTCATCAATTAGTAACATGAAGTATCTATCACCTTGCAGGCTCATGATTCTTACCGATTCACATAGATCAGTGTGTACTAAGTCTAACAATTTGGTAGAAGATTGTTCCTTACTTTTGAATGTGACTCTGCTCTACTTAACAACTGACATTCTTTGCACAAACTATTAGTAGGTTTCACTAGTCTTGGAAGATCTCTTACAGCCTGAGTGTTGCTTATCTTGATAATATTATCAAAATTTACATGACACATTCTCCTATGCCACAACCAACTCTGATCAATTTGAACAAATAAACAACATTTTCTAGTACCAACCAAGTGGAAGATGTTACCTTTTGTTTGAGTACCGGAAGCAATCTCAGTTCCAAAGCTTTCAAAGATTTTGCATTTTTCATTTTTGAAACGAAGATCATAGCCTTTGTCTACCAACTGCCCAACACTGAGAAGATTATGCTCTAGACCTTCAACATACAATACATCACTGGTTTTGTTCTTTCCATCAAAAGAAATAGTTCCTCTGCCTCTGATTCTGCCAGCAGAATTATCACCAAATTTTACAACTCCTCCTTCATATCTTTCCAGATCTATGAACTTATTTTTATCACCAGTCATATGGTGGGAGCATCCACTGTCAATGACCCATTCATCCTTTTCTTCAACTTAAGCAGCCAGAGCTCTTTCTACCATTATATGATTGACAGATTCAATGGGCATTGGATTTTCTTCCTTGATGGCAATCAACACCCAGTCACTTCCAAACTTGTTTCCTATCTTGAATTCATCATCTGTTACTCCTTCATCATCATCATCTTCTTGGACATAATAACATTTCTTTTGGGATCTTGATCTATTAGGATTTCTCCTTGAAAATCTTTCCGGACACCTTGAGGCAAAATGACCAATCTTGTTGCAGTTGAAACATTTGAAGGGCAATTTTCCTTCATACTTACTAGATCCTCTTGGCAGTCTTTTTGCAATAAGGGCTTCAAGTTGAGCTACTTCTGCCTCATCTTCTTCCAGATCTTTTCTTTCTTTTTCATACCATGATAATTTCTTTGAGGAATTCTCTCCTGGATCATAACTTTGTTTGCCTTTTACAAAGGCACTAGCTTTGAATGCAGATTCAGTCTTGGGAGGTGCATCTCCAAACTCAGCCAATTCAAATGCAGTTAATTTCCCAACCAATTGATCCCTTGTGATATTTGATAAAGATCTGAATTCCTCAATAGCAGCAACCTTGTGTTTGTAAGCAGGAGGTAAGGATCTAAGAACTTTGGCGACAATCTCATCTTCATCCAAGGTTCCACCAGCACATCTAATGCCACAAACAAGCTCATTTACTTTTGGCATAAATGTAGTGATATTCTCATCTTCATTCATCTTCAAGTTTTCAAATTTTCCTTTCAGACTTTGTAGCTTGGCACATTTAACATATTTGTCTCCTTCATGCAGAAGTGTCAGTTTTGACGAAATTTCATATGTAGTTTTTAAATCCATAACATTTGTCAGCTCTGAATCAGATAAGGCACTTAGTAAGGCTTCTTTAGCTTGAAGATTATCTTCAGCATCTCTGATTTCATCTAAAGTTGTCAGAGCATTCTTTGGAGGAATATACTTCTTTATAGTCATGTTCCAATATTGAATTCCCATACATTACAAGTGACATTCCATGCGGCTTTTCCAAAGAGTGTAGTTTGTTCCATCAAACCTCAGACTATCCTTCTTGTAGGAAGACATCCTAGATCTCCTTAAGTGGTTAAGCTCCTTTTAGAGGAACTTTGCTCTGATACCAATTGTTGGTTTTAGGATAGACAACTGAGAGGGGGGGTGAATTAGTTGTCACCAAATTTTTTGTTCTTTAAACACTTAAATCCTTCTTATATTTCTACAGCATAATAATGATTCAATCATGGAAGCACAATGCAATAACTCAAGAGCAGAAACACATTAACACATATGACACCAAGATTTTAACGTGGAAAACCCGGTTAAGGGAAAAACCATGAGGTGACTAACCCAAAATTGTATTCTCTGTTAAAAGAATAAGACGAACAAAAATGACACTTGCCAATTAGGGCTCAATGCCTGAGCACACTACTCATAAGAGGCCCACTGCCTATAGGAGACACACTGTCTACAGAATAATATAAATATTACATACTTGAACTGGAGATTAACATCTTCACCATGCTTGAAACAGTTCCATTTAAGCTCAAAACTTTTGCTCTGCTTTTTGCTCCTCTCCTCTCTATATCTTTCTCATCATGATCAAGGATACCTTGAAATGACTTCACAAATCTTATTTATACAAGATATCAACTTTGAAATGATCATCAAAGTCAGCACAACACATACTTTATTTTATTAAAGAGCAATTACACAAATACATCTTGACTTATTACAAAAACTTCATGCGTGTCACTACGTTGTTGGCCACACATTTCTGGGACTTCAATCTTCTTCGAGGAACATGCCATGCTTCGTAAAACATCTTCAAGATCATCTGCCATATGTGTAAAACATCCGGTCAGCCAAGATTAGGAAGAACACCATCACCCAAAAGTAAATCTTTAATTTTGAGCTCAATCTTCAATGCAGACCGCCAACATGAACTAGACACAATCTAGAGACCCCCACAAGCTTGCCTATATCACCAAGAACATCCACACCACTTATGCTTACTGAAATCATTCGCATCTTCATCTAAAACCTCAAGAACATAGTCTTCCATCTTGCGGACCTCCAAACCACAAACTAATTGAGTTTTCAATTCACATTAGTTTCCTAAACAAGCCACCAGATCTGCAGAACAAGATATTGCATTTCCAGATCTCACCGAACCTATTTGTGTCACTCTATCACCTCTAAACAGCTGCCAGAACCATTTTTACTCATATGGCCATAACTCCTTAAAATCTTCATGCGGACCTCTCAAATCTTGACTGGATTATCTTTAGACACATATCTACAAACCCTTTGATGTGCATTCTCTAATCTTCATCTAGTTGGGATCTTCACTTCATAGAGCTTCACTGTCTTCACTGTTCTGCTCTATTTATGATAGGACTAATTTTCTCAATATCCTCAGCACACAGCTCATCCAATCCTTGACATTAATGCAATAGGAGTATGTTGACATCAATGAAAATACTGGTTAGGCCCATACTTGTAACATTTTTAACATGCATGATTAAATCTAAGGGACATAGGAGCTAAACTTATGAAGTAAAAGTCCTAGGGGGACATTTTATGACATAACATTTAGCCCCCACTTTAATGTATGTATGATCTTATGACCCATACATGCATTAAAGTACTCGGTTGAAAACACATCAAACATACCAAGCATATTAAGCTAAGGCCTACACAAATATTAAGGAGCTATTTCTAGCCCCCAGTCTCAGGTAAGCACTAGAAAACACATCGCAAACACGCAAAACATGGATAATACAATAACAGGCATGCAAAACACTGAGAAGACATGAGAGTAGTCACACAAAACATGATGAATACATTGATATAGCATTTTCATAATATTTTCATAAATAAAATGAAATCCTAAAAAGCACGAAATACAAAACCCAAAATGTAGGAGCAGCTCATCGCTACACCCTTGATACTACGCCTGGGGGAAAAAATGCCATACAAAACCCTGGTGTGGGAGGAGCTCATCGCTACACCCTTGAAACCACACATGGAGGAAAACATGCCAAACAAAACCCGAGTGTGGGAGGATCTCATCACTACACCCTTGAAACCACACATAGGGGAAAACACACCAAAAAAACCTAAGTGTGGGAGGAGCTCATCGCTACACCCTTGAAACCACACACAGGGGAAAACACATGGAATACATGAGTGCCATATAGCATGCCATAGACATACTATACGTCTTATACACAGCAAAACCACCATCTAAAACACGTTGCAAACACACCTAACAGTTGCACTTATGCCATAACAATTGCCAAAAAGACGCTTAAGGGAAGATAGCTCAAGATCCAACCCTGCTTCTCGATGAGGACTTTGTATAAAAGGATGTGCACTAGCTCAAGAGATACACCAGCTCGCCTCACGATGAGGGTTTTTGTGTAAAAGGATACACACTAGTTCAAGAGATACGTTATCCTGCCTCGTAGAGAGGGATTTTTTATTGCAATTGATATAAGGACGTGCACTCGCGCCGTAGATACAGCATCCCACCTCGAGGAGATGACTTACAAACATGCTTCGTTAGTGCCAAAATCATCAGACAAATACCATTATATATGCCTCCACCATAAGGTGGTTGATGTCACTTACCGATATCAAGCACATTAAGGTAGAGAGAAAAAACACAAGGAAACAAAAGCTCCTGCAAAGTCCATGCCCCCGAGGTGACATGTGCTTACGATCACCAAATGTCCCCACAAACATATTGATAAGATATGCTAAGATAAACAACAAGATGGTTAGAAAATCTTACTCTAAGATAACAACCATATCACATCATAAAGTTATGCATGAAAACAATCACATCAAGGACCAAGGCTATACTCATGGGTTCAGAGCTGAGTATAACTGTTGGGCTATACTGTAGGTACCTCAGAACTGAGTGTAGAAACAAGGTGAGATACCAATCAAAGTGTACAAGAGCAGATTGAGTGGATTATAAAATGTTAGTCACAATAAATGTCATAAGATGATATATCACACGGAGTGATTCTACTAGTCAAGCATTGGATATATATCAACCACTTCATATATGGACTAGGTACATTTTTACTTTCTCGCTGAAGGGACACCAAGTCCGTATCAATATTAACTTGTTTTCGTCATCCACCGACTAGGTAGAATCACTGAAGAAGGTAAACAATAAAAATGAGAGAGGAGAACAAGTGCCTTAGGAACACCACGTAGGAGGATGCCCCCAAAACAACCTCCACAACGTTATGCCCCTAAGGCATGATAGACAACAATAAAATAGAGGAGAGGCAAGATAGAAGAATGATGAAACAAATAGAAGAATGGTCACAACAAAGGCGGTCTCGTGATATCTTTGACCTTACAAGAGTATCAAGGGTCATCCAAGGAGGGCTAAACAACACATAACACAACACGAGGGAACACAACACAATGTTAACAACATATATATCTAGGAGGCCACCCTTGAGAGCAACTAGAATAGGTGCTACAATGAGTGTCGCAAAATGAGGGAGAAAAACTTAACTATTTTAGTGGGATATGTCCAAGTGGACAATCCATGTTTGTTATCAGAGGATATATCATATTTAGTCTTGAAATTGTTGATATTGTAATAGCATTAGTACACTTATTCACTACCCTCTTAGGAGGTGGAAGAAATTTTTTTTAGTCATCTCGACATCCATCCGTAAGGGATTTAATGTGAGAGACCTTTCCTCATCCACTAGTGCTGCATCTTTTGAAGAGAGAGCATAGGAATGAAGAGAAGGTAAGGTGTTGTGAGGATAATTGTTGGTGATTGTATCTTTAGTTATGTTCAAAGAATATGCAACCAAAGGAGAGGTATCTAAGGTTTTCACATCCTTAGTGATATCCAAGGGACTTGAACATTCAACCAAAGGAGGGAGATCAAGGATCTTCACTTCCTTAGTGATGTCCAAAGTACTTGAATCTTCAACTAAAGGAGGAAGATTGATAGGATGATCCATAGAGGCTTCATGCACTATGGTAGGGAGAGACTTTTTATTATTGTTAGATGAATGCTCATTATCTATCCATGGGGTGTTCTTAATTAGAGCAGGTTCTTCATTCACTAATGCTTGATCTTGGTCAGGGAGAGCATTGGAATGGAGATATGGTGGTGTGATGTTAAGGGATGTGTCAATGAATTCATCTTCTTGCACCAAAGTGTCCTCATAAGTGGGAACAAGTTTGGGAGAGAGATCATAAGGTAAAACTTGAAAGGAAGCTAGGTGTACAGAAATGGCTTCCTACACTAATCTAATGAGGAGAGATGAGTGCAAATTCTTTTCAACCTTTACAATAATAGAGTTATTAATCCAATAACAAAGATATTGTAGAAATACACAACACAAGAATGTAAGATAGAAGAAGAGAGAGACAAGATATACGTGGGGAAAACCCTTACGGGTAAAAAACCCCACACTCCAAAACACAGCTCAAATGTATTATCTAAATAATGAGGTTTACAATACAGTTACAGAGCCAATGCTCTTACAGGAGTCTTCAACACTCGTAGCTAGAGATAATCTGGTAGCATAACAGTACTTGTCAATCACATAATACATCTCCTCTCAAAGCACCTGCTTAAATAGAAGTTTATAAGGCAAAAATGAGCTTTCCTTGAGATGGGCATCCAACATGGCCTCATGGCCCAAAACCCATGCCTAAGAACACTTGTCCAACATTGAAGCATGGTCATGACACTTTTCATAACACCCCATCCCAAAATGGTTGCCTATTCCCAAGTTGGGCAATGACAGATGCTCTTATGACTCTTACGATCGTCATAGAATCTATGATACTGACATATCTTACAGCTGTAAGAGAATATGTCATACACTAACTAAAAATAGCATATTCTCTTACAACATGTCATAACCCTCCTTGGGGTGCCCAAAGATGCCTTGTGACACATGTCTTCACCTGTCATAGTATCTTCTATTTCTGACTCTTACATGTCATAGATTCTGTCATAGGAATCTGTCATAACCATTTCAGTCAAAATTCCTCACCGTGCCAACTCCCACAAGATGACAAAACAAGATTTGCAACCTAATTACATAATAAGCAATAAATAAATACATACAATAAATAAATGCAAGGAATTACCAACGTTGAGACACCTTAATTCCCAACATTCTCCCACTTGTCGAACACCTTGTAAGAGCCAATAGAAATAACAGGATTTAACTGCTTTAGGCCGAGAGGCCCATAGAATCTGAACACCATCTGAACTTCTCTGTGCCCACTGGTTTCGTCAATACATCCGCAACATTCTTCAAAGTGTATACCTTCTCCAAATTCATCTTCCCATCCTCTACCATTTCTCATATGAAGTGAAACTATACATCAATATGCTTTGTTCTGGCATGGAAAGTTAGATTCTTTGCTAGGCAAATCGTACTTTGACTATCACAACAAATTGTAATCTGTCCTACATCAACACCAATATCTGAACACAATCTCTTAAGCCAAATGGCTTCCTTACAAGCATGAGTTTCTGCCATATACTCAACCTCTTTCATGGACAAAGCATTCACAGGTTGTCACTTACTCATCCAACTAATTGTACCACCAAACATAGTAAACATGTAAGCACTGGTGGATCTCCTGCTGTCAATGTCACCCTCCCAATCAGAATCCACGAATACAAACTAAATGTGGAGGTCCTATAGGATTATCATGATAGAATATGGAATACTCAGAAGTACCCCTCAAATATCTGAACACTCACTTTACTACATCCCAATGTACCCATCCAGGATTAGCCATAAATCGACTAAGGACTCCCACTGCTTGGGCAATGTCTAGTCTTGTGCAGACCATAGTATACATCAAACTGCCAATAGTACTAGCATAAGGTACTATACTCATGTCCTCCACCTCACTAGGAGATTTTGGACAATCATTAATAGACAACTTTGTCCCCAAAGAAACAGGAACACAAAATGGTCTACAATCTGCCATGCTGAACCTGTCCAACACGCTCTTCACATACTTACTCTAGCTTAACCAAAGTTTTATGTTAGCTCTGTCTCTTCTGATTTCCATTCCCAAAATGCACCTAGTTGCCCCTAGATTTTTCATCTCAAATTGTATTGACAACTGAGACTTCAAATTAGAAATCATATTCTTACCATTCCCAATCAACAACATATCATCAACATACAATGCAATAATGAGAATACAATCATTGTCAAATTTATAATACACACAATGATCTGATTTCAATCTCAGAAATCCAACCGAAAACACATAGGCATCAAATTTCAAGTACCACATCCTAGGAGACTACTTCAAACCATACAAAGACTTTTTCAACTTGCAAACCAAATTTTCTTTACCTTTCTCTATGTAATGCTCTGGCTATGACATGTAAATCTCTTCCTCCAAATCACCATGAAGGAATGTTGTCTTCACATCCATCTGCTCCACCTCTAAGTCATAAGCTATTGCAAGAGATAATAGGAACTAAATAGATGTCATCTTTGCAATGGGAGAGAAAATTTCACCATAATCAATTCCCTCCACTTGTGAGGACCCCTCCGCAACCAGTCTGGCCTTGTAATTTTCAACACTACCATCTGCACTAAATTTCTTCTTGAACACCCATTTGCATCCAACATGTTTCTGTCCTTTAGGAAAAGGCACCAAGTCCCATGTTTTATTCTTCTCCAAAGAAGCCATCTCATCTTCCATGGCCTCCTTCCAGGAACTTGCATCTTTCATGCCCATAGCCTCTATCACAGTTCTAAGCTCATCAATGTTAGTAAGCAAGGCAAAAGCACAACTAGAATCAAGAAATAATAACCAAACCTATTAGGTTGCTTCCTTGTTCGTGTAGACCTCCTCAATGATTGAGTTTAAAGTTTTGCTTCTTCTTCTAAACTTTCAAAGCTGCTTGAGCTATCCTCATCATCAGGTCTCACAGGGTCTATTGGTTCAGTCTTCTCAAGGGTAGAAGGAAACTGAACCACATCTTCTTTCTTTTTTGTTTCTTCTGGCTGTAGAACAATGGAAGAAGGTGTTATCTCTCTAAAAATAACACTTCTTCTATACAATACTTTTTCAGCCATAGGATCCCAAAGCTTGTATCCTTTCACACCAACACCATAGCCAATGAAAATACACTTAATAGCCTTGTTCTCCAATTTGGACCATTTCTCCTAGGTACATGTGCATATGCCTCACAACCAAAAACATGAAGATGTCTAACTGAAGGCTTCTTTCTAGACCACACCTCCATAGGTGTCTTACCAACAAGAGCTGTTGTAGGAGACCTGTTTACCAGGTAGCAAGTAGTGGCTACAGCGTCAGCCCAAAACTTTTGTTCGAGGCTTGCTCCACTAAGCATACTCCTAGCCTTCTCCATCTATGTCCTGTTCATCCTCTCTGCAACTCCATTTTGCTACGAGGTGTATGAAGTTGTCTTATGTCTTTCAATCCCTTACTCTTTACAAAACTTATCAAACTCTACCGAATAAAACTCACCACCGTTATTAGTTCTTAAACGCTTAATCTTTTTACTAGTCTAATTCTCAACAAAAGCTTTAAAATCTTTGAACCGACTAAAGACTTCAGTCTTGCTTTTGAGAAAATAAATCCATGTCCTTCTACTGTAATCATCTATGAAAGATACAAAGTATACAGATTTGGAAATTGAAGGAACACTAACAAGACCAAACACATCAGAATGAATAAGATCCAATTGACCAAAAGACTTGTGAGAACTAGAGTAAAACTGAACATAATTTTGCTTTCCATATATGCAATGTTCGCAAAAGTCAAACTTGAGATTACAATCATTTAACCCCTCAATGAGGTTTTTATTTTTCAGGGTTCTAAGACCCTTCTCACCAATGTGGTCAAATCTCATATGCCATAACATTGTCTTTTCAATAGGAAGCTTAACCTCCAAAGCATGAGCACCCTTGGGTACCCACGATGCACTGCCATCAGAATTTGTTACAACAGATTTCTTCACTGCTGGTTCATATGGTGGTGATGAAGTGACTGCAGCTCTTTTCTTTGAGTCAGAAGAACTATTGCACTGTGAAGTGCATGCCTCCAGCTGAAACAGAGTACCTCTCCAAGTACCCTTCGCAAGCACCATAGATCCTCTAGTAATCTTGCATCCATCTTTTGAAAAGACAACCTGCACACCTACATCATTCAACATACTTACAGAAAGTAGCTTCTTTGCCAAGCCTAGGATGTGCATAACCCTAGTGATCCCCTTCACTCATCCATCAAGGAATCAGATTGAGACTCTTCCATGACCAACAATCTTTAGAGGAGAATCGTCACCCAGGTACACTCTTCCACCATCAAACTCTTCATACTTCATGAACCAGCTTCGATGCGAGGTCATGTGAAAAGATGCACCAGAATCAATCAACCACACATCATCAGATGCATGGGTGGTTTGGGCTGGGATGAAGGCATCACCATCATCATGTGACTTGTCAAAATTTGAATCTGGGATATTCTTTTTCTTTACCTCTTTGCATTCCTTTCAGAAATGCCCAGTTTTTCCACAGTTCTAATAGAGAGCCTTGGACTTTCTAGGAGATTTGGATCTCCCACGGGATTTGGATCTACCCTTCTCAGCTTTCTTGTCCTTCTTTTTCCCTTTCTCCTTGGGTCTTCCATGAACTGCAAGAGCCTCTTTGGTGGCTTCAGAAGACTTTCTTTGCATCTCTTCAGATAACAGCGAAGATACCACTTCATCCATTTTGAAAGTGGATGTGGTGCTCCCAATAGCCATAACAAGATGATCCCACGAGTCTGGCAAAGAACAAAGAAAGGTCATACAATGATCCTCCTCCTCCATATTCACACCAACGGATGTCAACTGTGCAACTAACATGTTGAAAGCATCCAGATGATCTGCAATAGATCCTCCATCCTCAGAGAATACAACTTCTTTCTTAGAAAAAGCTTGTTCACCAAGGATTGGCTTGATAAACATCTCCCAGCTTCTTCCAAAGGTCTTTCGCGGTCTTCTCCTCATAGACATTTAATAGGACAGAATCAGCTAGACCGAGTCTTATGAGACCCTTAGCCTTCCAATCTTTGAGATCTCAATCAACTTGTGCCATTGCGGTTGGTTTTACACTGGATATGGTTTCCCATAGGTCTCGATCAACAAGCATGTCTTCCATCTTAAGTTTCCATAACTCAAAATTTGTGCCATTGAATTTCTCCACCTCTAATCTTTCAAATGTGCCTACCATCTCTTTTCCTGCAACAAGATTATAGAATACTCTACACAGACTCCAACTCAATCTAATATCAGCTCAAAAAACCCCTACCCAACAACTAGGACCAAAGGTGATCAAGCTCTGATACCAACTGAAAGGAAGCTAGGTGTGCGGAAATCGCTTCCTACACTAATCTAATGAGGAGAGATGAGTGCAAATTCTTTTCAACCTTTACAATTATAGAGTTATTAATCCAATAATAGAGATATTGCAGCAATACACAACACAAGAATGTAAGACAAAATAAGAGAGAGACAAGATATATGTGGGGAAAACCCTTACAGGTAAAAAACTCCACACTCCAAAACACAGCTTAAATGTATTATCTAAACAATGAGGTTTACAATACAGTTACAGAGCCAATGCTCTTGCAGGAGTCTTCGACACTCATATCTAGAGATAATTCGGTAGCATAAAAGTACCTGTCGATCACATAATACATCTCCTCTCAAAGTACCTACTTAAATAGAAGTTTACAAGGCAAAAAAATGAGTTTTCCTTGAGATGTGTGTCCAACATGGCCTCATGGCCCAAAACCCACGCCTAAGGACACTTGTCCAACACTGCAACATGGTCATGACACTTGTCATAACACCCCATCCCAAAATGGTCGCCTATTCCCAAGTTGGGCAATGACAGATGCTCTTACGACTCTTACGATCGTCATAGAATCCGTCATACTAACATATCTTACAGTTGTAAGAGAATCTATCATACACTGAGTAAAAATAACATATTCTCTTACAACATGTCATAACCCTCCTTGAGGCGCACAAAGATGCCTTCTTCCAAGATGCCTTGTGACACATGTCTTCATCTGTCATAGCATCTTCTATTTCTGACTCTTACGCATCATAGATTCTGTCATAGGAATCTGTCATAACCGTTTCGGTCAAAATTCCCTTACACACTATTCAAAGTGCCGACACATGGCAAAATACCTCTACCACTAAGTGGGATGCCTATCTCCTCATGTGAGGACAAAAATTACATGTTGTCACCTTCCACATCATCACTATTAAATGATACAACATATTTATTATTATCTATGAATTTAGTGAGATCATCTAATATTAGAGGATATGTTCCCATGAGATTGGTGAAACTTTAAAAATTAGATATGTAACATAGAATTTCATATGTAGAGCTCATGGAAATGTCAATATCATAGATATGTGCTATTTGTTGTAGGACTTGAGGATATTTGTCAGTGAATTTATAGAAATTTTCAACATCTATGATTTATGCAAACAAATCTTCCAAAGATGAATAACAAGATGCATCCATGATGGATAGATTATTTCGCACTAAAGCACTTGTTTGAGGGAAACATGTACTAAAAGACACAAAGAGTCCACAAAAAACATAGTGGATAGAGGAAAAAGTACTACACAACAAGGCAAAGTAAGTGTTTTCAAAAGTTTTGATCAAAAAGAAATGAATGGAGTGTATAAACACTTAGTGTTGAAATACACACTTTGTAATTAAAAATATGCCAATGTTTACTCTAAAGCATGAAATAATGCAAAATTTGCAAACGACAAATGATAATATGGTTAAAGATTAATTCAAGATCTGAAATGAAAGATATTTATGACAAATGCAATGAAAAAATACAAATCTAACAAAAGATGCTTGTTTATGCACTTAAAATGCTCAATTTTTTTTACTTTTTTCAATGTAAATGCACAAAAGATGTAATGAAACTAAGAGGATGATAAGGTATAGAAGCCCAAGACCTTTTAATCAGTCTAACAATGCATCAAAATTTGTCACAACACACCAATATTGAAACACTAGGTGAAAGACTAGCCAAATGTACTAAAAATGCAAGGATTTTTGAAACCCTAAAAATTAAATTAAGCCGTGAAGCTATGTAAAATGATGAATGAATGAAATATAATCAGATGTAATGTGTAAAATAATTCAGATTGGATGTAAAAAGGATTCCAAATTCCTACAATGCTCAATGCAAAATTAAAATTAAGGAAAAATGAATGATTATGCTTGTTTTTGTTGAAATACACAATGTGTAAATGCAAAATTTGAAATGTAGATGCCAAAAACACACAATGATGAAACACTACACTCCAAAATCAGATTTGAAAGAGTGTTTAAATGAGTAATAAAACCTAAAACAAGATTTTAATTACCAACCGTAGCTTTTGAAATTACTAGGTTATATGAAAAAATGCAAAATTTCAAGTAAAACCCTATCAAATGAGAGATGCAAATGCAATGTAAATGATGATAAAAAGATGAAATGCTGTAATTTATCTCAGATCTTATGTAAATATCAGAAAATTAAATGTTTTCAATGATATTCAAGGAAAGTAGTGCAAACTATGTCTTAATGCAAGCCAAAAATGCCTGTTTTTTTTTTCAATTTTATGCAAGATTTTTGAATGTTTGATAATGAATATGATATGAATGAATGAAAATCAGATTACAAAACTCAACAAGATGTAAGCTCAGTAAAAACACAGGTTCACCAAAATGTTATATATGAAATGTGGGAATGATGAGGTTGATAGTGTTTTAGATAGATTTAATCAAACCCTCCTTTCACATATAATCATTCATGGACATAAACCTTGTTCAGTCACTTCTTTTGCAAGAGGACTTAGCTACAGGTCTGATGTCACTATGAGATGATAGGAAAGATAGAATAGATTGTTAATTTAGTCAAACCCTAATCTGATTAAGCCTTAAACCCTAATAATATGAAATCATAATCAAATGGATGAAACATGACAAATGATCGCATGGGAAGGCACTAAATGTAGATAAGAAACATACCATGATTCAGATTCTAGAAAGTGGAAACTTCAAGGACACTGGGGTGGGCGCCCTAGTCCAATAGGTAGACTTTTCTATGGATCTGGAACTGTAAGGTGATGAAGTCTGACACCTACTTCAAAGTTTCTGACAACAATAATCAGGAGGACACAGGAGCGAGCGTCCTTGTCCAGAAAAGAATATTCTTTGTTGTTTTCTTTAGATCTTGAATTTTTATCCTCTGCACTGATCTCCTACAACTCCTCTCCACAAGATTTCACACTTGTAGCCTACAATCACAAGAGAAGGGTTAGGGGTTGTGGTGTTTAGGAGCTTGCCTTAGTCAAGCCTCAGAAATAGCATTCAAGCCTTCCAACGCCATTGTTAGATAAAGTGTGTGTCCTTGGTGGACAAAGGCAAAAACAAATGATAAGATAGATTGATTGAAACACAAAGTAGATGTCACCGCAGAGGTGAAGCTCTCACAGGGAGATGAAGATCTTTCACGCAATGAGAAGATGGATTGATGAAGACAAATCTGCAACAAACAAGTACAAACACAACACAATATTGTTCTGCAACACAATGAAAGTCTTGAATATCCTTAGCACAAGATCACAAGTTTGCATTATCCATCTAGGTTTAAAATGAAGTCCTAAACATGTTTATATATGCATTCCTACTAACATTCGTAATTCAAATTGAAAAGGCCAACAAAGGAAATCTTTTAACGGTCAGTAACCGACACTTTAAAATTTGGGTCTCAACAAAATAGGTCTAGAGTAAGGCATGGGCATCCAAGTATAGGGGCCTATTTTGGGACTTGATTAAGCTTAAGATGCACCCCTAGTCCCCATTTGACATGGGTTTCAAGGGATTTTGCTCCGGGATTCATTTTTAACATGCATGATTAAATCTAAGGGACCTAGGAGATAAACTTAGGAAGTAAAAGTCCTAGGGGAACATTTTATGACATAACACTTATATGCATTGGAAGTAGAATGACAAAACCTAAACTAAGTTGATCTCAAAATTTGGTAGATCGATCTACTGCATGTAGAATTTAAAATGCACTTGCAAATCTGACCTTACAATTTTAAAATTTGAATTCAAATTTTGATTGATTCTAACCCATTTTTTCTAGCCTACAGTTGACTAACCACATGTTTGTATGATTTATTGCTATGCTCTTCTATTTAAAAGTACTCAATTGCATGCATTTTAGATATTGAAAAAGTATTGTGTATCATTCGCATTTAAAGGAGCATGCTAGGAACACTCCAATTAGAGTACCTAAAAAGAATCTAGTTCTACATTAAACCACTCTAGTGCATCTACACATTTAAAGCTTGTTATTTTCTAGGGGTTGACCTAGAACAACTTACCCCCTATTGATTCGACAACCCTCTAAACGTATTCATAAATATCACCGGTCCACAAAGCAAAGAGGGCATTAATGAATTAGGAAAATTGGGAAGCAAGAGTGCACAAACAACGAAATTATTTTTATAGGTTGAAAGATAGATTCGCACTTGTGAAAAAGACCCAAATCTATTGACTTGACCCTCCACAAGGGTGACAAACTATTCAAATCATTAGGCAAAGTACATATAGAGATATTCCATTTTAAATCTTGATATAGACCAAACTCAGTACATCATAGAGAATTATTCTTCTCCATCAAATATAAAACTAAATACATCTATCCACCTTCACATTTACTTTCTAAAATAATAATAACATTTTAATTATTAGTCTTATGATTGTTATTTATTGATCTAAGTTAAATTTATGCTTATATCTATTCAATTGACCTAAATCAAAATTGGGAAATGTTTATTTTCCTTTACACAATTATATTAAGAAATAAATGTTTAATATTTTTTTATCAGTCAAAAATTGGCAAAAAGTCACTTATATTATATTAATATAAACATAGGAATTATAAAATATACAATGCAGACTTGTTAAGTCTGCCACCATAACATAATTGCATTATATAAAGTATGGTAGAAAAAAAGGAACACAAGATGTATCAACCCAAAACTAGAAAGAAGGAAAGGGTTTTATCCTTCACAACTATCACTTGAGCTAGCGACATTAATAGGAATAGATTGTAGAGGAAGAGGTTTCCCATGAAAATCATTAGTCGCATGATGAAGAAGAGTGTGGAGAGCCTTAAAGGGTTTCCTTGTATAAAAGTAAAATTCATCCCTAATGTCTTTTCAATGAAGTTCTAGAACAAAAAGAGTTGCCTTCTGATCATTAGAGGATAGCTTGAACCTCATTTCCAAGAATGAAGAATGTAGAGGTGGAGAATTCAGTAAGGATTCTTTCTGAAATATACCACCTACATCTACAAACCTTAAGGTGAAGTAGTAGTTCACTAGAGCCTTTTCAAAAATTTGATCTAAAAAGATATGGGGTTGAATATAAGATTTTTCCAAGTATTGCACCAACCCCATATCATTGATGATATCCATCACATTTGACAAAAAAATAGAGGCTACATCACTAAATAGAACCAACTGGGGATGTTCCAATAGAAGGGCCTTCCCCATGACACAATGTGTGACATCCTCCACAAGGCCACATTCCAAAATGAAAACCTTGTTCAACTTTTCCTTATCAAAATAGTGCTAATCTATCTTATCCCAAAAGCATTGAGGTAAAACCACCCTTTTATTAACACACTCTGAAGCCATCCTAAAATGAAAAACGAGAAAGAAGCAGATGACATATATAAATTAAAGATGGCATCTTCAAAGTATGAGAGATCTTTCCATATCCCAAATTTTATGAGAGGCCACATCAAAGTTGGTGAACAGATCACAAGAATTCACACAAGGGAGGACATTGAATTTAGGAGATACCTTAGATAAACACTGTCATGCAGTACTAAGCATAACAATTTGCACTAAAAACCAAGAAAATGTTAGTGTAAAAAGGAGAGAACCTGTAACTCAAATGAGTCAGCAGAATCTCCCAATATAGAAGATCTTAAGACATCATACAAGAAGTACTTTTAGATGCCTCAATTGAGATAAGCATCTCATCTTTCCAAAATCCAAGATTTGAATGTTCCAAGTAATCACAATCATTATCAATTGTTAGATTAGAAACCTTGTTAGCAATGCCATTAGCCTCTCGAAAATTGTGTAGACATTCAAAATTTCCAGTTGAGACAAGAGATTCCAAGCCACTGGCGTAATAATCAAAAATCTCCAATTGTCTACATGATGGTTTTTCATAGATTTATCATGAGCATTGAATCCCCTTCTATAATAACCTTCAATATTTTCTCATAAATTCCAATTCAAAGACCCAAAATTAGAGCCTGAATTTATACTCCATTGTTCATACCAAATTGCAATTCCTTTGAAGTAGCAACTATTAAATTTCCTTCTACATCTTGCAGCACACAACCCACTCTTGATAAACCTAGATCCCCCTAGAAGCCCCATCAAAATTAATTTTGATAAAGGGAGGAGATGGAGCCATCCATTTAGCATTTAATCTAGAAATTTGTTACTTTTTTTGTTTTAATGCTCCATGCACAAGAGGACATCTAATAAGAGACCAAATCTTTAAAATTATGTCTTTGTCCTAGGAATAAAAACATATAATTTGTTGGGAGTCTTGAATGACTAAGGACATCATTATTTTAGAAATAACAATTTCTAGATTATGAATAACTGTTTCCACTAAATTTGAAATATTTTTGAAAATTCTAAAATTCCTTTCCCACCATAGATGCCAAACTAGTAAGGATGGGGAAACCTTCCATAAGCAACCAAAATTAGAGATTTGAAAGAGTATTGACCATCTTAAGAATAATTACAAAAGGGTCTTCAGGAGGGCACTCTTCCATTGAAGCCAAGCAAACAACCAATTCCAACACTTTGTTAAAAACTTACAATGAATAAATAAATAATCAATTGATTCATATTATCTTTACAAAATGGAAATTTCAAATTAATTATAATTCAAAATCTCATTAATCTCTCACCTATAAGAATTTTTTGTGCAAATCTAACCAAGAAAGGGAACCAACTTTGGGTAAACAAAATTTGTCCCAACACAAATGAAAGGGATAATTAGTAGGAAGGGGCAAATTTACCTAACTCAAATAATCTTTCTTAGTAGTATAAAACCATGAGGACAAACTCATCCAATGCAGTTCATCATTAAGTTGTGAAAAAAAGATTTTCCTTTCAAAGAGGATTTTCTTCAGAATGCTTTTATGGTTATTAGGGAAAGGACATCAAGAAAATTCCTTCTAATTAAGGTTGTCAGCATTATTATGCAAAGATAAAAGAAAGTAATCCTCCACTTTGTCACCCCATTCAAACAACAGAAAAGATTTAGCTTTGACAATATCTAATTTGTTATCAAATACTTCATAACCATTCCATGAATCATGCCAAAACCAAGGGAAATTTTAGTGGCGATTTGTCACAAAATGGTGATTTTTTGACTTTTGGGGGGTTGAAAATGGTGAATATTACTGGCTTTGGCAGTATATGGTTTCACCCAAATTTGGTTGTATTTTCGGGCCCGTACCTTCATATTATTTTAAAATCCTATAATAGCATTAAAGATTGTCATACAATTTATTACAGTTTGGTCCCAATCGTCAACATATTATAGAGGCAACTCTTAATTAGGTTTTAATTGTTAGCCTTTTTACATAAGTTATAGGCATAAGGTGGTGTGATCACCAATGAAATTATAGGGAACTAGGGAAAAGGAAGCATGATCGCTGATGAGTCCATCAGTTGTCTTGTTTTTATTGCTTTAATTACCTATTTTCCAAAGACATTTCCAGACCTATATATGTATTAATTATGTCCATGTTTATCCTTAAGACACTAAAGCATGAAAGATGGTATTAAATATGTTGATAATTAATTATGTGTGGATAATAGATTGTTCATGTGATAAGTTAGTATTTTATGTTGATTCTAAGTGGTAGTGATGCATAAATATTATATAGAGTACTAACTCCTCATGCAACAAAAGCTTGGCTTCACATCATAAAGAATACTGAACAACATGCAGCCGAAGGAGATGCTGATATCCACAAAAGATGATACAAGAACCTATAGCCAAAGGAAGAGGATCCCGAATTAACTGGGATGAGTCACCCATGACTCTATAATGGTTATCTTTCAATAAATGATGTAGTTGAGGAACCTAGATTGTGCTCTAGGATTCTGTTTCTAAGTCATGATTATTCTTTATGGATAATGAAGAAGTAGAATTGTAGTAGGACTGTGTTTTCTCTACTACCTTCATGTTAGTTAGTTTACTATTTTTTGTTGCTTTGTAATTAAGTCCTTTTCCTATGATGTGGATAATGGCCAATAATCCTATTCATATAAAGACAAAGCTAGATCAAAGGATAATAGATAGATTTTGTTTCATGCAGTTTTGAATAGAGATACAGTAGCATATTTTGTTGTACCTTTGTTACTTTTGGCATTCAATGAAGAATATGTGTTTTTGAGTTCTATTTATGACTATAAAGATTCAGTGGAGATTTAGTTAGATCTTGTGGGATCACAACCACTCAAGCTAGCCACTTGAGGTACTGTGCTTCTCCACCTTGTTTATATCTTCAGTTTATGAATTGTATGTTTATATATATGTGTGTATGATTGATATTTTGTTGTTAAGAATCATGTGAAGTAGTTTAACCACGATAGTTTATATTGTCAAGTCCATTGAGTCAAGGTGATCATCGACTAAACCACTTGTCAGTTCCTCTTTTACATAGAAGTTACATAAAGACATTTGATTACTATGTTGGATAATCTAGTTGTTTTCCATTATTCCCGTTTACTTATAATATTGTAATTGCTTTATTTCCCTTACACAACCTCTAGGATAAAACTTAGGAATCCTTAACTGTACACATAGTATAGGCATCATCCAAAAAGAATACGATTCACTGGTTTGACAATGTAAATGTAGCACGTTATGTAACCAATAGATTGCTTGATAAGGGATCTGTTGGTCTATTGAGTAGTATGTATGTCCTTTCTACATCAATATATTGGTAGGTAATGGAGTTTGACATTTTTGGTGTCGTTGTCAAGGATGGTGCTAAGGTTTAGAGTTTCTGAGTTCTTGTTTATTTATACCTGTATTTGCTTTATTAGGACGTAATACTTTCTTTTGAGGATTTAGGATTGCCTAGATATTCCATATATCTCCAAAATATTCACTAACACGGTGCAGGAATAGAGCCACTAGCTCATACATTATTGTATTCGACGACCAAGAGACCATAGAGGGAGGTTTCTTCCAACTAGTTTAACAGAAGAAGAAGAAGAAGAACACTTTCAATCATCCCTTGGTCTAGAGTACAATGAGGATTTTGAAGATATTGTAGATCATAACCCAGAAAACATGGCAGATGAAGAAGTAGAGAATCGAGCTGAGCCAGTTACCTTTGCCTTTCCTATTACCAACTAGGAGAGAGCTGACACTTTGAAAAATATCCCTCCTTTTGTTTTACCAAAATTTCATGGGATAATCACTAAAGATCCTAATACATTTCTCTTTGAGTTTGATGTACTTTGTAGGAGTTATGATTACACTACAGATGCATACAGGCTTAAGATTTTCCCAGTCACCGTCAAGGATGCTGCATTAAGATGGTTTATGGGTCTAGGAGAAAACTTTGTAACTACTTTGGCCATCATGAAAGAAAAGTTTTTGCAAAAATATCAGGACTATTGTCATGGTAGAGACATGATGGGG
Organism: Cunninghamia lanceolata; assembly: GCA_027924645.1. Lineage (NCBI taxonomy): Eukaryota > Viridiplantae > Streptophyta > Pinopsida > Cupressales > Cupressaceae > Cunninghamia > Cunninghamia lanceolata. The sequence goes on from BSBN01001047.1 coordinate 5,352,361, forward strand.
GATGACATCTTCAGGATGTCACAAAAAGAAGATTAGCCTCTGGAAGATTATGTTGAAAGATTTTAGTTTTGTCTCAAAAAGTCAAGACAGAGTAGGCTCTCTCCAGAGTCACTCAAGCCAGTCTTCCTAAGAGGTGTGAGCAAGGAATGTATGGATGCACTTAATCTAATTGAGTAGGAGATATCTCTCAACTGGGATTTGATGAAATTTGTCAAATCTGCAGAAACTATTCATGTTCTACTCTAAACAAAAATAGAGGTTTTAGAACCTTGTCTTCAAGTAAATCATCCAATGGAGTCTCTAGAGTAGAGCTCAGCAATCTCCTGTCCAACATGAAAGAGGATATCATAATCCATTTGGCAACATAGCTAGACACTCTGCACATAAAGAAGAAACAAGAGGCATTAGAGGCAGGTTTGAGTGAATACTATACACATTGTCGACAGAAGAAGGCTAATTGCCAATGCAAGGGACTTGCTAGTATTTCCAAGGGCAAGAATGAGAAAGCAGATTTCAGGGCCATTGAAGATGAAGAAGGTTAAGTGTTCTACATTGCACAATGAAGGCCATGGCAGCAAAGACAAGATATGCCTCAAGACCCCTTGACCAACTCCATGCCATTTCCACCACCTGCCCTAAATTCTCATAATTAGAATAATGCACCTTGGTATAACTAGCCACATCAGCAATGGGCAACCATGCCACCTAGTTGGACCCAGTAGAAGGGGGTATGGCCACAGTAGCCATCCCAATCCTCAAATTATAAACCATAATGGCAGGCTAATCAAAACCCATGGCCACAACAGTGGCGTGGAACCAATCTTGGCAAAATTCAAATGTGAACTACCTATAGCCACAGCAAACCCTACCTCAACAACCTGCCCTTATGCCAAATACAACCTCACCTACTTCTACCTAGACTAGAGCTACTCAATTGCCAACACAACCTGCACCTAACCCTAACAACAAGCATGTTTAGCAGGCCTATACTAATGAGGCCATCCAATACCCAACCTATACGGTTGAAGTTAGTGATGTGCACCTGTGCTTAGGAAAGATACTTGCTGGACCATCATCACTTCTCATTACAGAACTTCTTGATGAGGAACAACCCTCTATCACTGACAACCATCTGAATAACCAACAAAATCCTCATGAACAAATCTCTCTGCAAGAAGAAACAATTACTAGAAGCCCTCCATTTCCAGAGAGATTGAAAATGCAGCCTAAACTAACTCCATCTGAACCTGATTTTGATTTCATGGGACAATTAAAAGATATCTGTGTCAAAATTCCCCTCATCCAAGCCATCAAGGATGTGTCCATTTACACCAAAGACATAAGGGATTTATACCTTAAGAAACCAAGAAGGAAGAGAAAATACCCTCAGAAAATCCATGTTATAGGACAACTTGTTGATATCATGTTAGGTAACTTGACTGACCCAAAATATGTAGATCTTGGAAGCCCTGTGGTTGATGTAAACATCATGGTACCCTTATCAAAAATACCTTGATTGACCTAGGTGCAGCCATCAATGTAATGACAAAAGAAACAATGACTAACCTTCAGCTAGATAACCTAAGACCTACCCCCACAGTACTCCAGTTGGCAGATAGGTCCACAGTCAAGCCAGAGGGGATTATTGAAGACCTTGTTATCACATTGGATTCATGGGAATACCCTGCAGACTTTATGGTTTTGCAACCCAAGGCTAGCCTAGGAGGATATCCCCTTATCCTAGGGAGACCCTGGCTAGCAACAACAGATGCCTTCATAGGATGTCAGCTAGGAAATATGATCATTTCCAATGGGAATGTAACAAGGAAATCAGTTCTTTATCCACCTACTCAACCTTTTTCTAATATGGAGCAGTCCATTTGGCTAGACTTGGGGGATCTTGACCAATATTCTCTTCAGACATTAATGACAATTGAAAGAGACCCACTACTGGCTATTCAGGATGAAGATGAAGTACTTTCCAATGTCATACGAAAAAATTATGGAACAAACATACATGAAGACCCATGTTTAATATGTATGGTATGTCCCCTTCACAGTGTTCTGCCTACAATCACTACTCCAGCCCATGCTTCCACCACCAAAATGTTTCATTAGCTACTACCTCATAGTTGTAGTCTCAACCTAACAGGGTTGGATGTTGCCTCTATCATGCGTATGGCAGCACCAGTTGACATTACACCTGGGGAACACTCAATATCAATAGTGAATTGCCATTTGTCTAGAAGACTGAGCTGATTAAAATGCTACAAACTCATAAGACAACATTTGCATGGGACTATCATGATATGAAGGGAATAATTGACCCCAATCTTTGCATGCATAGTATATACATTAATGAAGGATGCACACCAGTTAGGCAACCTCGGAGAAGAATCAACCCTGTAGTAAGAGACATAGTGAAAAATGAATTACAGAAATTACTAGATGCAGGATTCATATATCCAATAGTAGATAGCCAATGGGTGTCTCCACTGGTTATAGTGCCAAAGAAAGGAGGTAAGTGGAGAGCTTGTGTAGACTATAGAGAATTAAATACTGCCACTAGGAAAGATCATTTCCCTCTTCCTTTCATTGACTAGGTCCTGGAATCTTTGGCTGATAAAAAGTATTTTTCTTTTCTTGATGAGTTTAGTGGATATAACCGAATCAAGATAGCTCTTGAAGACCAGGACAAGACCACATTTACATGCCCATGGGGATATATGCCTATTATGTTCTTCCATTTGGACTCTGCAATGCTCCTGCCACATTTTAGAGAGTTGGCTTAAGCATCTTTGTTAACCTTGCTCATGACTCTATGGAAGTTTATATGGATGATTTTACCACTTATGGAGAGTCCTATGAGGAGGCCTTGAAGAACCTTGAAAAAGTATTGCAGAGATGTCAGGATCATAATATGTCCCTTAGTCATGAAAAATGTTTCATGATGATGCAGGAAGGAGTAGTGCTTGGTCATTTTGTGTCCAAAGCAGGAATTCAAGTGGATCAACACAAGATTGAAATCATTTCAACTTTACATGTCCCTCAAAAATAGAAGGGTGTTAGAATTTTTCTTGGTCATGCAGGGTATTATAGAAGATTTATAAAGGATTTTAGTAAGATTGTTGCTCCTTTGTTTGTCTTACTCTCTAAAGATGCATAATTTAATTGGACAGTTGGCTATCAGATATCCTTTGACCATCTCAAAGAGTCATTAACAAAGACACATGTACTTAGAGGACCTAATTGGGCAATATCTTTCCACATACATACAGATGCCTCTGATTTTGCAATAGGGGTTGTGCTAGGATAGAAAGAAGGTAATGTGGAATATGCAATTTATTACATTAGCAAAAATCTTCAAGGTGTTGAACTTAACTATACTATTACTGAGAAAGAAATGCTAGTTGTTGTTTATGCAATAAATAAGTTCAGGCATTATATCACTGGTTATTCTATTTTCATTCACATTGACCATGCAGAAATAAGATATCTTATGAATAAACCAGTGGTAAGTGGCAGATTGGTTAGACGGTTACTGCTACTTCAGGAATTTGATATCACCATTGTAAACAAACCAAGGAAGGCCAATGTTGTTGCTAATTTTCTCTCCAGGCTTCCCACTTGTATTGAAGAACCAGGCATTGATGATTCTTTTCTAGATGAACACTTATTTGCACTGATTGTACAAACTCCATGGTATGAAAATATAGCAAATTATCTTGTCATAGGGAAAACACCTCGACACCTCTCACCTAGAGAAAGGCACCACTTTGTAGAGAAAAGCTTTCCTTATTCATGGATATCTAGATATCTCTTCTATACAGGACCTGATCATATTATGAGAAGGTGTATTAGGGAAGATGAAGTGTATGACATCCTTAGATCTTGTCATGATAAACCCTATGGTGGACACATTGCAGCCAAGAGGACAACAATCAAAATTCTAAACACTGGTTATTATTGGCCAACATTGCATAAAGATACAGCTCTCTACACATGAAGATGTGGCCACTGTCAAAGAATGGGCAGACCTACAAGAAGTGATGAAATGCCTCTACAACCACAACTGGTGGTCACACCATTTGACAAATGGGGCATTGATTTTATTGGACCCATAGATCCAACTTCTAACCACAAGGAATATATACTTGTTTGCACTGATTACCTTACAATATGGGTGGAAGTGAAAGCCTTGATAGTAGCCAGAGATAGTAAGGTTGCTACATTCCTCTATGAAGAAATATTTACAAGGTATGGTATCCTAAGGGAAATAGTCACAGATCAAGGACCATAGTTTACATCTGTACTAATTGCTATCCTTGTTCAAGAATATGAAATTAGGCATAAAAATTTCACCCCATATCATCCATAGTCCAATGGTCAAGTTGAGGTGACCAACAAAGAGCTTGAGGCAATATTGACAAAGACAATTGCAATGCATAAGAAGGATTGGGCAGCAAGACTCTCTAAAGCAATTTGGGCATATAGAACTACATGGAAGACTACAATAGGATACACACCTTATGAGTTAGTTTATGGTAAGAAGGTAGTCCTTCCTATTGAGTTTGAATATAAAACACTGAGAACAACTGTCCAACTTGGTACATGGACCTGTCAAAAGCTCAAGAAGAAAGATTGCATCAACCTAATGCATTAGAGGAGCTCAGGATGGAAGTAGTTCATCACACTAAATTAATTCAAAACCAGAGAATCAAATGGCATGATCAGTACATCAAAACTAAGAACTTTCAGGTAGGTGAGGGCACTTCTCTATGACTCAAGGTATAAAGATCATAAGGGCAAGTTGCAGACTAGCTGGTTAGGACCGTATGAGATCAAGGATCTTTTCAAAAATGGTGCAGTCCAATTAACCACTATAAACCAAGTCAATATTTCACTGATGGTTAATGGGCATAGATTGAAATTTTATAAGAAGCCTTTGGATAAAGCAACATTTTTTCAGCAATCAAAGGTTGATATGACTCATGATGTTCCAGAGCCTCTTGCCTCATATGAGGTCCTTAGTCTGATAGTAGCTGACAACATTGTTCCAGAACTAAACCCAGCTGCCCCATTGGATGGCAATTCAAACCATCTACATCTATAGTGGATTCCAGCCAGGTATCAACTAATAATCTTGTTCCAGGTTTAGGTCAATCTATCAACTTGACTAAAGTTCCATAAGTCAGTTTGAGTTCTCCAAACTTTGTACATAAATAAAAACACACAATGCACACACATCACATAGCAATAGAAATAAAACATGGTGATCTTCCAAACAAAAGTTCAAGCTCCATCATTTCAGTACCATTCTCCACTAGGAATTTCCTTTGGCATTCAAACACTTCATCAAAGGGCCCTGGAGCCAAAGGTAATCTGCTATTACATGGGACTTGTATATGATGCACCCACAACCACAGGTTTGTCATTCACTTAGGACCAGTCAAAGGTACACCCATAGCCACTACACATGAGACCTGTTTATTTCACAATGTGTTTGCATGCATGCAACCAATATTGCCTACAATACATTTTTCCACCCGCATACACATGCCGCCATCTTTTCACCAGATAGTACTTCCTTGCCATGTCTCGCACATCCAACACATTCCGTCAGCACACCATGTTAATCTCACTATCACATCATTGTGATTCACTCTAGCTCGTTAGTCGAGTACATCACCTCAAGCTGTTATACAATCATGTTTACATGCAACAATTTGAGTCTCAAATGGTATTTATCTCATTCATTGCTTTAATTAACATTAATTACTACTTATTTCATGACTTTCTTTATTTTGCATATACTTAATATTACATATTATATCCATTCGACATGCTTCAACTTGTTTGTCCGTACCCTTGCCAGTCATTCTCATTTGAGGAAAAATGAAATTTTAGTTGGGGAGATTTGAATCATTCCACGTACATTCAAACTTCAAATCAATTTCCAAACCCCTTATTCCATAATTATTACCTTCTGTCGCATGACATTCAAGCTAAGCAAGCAAACAGAAAATGCAGTTGGAAATAATATCTTAGTAAGTAACAATGGGTATCAAACAAACAAAGCATTGAGAACAGTTGAGAATAGCAAGTTGAAAACAAAGGATTGAGAATAGCAAGTTGAAATAGCAGACTAAATTTTTTTGAGATATCACAATGGGTGGTGAACCGATAAGAAGAGAGCCTAGTGTTCATTCAGCATTGTTGGTTGAAATGGATCCGTTGCCAATTTTTTAGCAGGCAGGATGGCTGCAGTATTTTCTTCGAACAACAGAATGTAATGAGGACATCACTCAGTAGTTTGCTGAGATATTTCATAATGAGGAAGCTGTAGTGAAAGGCCTAAGGGTTGATGTTACTATAGCAGCCATAGCTAAGGTCACAGGGCTACAAGCATCTGGGGAGGAATTTCTTGCTAGAGTGGATGCCATTTCTACAATATTCGAGTTCATATGGCAGGGAGAAAGGTTAGAATCAACCTCTCAAGGTACTAAATGAGTTTCCTTACCCTAGTTTTGGGCCAATGTAGCTTCTTCGGTTATTAAGTACCTTACATGTGATGGAAGGCACTCTTTACTTTATACTGTCCATTTTAAACTCCTAAGTCATCTTCATCATGGAAGGATAGTTAATGTTCCTAATTTTCTGTTCAATTTACTAAAGAGGATGTCTGTAGAATACAGAAAGAAAAATTCTCAATCCTCATTGGCCTGCCATGGGTTGATTGTCATGTTAGTAAAAAGAAGTTTGTGTATTCATCACCTTGATTTTTCTTGGGAAAGGTTTCTTGAAGTTGATCATATTAACGAGGGGCCGGTGAGAGTGGAACTAGAAGTAGAAGAAGAGGTATGGGTAGAAACTTCTCACCCAGAAGCTTCCCCTACCCATAGCCATGCATTTGTTGAGGAGCAGCCAGCTCCAAGCTCTGTTGCACCCATTAAACAACCTACTAGTTCCCCTGCACTCGCAGTCTCACCTATTTCAACCCCAATAGCAAAACATGTACCTCCTCAGACTAGAAGCCCTAAAAAGAGATAGCTAAGATGGAAATTATTGTCTAGAGCTTCTAGCTCACAAACCCCATCTTCTGAACTTGCATGTGAAACCCCAACTTCTGAAACTGTATGTGACACCCCAGCATCTAAAACTCCCCATGAAACTTATTCTATTCCAAGTGCTACCAAGAAAACCAAGAAAAGGAAATCCACTTCTTCTAGAGCTAAGGACAAACAAGGAACCCTTGTTCAAACAAATAGGCATTCATGTCACCTGAAAGAAAAAGAACTTTCAAGGGAAACTGAGAAGAGGAATTTGGTTGACCTTGATACTGACTCTAAGAGAGAGCACATGTTTGTTGATAGAGGATAGAAAAATTTGGCTTACACACTTATTCAGGAGACTGATGAGGAGTTTTTAGGAAGAAGATATATGGACAACTAGGAAAATCCATAGGCCTCGCTCTGATAATGAAGAACCAGATTTCTTAATCCCTCAAGATGAACCACAGGAAGAAGAGTTACTTTTAGACTCTAAAGACACAAAAGAGGGTGAGAAAGATGAGTTATAGTTGGTAATGAAGAGAATTGGAGAGTTGGAGGAGAAATTGAAGAATTATCAATAGAAGGAGACTAGATTGAATGAGAGGGTTAGAAAGTTAGAAGAACAGTTGCATGTTTTTTAAAAACAAGGATTATGACTTGAACAATTGGGCCAATTGGCCATGATTGAGATAAATAGGAGAAATCAAGAGTCTGTGCAACCAGAAGAACAGTATGTAGAACCTACTCCAATTACCTTACTTTCAGTCACCTTACAAATGTGGAATGAAATAGATAATCTAGTGAAGGAACAAGGTGAATTGAAGGAGCAACATGGTAAGGAAATTGAGATGAAAAATGTAGAGATAAAGAGGTTGAAGTTCAAGACAGACAGAATGGCAGACATGACTGTACAGTTGATGAGATGTAGGCCACCTACTAGGGTGTATGCCCTCTACTTGCAAGAACAATACCTGAGTTTTCAATTTAGCCAATTATACAGTGATGCCCCTATCTCCTTATTGACACCTGACTTTTTCCTAACCACTTACCAAAAAGTTGCCCCTAAATTGCAAAACCAATTATGTGAATTCTACCTACATGAACTTGCCATTCCTTATGACACTCACTGGAATCCCCTAGTTGTAGTTGGGGATGTACAATTGAGGGTCTTGGCCTCATTTCTTCAGAATGAACACAGAAGGAGAGAATTAATGCAGCAATATAATGAAAGAGAGAAGTCAATCCCTCTCAAATTGAGGGCAGAATCTCCAAACCCCTAGAAGATAGTGGAGGAATGGGTGGACTTGATTGAGCATCAAGAGGTAGAATATAAGTTGTTGGAATGCAGAGCCATAGACTATCAGAAATTTGGTGAATTGGTAGGAAAGATTGGTAAGGAAACAGTGAGGTTTTCACAAGACAAATGGAAGGAATTGACACCAGTACTACAGAGAAAGGAGCCTCACTCTGTCTTTAACTTGTCAGCAGTAATTCACAAACCACAAAGATATATAAGGTCAGCAAAGGAACATGGGACAACATGGTTACCACTAGTCTTTCATTCTCCTCTGCTGCTCTATCCTATTCCACATTGGAAGGGGCAGAGGACTAATCAGACTGTAGAACAAAACAAATGGGACAGATTGGAAAGCCAGAAAGGATTCTACCTCAGACAGGAAAGAGGAGTAAAAGAGCCAACATACTACAGGGAGATAGCCCTCCAGTGCAATCTGAGACCTTGGTTTCTAGAGGACCAGCAAGATGATTAGTTCGGGATGTGATAAATCCATCATTTGTCTTGTTTTTTATTGATTTAATTACATATTTTCCAAAGACATTTCTAGACCTATATATGTATTAATTATGTCCATGTTTATCCTTAAGACACTAAAGCATGAAAGATGGTATATAATATGCTGATAATTAATTAAATGTGTGGATAATAGATTTTTCATGTGATAAGTTAGTATTTTATGTTGATTCTAAGTGGTAGTGATGCATAAATATTATATAGAGTACTAACTCCTCATGCAGCAAAAGCTTGGCTTCGCATCATGAAGAACACTGAACAACCCGCAGCCGAAGGAGATGCTGATATCTGTAGAAGATGATATAGGAACCTGCAACTAAAGGAAGAAGATCCTAAATTAACTGGGATGAGTCACCCATGACTCTATAATGGTTATCTATTTGGTAGTATATTTAGTCATCAATTTGGTAATATATTTAGTAATTAATTTAGTTAATGATTGTTGTTAACTGGTCATTTATTTAGTCATGGTAGTCATTTTTATTCACAGGTTTCCATTAATTGGTAGTAAATTTAGTCATGATATGAATAATTTATTAAATACCATAAATTTCATAATGCAGAAGAACATATTATTAAATTTGAATTAAAACATAAAAGCAAATAAATTTGGAAAACTATATATTTTATGATGCTACTGTTATCACTTGGAATTGCATTCGTATGCAAGGCTGGTGAAGAACTGCAATTCCATGTAACATGGGACTAATTTTAGGTTGTGGGTGCCCTATGACGAAACTAGACCTCCATATTGTGGGTTGGTTCCCTTCAAATGTTCTATTGAGAAATATATTTTTTACTTTTTTGGAAAAAGGGAAAAAAGAAACTAATTTAATATAAAAATAAAAAGGTGATGCACCTGATTTGGGTAAAAAATAATGCAATCTGATCCACAATGTTTGCTTAGAAAACTGACCTTTACACAATCTAGACTTGGCATAAATACCACAAAAGCGATTCTAAGGTTTGAAAATAGGTTTTTTATGAAGGAAAAGGTTTTTTCATAGCACAAAGACTATTTCTAGTTAACACAACCTAAGACCTATGATGAATATATGCTTTAATGCTGCAAACAAGGAAGTGAGACAATAATTTTAAAGGTTTAATAATAAAACACAATAAAATTTCATCAAATCACTTCAATATTCAGCACTAAAAGGAAAGGTAATTCAACTGATCTAAAATAAACAAAGGAAAGCTTTGCAAATACGACAAAAAGATAACCTATAACCTGTCAATCTCTCAATAAAACTGTAAAAAAGTGAGCTACAAGAATTCTCCAATCTGTCTGAATCAGAATGAGAATCAAGAACTAGCAAAAACAAACTTTTGCTTTACAATAAATAGGTTTTCTCTCTCTAAGAGGCATGTAAAAATATGGACTTGCAGATAACTACCTTTAAAAATACTCATTCCTGAGAAACCTCCAAAATCCTCAAAATTAGGGCCTAAAACTACCACAAATTGAGCAAAAATAGCTTCAATTCGGGCCTCTCCATATGTTTGACCAAAAGACCCTAAAAATACTCCTAAAGTTCATGCAAAAACCTCCTAGGTGGTCTAGTTAACTCAACTAATCAATTTGCATGATTTTTTCATGAGCAAAATTGATTGTGAGTAAATAATAAAGTATTAAAATATTGCTTTATTATTGATTACAATTTGTTCTATTTTCAATTTTACAACTTGTGAAAAATAATAAAGTAATTTATAGAATATTACTTTATTATTTACTTACAATTGATTTGTATGTAAAATCGTGCATGATTAGAAGAAAATATATCACTCCTTATCACTCCAATTACATTTGCTTATTTTGCATGATATGAGCCAAAATAGGACTTTAGAGATTAAACCATCCTTATAACTTCTTGTGAGAAAAATACACTCACTTTGCATGATAAAATATACATTAAGGCAAAAAATTTACCCTTATCACTCCATGATCAATTAAAAAAAACATTATCTCTGTCTGCAAGATAAAAATAATGAGTCATTCCAAGCATCATGACACTCCATGCACAAAACAATATGCAAAAACATCCTTATAACTCCCCTCTGCTGCCTTAGTGCACATATATTACATTTTCTAAACCATCTTATATCTCCATATGCAACTGCCTTATCTGCCTTTTTTGTCCTCTGATAATTCTTCAAAGCACAAGTAATATTCCCTTTGACTTCATTTGGTTGTCTTGCATGACACATGTGTTTGTTTAAGGGAGTCTTGTTTTATCCAGAAGCACATGATGAAAAGGAACCTCCTCGACCATGCAATGCCAACCCAAGGTAATGAATGATATTTGAAAAAATTTACAAGGTATAATGCACATCCTTATAACTACTGACCACCATTTGATCTTAAATAATATGCAAGGTTCCCCACTGTCGGCCACCTCTAAGAATGATGCTAGGTAATAGATGATTGATGTTTTGACCTCGATGGCATTAGATAAGGTAATTGTTTTCTTTTGTGAAGTCAAAACACACCTGGGAGAAAAGAACCTTTGAACAAAAAAGAAGAAAACAACCCTAAAGTTGCTCATTCTTCTCTTGGCATATTTTTCACTTGCTCTGCAATCTTGCTCCACCGACCTAGGGTTTCAATCTCTCCATCATGTCTCTGGTTTTTCTCCCTTCAATGGCTCTTCTTTGTTGAAACCATGGAACTCTGCACTGTTAATGGAGAAGGTAACATTTGTTTGAGCTTTTATATGAGGCATTTCATTGATCTGTAGTTTTCTTCTTCATGGCTACGGCCTTCTTCATCTATGTCTCTCTATTTGCTGTGCATTTTTTAATACTTTCCCTCCTTGTTTCTTTGTGCTTCTTCCTTCATGGTCTTCAACCTCTTTTATTCATGGCTTTCTCCATTATTGTGTACTCTTTAACACCTTTTCTCTTGTTCCTATATCCTTCTTCCTTCATGGTCTTCATCTGTTCTTGAAAGTTTAAGGTCACTGTGAGGCCGTGGAAAGATCTCACCTCCTGTTAGCAAAAAGGGTAAGCACTTGTCATTTTCATCTCTGTAGTTTCATTTGTCTTTGGTTTAACTCTTTACAAAATGGTCAAGTCTATTGGTAGACATGGGTATTGCATTTTATGGAAAAAAAATGCCATATCACTATCGGCCATGACTACATCTATCTTCTTTTTGCTTTTGACTTGTCTATAGATGAAAAAAACAACAAGGGTTTGAGTTTTTTAAGATGAGGGTTTTGACATCTTTTCTCCATTTTCAAAGCCTCTACCTACTATGGCTATGCTCCTCTTGAAAATAGGCATCAAATGCTATAGACTATCAAGGGTTTGTGAGCTTTGAAGCTAGGGTTTCAACCCTCCTTACACAAAAACTCCTTCATAGTGTCACGGTCATGCTCTTCTCTATTATCTCTTTCTCTTTTGACAGTCTATGAAGAAAATAGCAAGGGCTTTAACTTTCTGTCAAGGGTTTGTTCAATTTGCAGATGGGTATACCTGATACCATGAGAAACCTTGCTCTTCTATCACGGCTATGACTGTATCTTTCTGTTTGAAACTTCTTAATTGTGTTTGCAAAAAATGACATTAGGGTTTGATATCTTGACATGGGTATACAATTTTTCATAAACAATCTCTCCTTCTGTGTAGCACTTCCCTGACCATGGATTTTCCTGTAGGCAAAGCATTTAAGAGTTGAAGTGTTAGCAAATGAAATTTCTTTCTTTATTTCACATAACACTTTCTCCTCCTTCTCTTTGTGACTGTCACACATTACTAATGATAAACTTTACCTTATCTGTCCCACTGTAGCTACTGGGTAGAAGCAAATTTTTTTGATATTCTGTATGACAACAAATCATTTGACATCTTGTATGATAACTGTTATCATTTCTGGAAGGCTATACTTGTAGCATAAATGGCTTCTTTGACTTATTTGCATATGATAAACTTGTATCTCTTTTTGTCTGCCAACTGTAAGATGATGGGCTATTATGATGTGGTATCATCTTTGACTATGTACTATCTTTCTTCTCTTTGACTGTATTCTATCATGGCATAGATCATGCTACCTTCTTTTGTGACTGTTTGTATGTTTTCAAAATGCACCTGTAGCTGTCCTTTATGTTTTAATGACTATTTATCTTATCATGGCTCTCATAGTAACATATATATCAAGAATCTTTCTTCATCTTTGACCATGGCAATTGACTACTATGACTGCATTATGAAAGCATAATGGTATAAAAGCAATAGGACTATTTACCTTGTAACTTTCATGCTCTTTGTCCATCCTCACTATAGCATTTGATATAAGTTTTGTTCTTGTTTTCTATTGTTCCTCCTTCTTTCTGATGATACACCTCTGTAGGTGGATATGGCAACTCATGATATAGCCTGATATATTTGTTGGCAAGAGACACTATATGGATTCATGATTGTTGTCATTGATGGAAACAAAGTTCATCCCACACATCCGCAGGACATGGTATGTCTCTACCAGAAGTCAGAGTGAAGAATGTTGTGGTCCGGTAAATAGGAACAGAGCATGTGGCGAGGTCCAACAGACAGGTCCGGTTCTCTCAGAGGAAGTATCTTGGTAAAGTACAGATTTGGGGAAGTCAAGAGGATTATCTTGACTGATAGATTCCAAGGTTTGAGCCTCTGGTGTGGAAAGGATAAAGAGATATGAATGCTTAAGTACCAGGTTCCCAATTGGCAGTGTGAACAGAGGAAGAACTGACTGCATAACATCAGACATTATTCCGGATGTGTTACTAATGTTGGTAAAGGTTATGAAGGCATGAATTATGTTTGGCCGACATGGTTAATGATTTCCACAAGTATATCCTTGATCCGCATTACTTGGTATGCAAGGATTCAACCGACAGATCAGAGTCTATTGAAAATATTGACTATTCCAGTGCTGACTAGAAAGATGATGAAATCACTTGTGCGGATATATATATAGGATGGATTTAGTTGTGAGATGTGTTGTTGTGATATGTGATGTGCGAATAAAAGCAAAGCAGACCAGAAGTAGTAAGGAAGGTCCGGTATGTGAAAGGAAAGCAGCATAAGAGAAGAGGAAAGATGAAGTGTAGCAGATCAATGTACTGAGCCTAACCAGAACTGAACCCCAGCATATGTGGATGCTACCAATCAGTTCAAGTATTGTATAAGACTCTTTTTGTAGACAGTGTGCCTTCTTGTGAGCAATGTGCACGGGTAGTGAGCCCTAATTGGCAAGTGTCATTTTGTATTTCCATTCTTCTAATAGAGAATACAATCTTGGGTTAATCACCCCGTGGTTTTCTCCCTTAATAGGGTTTCCACGTCAAAAAATATTGTGTCATGTGTATTTCCATTTCATGGTTATGTTTGCTCATTTGAATTAATGTTACATTGATTATTAATAAAGTTCAGAAAGAGAAATAATTAGGATAACTGATTCACCCCCCCTCTCAGTTATCAACAATTAGTATCAGAGCTAAGTTGCTCCTAACAGAGCCTAACAACTTGAGGAAGATCTAGGAATTCAAATGGATGCATATGGTTTAAGGTAGCAACTCAAGACTGCCCTTGATGATCTTGAACAATCAAACTCTGAAGTAAATGAATTAAAGGAAAGACTCAAATAGGCTAATGATTTCATGAGAGAACTAAAAGACAAATTAAGTCTCTCTACGAAAAAGAGAAAGGAGCTGCTTCAGCAATTGGCAAGACAAGGTGAAGCAAATAATGCAAATGAAGAACTAAAAGAAAAAACTGAGTTGTGTGAAAAGTTATCAAAAGAAATCATTATGGTAAGACATGAAATGGAATCAAGAGTCATGAAGTTTACCCAAGAAGTTGAAGAGAAAAGAAAAACTGAAGATAATCTAAGACAATCTCTCAAGGAGAAATCAGAAGATTGCCACCAAATGGATAGAATTATCAGACATCTTGAATCTGATCTTGAAGATGCTAAAGATAATGAAGAAAAACTTGAGGATCAAATTGTCTCTCTCAAAAGGGATCTTCAAACAGCAAATGAGTATAAAGAGAAATTCAAGATAAGTTCTGCTCAACTTGAAGTTCTTCTTGGAAGTCAAAAGAAGGTAGATAACAAGTGTGGTTTGGGATATGAGAAAGGAGAAAGCTCTGGATCCGGTCAGAAGAATTTTGGATCAGAAAATCCATGGAATAGGCCTAGAAGAGCTCCAATAAGACAGCCTAATGCTCAAAGATATCCATCCTTCAATGGATACTGCCACAACTGCAATCACTTTGGTCACAAAGCTAATTAGTGCAGAAAGAGAATGAATCAGACTAATTCATCTTTCTCCGAACAGTGTTTTAACTACAAAAGGTATGGTCACAAATCTCATGAATGCAGAAATATGCAAATGAACAAATCATTCAATGGTAGATGCTTTGCATGCAATAGAATAGGTCATATGGCTAATCAATGCAGATCAAGAGGATATCAGTCAAATATGCAAAGAAATGTTGTTTGCCAAATCTGCAATAGATCCGATCATAGTGCAAAATTTTGTAGAAGCAAGAATCAAGACAAAAGAGGTCCGGTATATCATAATCATCAAGATAAGGGTAAACAAAAGGTGAATGCGGATGAAGTTAAAAGTGAGATGAACAAGATTTGGGTGAAGAAAAGTATAGAGAATGTAGAGGTTGGATTCGCACCAGACTCTGGTGCTAATATTCCTTCCGAAAATTAAGAAGTGAGCTCTGGATCAGGGGGAGACACAAAGAAAACCTTGTTCTCCCAGCCAGTCAACCGGTCCCGGAACTGGCACAAGAAGAGTTGCAGATTGTAGGGTTCATAAGGGCAACATCCAAACAAACTATGGTAAAGAATTGGAAGATCTGCATGATGTTTAAAGATCAGGACTGATCCAGTTCTCCAAGTCATCTGAATAAGGCAAACCGGAATAACTTAGGTCGAGCATTTATTGCAACCTAACATTAGGGTTTACGGAGCAATATAAGGGTTTTTCTCATTAATCACTTGTTCATTCTGCATTCAAGAAGAAACAAAAAGTGAAGCTCTGCAACAAAATTCCACAACTTCATCAAAGATCATTTGCAGAAGTCAATTCATCCATAAATCAATCTAGTCAACTACGTGAAACTGAAAGGCACAAAAGGTATTTTCCGTTCTCAATATCTCTCTGCAAAGCTTTGAAAGATGCATACTCCGAATATAGTAAAGATCTCTGATAGGCCCCGCCTTGAATTCAAGAAACATCCATACAAATCATTGGAGGTAGATCCCCTAGGAGCATTCTCTAGTGTTCTGCATGGCATTTTGCACACAGAAGACATTAGGGTTTACATACATGCAAATATTGAAGAGTTTGGGGAATTCAAACTAAGAGACATCTATCACAAACAATTGATAGATGATACTTTTGAGCTTAAACCAGAATATAAGGGCATCTGGGAGAAACATTTTGATCAGTTCATTCATTTCCCCTGCTTTGAAGAAGATGAATGGGTCCAGTATGTATTGAGTAGAGTGCATGATAACTTCCTATGGTTGAACAGACCTTGCAAGATCACAAAGGAGGCAATTAGGGCAATAACTAGTTTACACTCCTCCGGAGGGATACCTGTCCTCAAATCTATCAAAAACAACATTGTAACTGAGGCCACCGGATCAAGATTTGATAAGAGGGCAATGACCGTTGAAGATATTACTGACCCGGATGTCAAGTTTGCATCTATGATAATAGGATACAAGATATATCACTCCAGTAGGGAGAATTCAGTATCCGGAACTACAGCATATACTGCCTATGAGATGCTGAGAAAGAATGTAGAATATGATCTTTGTGAACTTCTTTTGAGTCAATTAATGGAAAACATATAGAAAATCAAAAATGACAAGAAGAATTCTTTTAAATATGGTGGACTAATACTATGTCTATTCTTCTACTTCATGAATGAGCTGCCTGGATCAAATGGATGGGTATGGCAAAATGACAAACTGGTAGCAATTCAAATTAGAGACTACTTGTGTGAACTTGGGGATGCTAAGGCAAGGAATACAGATCTGTGGGGTTACTTCAAGCAATTTCAAAATACAATGCAAATCAGAGAAAGAATCCCCAAATCAGTAGTTGAGAAATACAAGGATACAGTGTGCTTCATGGTAGACACTGATCAATGCCTAATGGAGGCAGTAGAGCCAAGGACAGTTTGGATCATGCCTATGGGGTATGAAGTTGATAAACAAATTATAGAGCTACATGTTCAACACATGCTCAATCAGCCAAAGGACTCAAAAGCAAAAAGATTTGGAACCTTTGAGGAGCTGAGTGTAAAGATTCATGTGCAACTCAGAGAACCTGAAATCAAGAGAAAGGTGAGAAAAGAAGTAGAAAATATTGCCCAAGGCCTTGGCATCTCAAAGGAGGCACTTGATTCTCACAAGAAAAAGATGGAAAGGGCTGAGGAAGAGAAGAAAGAGGTAGAAAAGAAAAGCAAGGAAAGTGCTCCGGTAGAAACCTCAACCCGGACCAGATCATCAAAGAGATCTGCACCTGTCACAGCCAAAAGGTCAAAAACATCAAAACTGGAAGTCTAGGCATCCGGCAAAGGAGAGAAAAGATCAAAGACAAAATCCACAAGGGCTTATACCAGTCAAAGAGACGAAGAGGAAACTGAATCAGATGAGGAGATAAAGAAACTGAAGAAGAAGAAGAAATCATCTGGTGAACACTCTACTGGTCAAGGAGAAGAAGAGAAGGAAGAGGAATTTGTTGAAAAACCCACTCTATCCTTAGATGTTGTAGTAAAAGCAGTCACTGTGGATGGAAACCTGCAACCCTTAACAAAATTTTATGATGAATATAATTAAGCAGATAAACAGATTCTGGAGGAAGCCACAGTTTAGTTTTTGAACACTTACAACAAAGCTTTTATTGAAATTATCTCTCTAATTCCCAAAAGCTTAGAGAAAAGGCTTGAAATGAGGAAGAATAATGCTCAAGCAAAAGATCTCGAGATCTGGGAATAGATAGCAATTCAGCTATTTCCTTCAATCGATCCCAAGACAATGAATATGGTATTCAAAGATTGCAAGGATGAGTTCCGAAGCAAAGCCAGGATGAATCAGCTAATGCTTGGTGAAACTGACAAAGTGGCAAAAGAGATTGAAGAGATCCTCCAGAATGCTTTCAAGAAATTCAACATTCCAATTATAGAGGACTTGGGTACTGACCCCTCGACCACTAGTGTTGCAGAAGAATCCACTGAGAAAATGACAGAAGAGGTGGCCCCTGAACAGACTAATATTTCTCCTCCAGTTTCACCTACAGTCTCCGGATCTAAAGGAGAAGAAGGATTACAGGAGAAAGAAGCAGAGGTGAAAGAGGTTGACAGTACCAAGGATGCAGAAGAAGAGAAGCCTTCAACAGAGAAGACCACAACTGCTAGTGGTAAGAATGTAGAAGGAGAGAAAGCTCCAAGGGACAGCCCTAAGAATGCAGAAGAGAAGAAACATCTGTCTCCAGCAAGAGACACTGCAAAAATTGTCCAAGAATTCCTGAACAAAGAAACAATGGAGATTGATGAACTGGAGCTTCTACAAGGACCATTTAACTTTGATTCTCTTTCTCCGGTACAAACAATGAAGATTGCTTCATTTGCTAATGCCAAGGCTAAAGAAAAACTCCTAAAGTCTCACATGGAAGACTGTGACTTGATAGAAGCTGCTTCCGAAGTGCTAGAAAAGATTATACCATCATTTTAGAAAGATCCCACAGCCTCCTCATCCGGTAATCTCAAAACTCTAGTCAATAGTGTTAGCACACATTTTGATTCACTAGAGAATTCAGTAGAAGCTAAGGTCCGGAAGGAATTTCTTGCAAAAAGATTATCAGAGGTACAAGGGTTGATAAGTAATGATAGGAGAAATATGAGTATAGGGATAAAGAGTTTAGAAAATGCTCTTATAGATGGCAGAAAAGTATACAAATTTTGTATTTCATGGTCCAAAGCAATAGTAGAGATTGAGAAGAAAATAAAAGAGCAAGAGGATAAACTACTAAGTTTGTCTCAAAGTTTTGATCCTCTCTCTTCCTCCATAGTCAATCAAGAGTGTCAGACTATTAATAAAGAATTTTGAGAAGGAAAAGAAGAACATAATTAGCCGGATGGGTGAACTCAAAAGAATCATTATCCCTAAGTTAGAGGCCATGCATGAGGCCATAAGTGATGCTCAAACTACTGCCCAAACCAATGATCCGACAGATCTTAAGAGGGCAGAAGCTTTTGCGTTTTTGTTGAGTGGTCACATTTCAATTTTGGATAGAATGAAGCAAAGTTGGGCTACAGAACTCGTCCAATTAAAGACATCCTTTGCAGACATTCTTCAGTTTATGTGAGTATGTAATATGCGGCTAAGTATAGTTAAAATTTTTGAAAATTTTGGTATGCGGACCCTACCCTTTGCCATTGATGTCAAAGGGGGAGTGAGGAACAATGAAAAATGAGGAATCTAACTAAGGGGGAGCTCCATAAAATGTATATAAAAATAGAGCATCAGCCAAGGGGGAGCATAGTGTAAACACTTAGTCATTTTTCACTAAGTGTTGCCATCAATGCCAAAGGGGGAGATTGTTGGCAAGAGACACTATATGGATTCATGATTGTTGTCATTGATGGCAACAAAGTTCATCCCACACATCCGCAGGACATGGTATGTCTCTACCGGAAGTCAGAGTGAAGAATGTTGTGGTCCAGTAAACAGGAACAGAGCATGTGGCGAGGTCCGACAGATAGGTCCGGTTCTCTCAGAGGAAGTATCTTGGTAAAGTGCGGAGTTGGGGAAGTCAAGAGGACTATCTTGACTAATAGATTCCAAGGTTTGAGCCTCCAGTGTGGAAAGGATAAAGAGATATGAATGCTTAAGTACCAGGTTCCCAATTGGCAGTGTGAACAGAGGAAGAACTGACTGGCAGAACATCAGACATTATTCTGGATGTGTTACTGATGTTGGTAAAGATTATGAAGGCATGAATTATGTTTGGCCGACATGGTTAATGATTTCCACAAGTATATCCTTGATCCGCATTACTTGGTATGCAAGGATTCAGCTGACAGATCAGAGTCTATTGAAAATATTGACTAGTCCGATGCCGACTAGAAAGATGATGAAATCACTTGTGTGGATATATATATAGGATGGATTTAGTTGTGAGATGTGTTGTTGTGATATGTGATGTGCGAATAAAAGTAGAGCAGAGCAGAAGCAGTAAGGAAGGTCCGGTATGTGAAAGGAAAGCAGCATAAGAGAAGAGGAAAGATGAAGTGCAGCAGATCAGTGTACTGAGCCTAACCGGAACTGAACCCCAGCATATGTGGATGCTACCAATCAGTTCAAGTATTGTATAAGACTCTTTTTGTAGACAATGTGTCTCTTGTAGGCAGTGTACCTTTTTGTGAGCAGTGTGCTCGGGTAGTGAGCCCTAATTGGCAAGTGCCATTTTGTATTTCCATTCTTCTAACAGAGAATACAATCTTGGGTTAATCACCCCGTGGTTTTCTCCCTTAACAGGGTTTCCACATCAAAAAATATTGTGTCATGTGTATTTCCATTTCATGGTTATGTTTGCTCATTTGAATTAATGTTACATTGATTATTAATAAAGTTCAGAAAGAGAAATAATTAGGATAACTGATTCACCCCCCGCTCTCAGTTATCAACAATATTCTGATTGTTCATGCTTTGTAAAAGCTAATTTGTTGATCTTGTCTTGCCTGTTCATGGTGAAAGTGACTACATATCTCTTTGATCTTGCACTATATCTTTTCTTAAGGCATGGCACCTTCTTGAATGCACCATGGCATCACTGTAGCTTTAGGCATGGGAATAAAGTTTATCCTTGGACTATTACACTCTTTACACTCCACTGTGCTCCATGTATTTGACTCTTTGTGTGCTCTATACATGATAGTATCTTGCTTTTGAATATGTACTTGACTGTCATGCAATGGTGACATATGTGGTTGCTCCATAGCTTGTTATTCCTTTAGGATCACTGGTAGTAAGTAACAGTCCTTATCATTCGATGAATTGTGATCATGTTGTATGCATCTGTCATATGCATCTTTAGCCTTTATCATGTGAAAGTTACACTTCTCATGTATCTTGTGAAGCTTACTTTATGACAGTCAAGTTGGCATTATATTTATGATTGTCTTGCCTTCCATTGTTTCATCTGTTGTTCCATGTGGCATTTACTTGACTATCTTTATGATACATTTGTAACTTGAATGTGATATGACTATTAACCCTTGAACATTTTAACAGTATGATGACAATAAGAGGAATACCTAGTGCAGAATGTTGTCTCATCTTTGAAGTTATACTTGTATTCTTGATTGCATAGCTAGGCATTGAATGGTATCCCTGCTTTTGATGTATTTCATAAAGAACCTAAGCTCTTGATAACATAGCATGAGAAAGCAACATATGATGTAATTTGTCCATTAATCTTGATATCTTTCTTGACTAAGTAAGAAAGAAGCACGCTGGGCTCAACCCTTGTGGGAGCCACATTTAATCCACATGCTTATTTTGTCTTCAAATTAGCATCAAAACTTGTCCTATACTTGCACAGTGAACAAACAAGTTAGCATAAAAAGTACCTGATAGCATTGATTGATTTTCTTCATGATTTCTTCCTAATTTGTGTCATTTTCTGATCTGATTTCCATCTGAATGCATGATGTGATAAGTAGATGTCTCTATTTGATAAAAGCATGTGATAACTGTAAACATCCAGAGCACTAACAGGGTTGTCCCCCAAAATTTTGCAGGTTCAACTTATGATGGCTTGGAGTGAAGATTGAAGACTTGAAGGTCGGCTTCAATAGCAATCTCCATCATCAGGTAATGATGGATGTTTAGATTTATCAGATGTTGATTTCTTTTTCTTTTATCAAACAGATACATAGCTTGCATGTCTGCAATTGCTCATTCTAGTTACTCACACGGCTTGTGTGGGACACATTTGAACACTTCTTTTAAACATGATCAGTTAGTTTCTCTTATGCATATGATGTATATGTATTTCCTTTTCAATCAATGCATGAGATAAAGTAACAAATATTTGAATGTATGTTCAAAACATGACATGAAATAATAGTGTAATACAATATTTTTCTCTCTTTTATTCAAAACTGATTAACCAAATAATCAATTTAACTTATAACTCCTGAAAGATCAAACTACGTAGAACAACTATATTTCTTTGAATGTTTGATTTCTTGATAATCAATTCTTTTGTCATGATAACTTATCAGTCCTAATTGGACTGATGGGTTATCCTAACAACTGGATCTTCTTTTCTACTCTATCAAGGCATCAACCATTCAAGAAATGCATAACTTTGAATTTTTCTTTTATTCCTTCTGAACAACTACACTTAGGTCCAACTAATTTTAAGTGTGAACAAAAAATTAGTAACAACTACCAAGTAAAGATTGATAAATTTGAGCCAACACTTTCTATTTGAGAATCGTCCAATAAGAAAATGAAACAAGACAAAGCAAAGTGGCAATAAATATTGACACCATTTGGTATGGCATCTCGTCAACATGGAAATGTTTTTGGTTTCATACAATTGTAGTAAAATATGAATTCATCTACAAGCTCCTGAGCTTCAGGAGTAATTTTGACATCAAATGCCAAAATTGCAACATACTCTTTCTTCTTTTTCTCAAGCATTACACTCGCACGCATGACATCTTTTTTATGCACAAGCCCAATACCAATTGCATTAACTGGGATACTTACAGCTAGGGTCTTCAAGAACTCAAGTAAAGCCTCCAAAGATCCAAGAGTTGAAGCTTGAACATAAACTCCTTCTCCACTCTTGTCAATCCAAGACATTACATTATTGATATCTTGCATTGCTTCTTCCTTAATATCCTCTAAATCATCATCAGGTCCAACAACATATAACTGAGTTCCTGCTATGGCATGCTCAAGACCCTAAAATCAAGAAATTGCAGCTAAATTTCATCGTCCAAATATATTTGATAAATTTATGCTCATATAAATAAAATTATTAGCCTAAAATTTGATACCTGAGTTGTTATCTTGATTCCCTGTGCAACCTTCAACTCCTTATGATGTTGATAAGATCCCTGAAACAAAGGACTGCTGGTGCAGGAGCACCTAAGAGAACACCCTGGAGCAAGAAGACACAAATGATCAAAGGAAGAGCCCATGGATCAAACCAAATCAACTGGAACATCCTAGAACCAATTATGACATGTTATAATGAGCAAAATGATGAAATGATCAAAAGTCCTGAGGGTCCTGGTAAGGACCCTAGGACCAAAAAATAATGTAAGTGGGCCAATAGTGCCTCTAGAGTCAAATAAGAGTTAAATAGAAGTTTCTAAGGCTAGGAATAATGAATAATGATCCTAATAAGATCAACCATGATGAACCATGATAATTTGGTAGAGTAAAAGTCACTTAAAACAAAGTTTAATTTTCAAATTTTTGAATAATGCATTTGGTGGGAAAATCAAGAATGAGTGGTTTTGGAAGTTTAACCATCTCCAACCTTTGGGAATTAGTTATGGGAGTTAGGAAAAATGTTATATAATCCTTCCCAAGGCATTAGATGGTACGGTGGAGTCATTTTGGAAATCTGAGCTGTATGGCCTGACAGAGATAAGCAGAATTTCATCTAATTCTTGTTCTTTCTTTGCATGTTTGATGTTCTTTTGATTTGAGGTAGCATAATAAATGTTTTGAATCTTCTTGGAACAGTATTGGACTTCATTTCATGCTCTGGGAAGGGTTTTTAAAGGTAGCTTATTGCTATTTATTTTGACTGTCCTGAAGAACAACAGACTGTTTTGTGAGTTCTTGAGAGAACACAATGCATTATAGGACCTTCCCATGAATGTAAAATCCTGTTTCTCATGGTGTAGGTCCTTAATAACATGTATAATATGATTCTAATCTTTGCAAAGCAGGAGGAGTGCAAATAGGCAGGTGATCACCATTGAAAGTCTAAGATTACATGTGGAAAGAGCATTGAAATGGAGGCTCAATTATAGCAGCAGGAGATCGGCCTTAATAAGGTGGTGGTTTTATGTTTTATGTTGTCTAATATGATCAAATACATGGTTTTATACCTTTGAATGAGGTCTGGAAGTGATTGGAAGTGGAAGATCTAGCAAGCCCTAGGTTTTGAGGCCTAGAAAGGGGGGTTTTGTATTTGAACATCTGAATGTGCAAACCACCTGATCAAACCTGGAAAATCCTTTGTTTTGAACCCTTTCCTAAGACTTTTTTTAGGTTTGAAATGTGTGGGACAAGTTTGTCATAGGGTTCCTTTGTAAAATGGTCAATTTAGGCCTTGTAGAAAGATAGTTGGGTGTTAGGATAGTCATATTTCGTCCAAAACAATAGTAGGTGAGTTTTTGATATGTTAAAGAAATCAATAGAGGGTACTCAGATCAGTCATTAGATCTAGAGGTGTTTTGGGAAAGTTTGGAGAAAAGTGCAAATTAGTCGCTGAACAAGGCTATAAGGATTAGGCCTGTTTAAGGGGAACTGTCAAGAATCTATCAAATTGGTTTGTGAAACCTTTTGAACCTTGTTGGTTGGGGTAGGTTGAGACCCTAGAAGGTACAAGCATTCATCTGAGGAGTTGGAATCCAAGTTTGAGTCCTTTGGTGGAGTTTAAGGCAAAGGGAAGACTAGTGAAGTCTTATTGATTGAAGCCCACAAGCCATTATTGTTTCAAATCTTTTGATCTTGTTAAATTACCTTTGGAGACCTGACATCTCTACATCAACTGCCTACAAATGGTAAATTCAATATCTTACATTAAAATAAGACTAGACTCCAAAAAAACCTACTTCTTAATGATTTGCACTATGGATTCTTTCAAAACAAAATTTTCATAGATGTATATTAAAATAAAATGGATTGCAAAGAAAGTCCATTAAGATAAGAACAAAAAACTTATAAAGTAAACAAATTTTGTATTCAAACTTACGTAACATCAACATAAGTATGGTTGTCATGCAAGGGATTTGGATAAGTCTGTAGCATACACATAATCCAAATTAGTAACAACCATGACTAATCTTGTCCATATTTTTAGTTCATTGATATTTAACAACCTCTAAATAATCATTTGCAAAATGAAGAAATGTTTTGAGTGGACCATTTTGAAAAACAACAGGAGCGCAGAGAATATATATAGCAACAACAATGCACTATACTTTATAGATAATAGGCTCAGATACACAAGCATTCTAGATAAAACCATGGTTAGTGAATTTAGCATGATGCAAAACTTCCAATCTCGCATTCACTGATACAAAAACTGTAAAACTGGATGCATCAGGCTTTGGAATTAAAAGGACAAATTATTTGTTTTCAGAAAATATTGCCCTGCTTATACCAAAATCTATAAATGACAATAGGAATTGTGTAGAATTGGAATGCCCAAGAGCTTGAAATAAGATATTCTGATGAAGATGGAGATGTCATATCTATGTTAAATGATGGGGATTTAATTTATGCATTCAATCATGGATTCGACCCTTCTCGTCTAGAGATCGCATGGAGTAGAAAGCACTTAACTACTTTGCAAAGTTGTTGGAAGCCACACGGTGGAGGAGGCAGAACTTACTAGTTCCTCTCTTTATTCCCCAGTATTCCCCACTCTCACATCCCTGAACCATTAACTCCATAATAGCTCCTCAAAGATATAGGGCGGCATGCACATCAATGTTTTCAGATACAGTTCTATATATGGTCTCCACGTTCAGCAGTAAATCCATTACCTAGGCCGAAAATAGATGTTCTTTATTGTGGTCAATCAATGCATTTTGTAATCCAATCGGGTCCCACCAAGAAGCGAACCAGCAAGAAGACTGGTCAAAGATCGCCATGTTTATCACTATGTCGAAGAGACCACATTCGGAGTCAGGCCAATATGGCAAGGTCCCACCAATGGAGGATATCAGGATATCGAGAGGACACCAAATGGACTCCCACTGATATGCAAATCTCCTGCCGACATCATTTCCTTCCCGTCGTTGAACTTCAAAGCACATCCATTAATGATGGAAATGGTTCACAACTCACAATAATTTCTCGTGCAACAGTCTTGGAGAGAAGTTTCGTTAAAAGAACATTGTCCCTATTTAAAATGATGAAAATGGTTCACAACTGTCACAACAATTTCTCTTGCAACAATCTTGGAGATAAATTTCGTTGCAGTGTGACAATCAGCATATATTCGAAGGTTCTTAACAACTCTAATAGTTGTTATAGGAGGCGTGTTTAACAAACCAAATGCAATTGCCAACTTTTCACAATGGTGCCAAAGAAATAATTCCTTTCCCCCTCTTCCACATCATTATGTAAATGTCTTGAATCTAGAAAATACCATTCTGCCTTCATCTCCCAAGTTAATTTCTCCAATTTTGCATAGATCTCCTGTATCTTTGGATGGGATTTGTCTCCTACACAAAAGGCATTACCATTTTGTGGCCTTCAATCCAACTACACCCTGGGATCTTTTTAATTCCTCTTTCATCAATCTCCTTATCATTTGAACCTCGCTCCAGCTTCCCACTTCTGCATAGATATTTGAGAGAAGAACATAAGTCGCAACATTTTTAGAATCCAAATCAAAAAGTAGCATCACTGTAAATTCCCCTAAGCTTATATTCATATGTAATCTATAGGCACCAAGAAAACACATCCACACAACCAGCACAGGTTTAACTGGCATCTTAATGATAAAGTTTAGTGTGTCCTCAAGATAACTAGCACGGGCAAGAAGGTCAACCATGCACACATAATGATCAACTGTAGGTGTAATGCAATAAGGGTTACTCATGTGATTGAAGTATGTACATCCCTCATCCACTAAACCTGCATGGCTACATGCACATAGAACACAAGCAAAGCTTACAATGTCACCTGATATGTTCTAGAGTGCTTCATTAATTCAAAGATTTTAAGAGCATCCTTGCAAAATCCATTTTGTGCATATCCTGCAATCATGGCATTCCATGAGACCACATTTCTTTGAGGTATTCTGTCAAATAGTTCACGTACTTTGTCTATGCTTCCACATTTTGCATACATGTCTACCAAGGTAGTTGCAACTACAACATCTGACATCATTTCTCTATCCTTTATGCTTTGATGGATGTCCATACCCTATTCAAAAGCACACATTTTGACACAGGCAGGTAGAATGCTAGCAAAGGTTGTGGAATCTAGCTTTACTTCTACCAATTACATTTGCTTGAAAGTTTCTAAAGCCTTTTCAACAAATCCATTTTGTGCATAGCCTACAATCATTGCATTCCATGAGATGACATCTCTTTTAGGCATTCTGTCAAACAGTTCACATGCCTTGTCTATGCTTCCACATTTTGCATACATGTCTATCAGAGCATTTCTAACTATAATATCTGATAAAATGCCCCCTTCCATTATGCTTTGATGGATATCTATACCATGTTCCAAAGCTCCCATTTTGGCACAGGCAGGGAGGATGCTGGCAAAGGTTGTCGAATTTGTCTTAACACCTGCCAATTGCATTTGCTTGAAAGTTTCTAAAGTCTTTTCAATAAATCCATTTTGAGTATATCCTGCAATCATTGTAGTCCATGAGACCACATCTCTTTGAGACATTTTGTCAAACACTTCACGTGACTTGTCTATGCTTCCACATTTTGCATACATGTCTACCATGGCAGTTGCAACTACAACATCTAACAGAATTCCTCTATCTTTTATGCTTTGATGGATGTCAACACCCTATCCCAAAGCTCCCATTTTGGCACAGGCAGGGAGGATGCTGGCAAAGGTTGTGGAATTTGGGTTTACACCTGCCAATTGCATTTGCTTGGAATTTTATAAAGCCTTTTCAACAAATCCATTTTGTGCATATCCTATAATCATGGCATTCCATGAGACCACATTTCTTTGAGGCATTCTGTCAAATAGTTCACGTGCCCTATCTATGCTTCCACATTTTGTATACATGTCTACTAGAGTAGTTGCAACTACAACATATGTCAAAATTCCTCTATCCTTTATGCTTTGATGGATGTCCATACCCAGTTCCAAAGCTCCCATTTTGGTACATGCAGAGAGGATGCTAGCAAAGGTTGTGCAATTTGGATTTACACCTACCAATTGCATTTGTTTGAATGTTTCTAAAGCTTTGTCAACAAATCCATTTTGTGCATATCGTGCAATCATTGCATTCCATGATATGATATCTCTTTGAGGCATTTTGTCAAACAATTTGTGTGCCTTGTGTATGCTACCACATTTTGCATACATGTCTACCAAAGAATTTTGAACTATAATATCTGAAAAAAATCCCCCTTCCATTATGCTTTGATGGATGCCCATTCCCTATTCCAAATATCCCATTTTGGCACAGGCTGGGAGTACGCTGAAAAATGTGATCAAAGACTTTTCGAGCATCCTCCAAACTTCTGCACTTTATATACATGTAAATAAGCTCATTATGAAAAATTGTGCGTGTAGCAAATGTGAATTGCCTGTAACCGATGAAAGAGTGCATTGTTTTCCCTTGTGAAAGCTTGTTCTTGAGAATGCAGGTCTGCAATAAGTGAAGCTATGTAGAATAGTCTTCAGGAGGGTTGTGTGTGGTAAGCAGAATGTGCAGTGCCTCCATCAACATAATCCTATGAGATTGAGATGAGTAATAGCAAAAATCATAGTAGAAATCCACAAGGTAATAGAAGAAATCATAGCAAACGAAAACACAAGGCGACATCAGTTGAGAGAAGAAAGATAAAACATTTATGAAACATTTAGTGAACTTCCATTTTGTTGTACTATGTATTGTTAATGAAAGCTAAAGTAACCATAATTCAAGAACATTATCCTCTAAATAGAAAAGAAAATTACATCCCATAAATGAGGCAATAATTGAACATCCATAGGAGTTGTAAAAGTCAGGCTTCACTTGTCATAAGACTGACCTAAAGCCCAAAAAGGATAATCAAGCTAGAGGTAGAACACAACTTTATTCTCTAATTATTAGAAAATGGATTAGGTACGTTAGGCATGCGGTTTGACTCGTGATTTAAGGTTGAATGCCACAATAAATCATAAAGGCCAGAACATTAAATCAATTGGAGAACACTAGAAAATGGAATTTGTAGTATCCAGCAGCTATAATTGCAAAGGGCCAGGATGACGTCTTGGCAAGTTCCCATATTATATTGAAGTAGAATACATGTTGAATTGGACTACAAATTTTTTTATGATAATGTTGTGCATGAAAGGGAAGACCTTCTTGAAATGAATGTGCAAAAAATATATGAGTAAATTCATTTGAGATGCAGGATTGCACAAAGAATAGAAGCAAATTCATTTGAGATGCATGACTGCAGAGAGAATAGATGTAAATTCGTTTGAGATGCAAGAATGAAGAACACCAAAGGTATAACTCACCTATCATTGATCTTTCTCCATCTGCGCTACTCAGCTGCAAAGTGCTTGGACCTGGGAGTGCTGGCTCTCTAATCATTGCTTTTTCCATCTACTTTTGGTGGTGCATCACCTAAAATTAAATATTATCACTTCAGATGTAAAACCTTTTGAAGTGCACTTACATTCTGCAAGAAGCATAATTTCTCATAACTAAACATCATATGCAAAAGCATATAGTTCTTAGCACGTTCACAACATAGTCCATCATAGATTCAATTAATGAAGGCTCATAGATCTGAGTGTAAAAAGTGGTGAACATTAGGCAGAGCATGTATGAAAATGTATGAGCGCACACAAAAAATACCTTACGACTATTACTAAGGTCAATTTTAGCAACTGTATCCTATTAATAAGAAGAAAATTTTCTTGAAATCTTGATATATGGAATTTATTAATAAGACATCACATCACCAATTCATCTCTTCCTTAGCATTTAGTTATATCTTGCAAAATAATGGATAGTGATAAAAAAAACTTGAGAATAAGAAAATTAAAGATAAAGCTCTTTTTGAATGTGAATGTGGCTAGAATCCTAAAGCTACAACAGACTAGTTTAAGTGTGGTAAATGTGGCCAAGGTAAGTGTACCTATTATCAACTGCAAACAAGAAGTGCAAATGAACCTATGACTATGTTTGTCACATGTGTAAACTGCAATAACCATTGGAAATTTTGTTAAAGCTCATTCCTTACTTTGAGCTTGAAATTTAGTGGAATCAGGTTTGCAAGGTGATGCATTTATGTCTATTGCTTTACATTACTCTTTGAAAGACATCATTCATACAAGATTGAAATTCGTTGAACGTTCGTGTGAGAATAGGATGTAGTTGATTTGTTAGGTTATCATTTGATTCCATTCAATTGCCAGGTTCATGCAATAACTGCATGAATGATATATGCTCAGACAATGCTGTCTTTAGGATTTTAATGCAATTAGTATCTATACATTCTAAGAATAATTATATTTTTCATGGAACTTACTAGAGCATCTTTTATTATGTGCATCAAACAGATTAATTGCTGTGTTATTTTTTCCTCTTGGCATTGTCAATATCATTAAACAAGTAATTACATTTCTTCCGCTTGTTGGAGTGAGTGATTCCATTTGATGCTTTCTTTGTGCTTTGCAAATGTATCTTTCTTGGTTTACATTAGATGGTAGTATGGACTGCTCTAGTTTGTAGGGCATGCCTAAAGTCACTCACAAATAAGGTAGGAGCATGTTTATTATGCAAAAATGTCCCCAAAGCTTTCACACATGAGGGATGATGAGAGTTATCTAACACATATTTTGGCCCTTGGGGGATTTAAATTTAGATGCCCAAATTTGGTTACTTAAAGGGACAAGTTGCCATTCCAGTCATGGAAGATGGTTTAGTGTAATGATAAAGGTGTTTGTGTCCAACCATACAAGTCATCAATAAAAGGCTGATGAGATCATCAAGGAGGAGAGAGGGAGATGCTTCCATAAATTAAGTTCAGTGTTGAGCATGCTTATTGGATATCATGTTTCATTTGTATTACTATGTAATGCTCATTCAATCCCTTTTGTCATTGGAGTTGCACTTCAGGACTGAAGTTTTGAAAATTTTACCTAGAGATGGGCTGGAGTACATCAAATAAGTGGATTTGCCTGAGTTGTTGACATCAAAAAGCTAGAGTCTTGTGACATAAACATACTTTCTATGCATGTTTGTGTGACAATTCATGACTATTAGGAGAGTAGGTTATCCAATACCATAATATGCAAATCAGGGTCACAGTTGAGGAAGCCAATGGACAAATCTTTGTGAATGGCCTATTTGAAGGTTGATCTTAGTCCTTGGATGACTACATTCATCAAAGAATGGAGTGCAGCCAGTTAGATGAGTTAGGATTCTAATAGATTTTACCTATTTAGTTTGATGTGGTAATTTCTTGGATTATGTTTGGAGATTTTTGCCAACTCTGGTTAAAGGTACATTTCATGTTGTATTTAGGATTGAGGAATTTAACTGCATCTTTTGTTTTTAACTTTATTGTTCTGGATTGTTTGATTCTTTGTTCTAAACTGTGAAGTAGAGTGAAAAATATTATAGATTTTACATATTTGAAAGAGAATTAAAACCAAAATTCAAATATATTAACTCATATTATTCATTGAAAAGAGGTCAAAGTTTTCAGGGTGTTGAGAACCAAGGTTTGAATCTATGGATTGGGTGAAGTATGAAATTGCAATGGAAAATGAAGTCTCCAAAACAATAGCTTTGTTAGCTCAAGTGCATACCATATGTTACTGGAGTTTGGGAAAAAAATAGTATTTTATACAAATTTGCTAAAAGTTTAGCATATATATTTATTTCATAATTAATGTCTTGATTCATTTGGTCTCCTGCCTACCAAATTTGATATTGATAGAGCACGGTTCAAACTACAACCATATGCTTGACCATTATCAATGAGGTTGTGAGTTAGTTCTTGTAAGAATGCCTCATTGCATTCTTTGATATAAGATCCGTGAAGGTTGCTCTTCCTCGTCATTGTTTTTATGAGATGTCAAAATCCCAAATCATGGTGGGCCCAACCAGGTATTGTACATATTTGATATGATACAAGACAGAATTGAACGAACATAAATATCTTGAGCCTTTTCTAAGTTGAGATGATTTTGCTTAATGTATTTGATGAATATATATCAATATGATTTTGCACAGATGCTAACCAATCTTCTTATGTAGTGATAATGTGTTTATTGTGCTCAAAATATAAGAACATTTCAAAAAGGGAATATAAACTAAACTTCAAACTTTAAAATAGCAAGCTTGGCTTTGCAGTTTCTAACTAAACAAATAGCCAACAAATGTAGTAAGTGTTGTTATATGGAGCCTAATCAAACTCAGAGGTTAAATTTGCCCCACTTTTATCAGCGTGGTTTACCCCAAATTCCTACGGGGTCAAGGGGCAGTGCCCCTTGCAGGGGTTTGGGGGCAGTGCCCCCAAGACAGGGTCAAGGGGTAGGGCAGGGTCAAGGGGCAGTGCCCTCGTGGAGCCTCAGGGGTAGTGCCCTCGAAACCTCACACAATTTTTTATTATTTTATTAAGGTGTCGGGAGTTATTTTTCATTGGCTAACATAAAAACCCTATTTTTGTAACCGACAAAAGTCATGATAAAAATGGCTAAGGATTAGGGTTTCCGTTGAGATATTGTATTGTAGCATTTTGCAGGGGTATTGAGTTGCAAGGATTGCTGGTTGTAATCGGTTTGATTTACTGGATAATAATATTAGACTCTCGATTGGTGGATGTAGCCTGAGTTTGGGTGAACCACGTTAAACTTGTCTCTCGCTGTTATTATTTTTGTGTATTTTCAATCCTTTGTTTAACCTTTATTTGCATTTAACTAATACCTTCTGCCGCTTATCCCTAACAGTAAGGGAGTCCTTGGTGTATGTTGCTTCTAAATTTGATGCAAGTTGATACTTGCTATGTGCACAATCTTGATGTTCAAAATGATCCTCTAATCATTAAATTTTCTTCAAAGTCCATCTTAATGTTACCATGGTCATCACGTTTAAGGCATTGCTATCACATTTTACATTTGTGAGACTACAATCCCACAATCTATCAGTTGTTGCTCATTCCAATAGTATGTGGTGAAGATCATTATTCTTTGATCCATACCTTCACACATATCCTCTAAGCATGGTCTATCATTGTCAAGTGTATGTTTTTGGTATTCACCTCTGAACATAAGTGTTTAGATGTGTGACCAACATAAAGGTCAACAACTTATACACCATAACTTGGAAATGAACTTTCCAGGTTTGTAACCCAAGTGAATTCAATGTATCTGTAAATGCTTGAAGCATCTTCATGACATTTTAATGGTAGCTGCAAAAACCTAGATGACTTCACCTGCTACAAGATAGGGGTAAAGAGCAAGAAAATAAATAAACGAGAGTTTCCGCATTATGAAGGGGTGTACCACTATACAACAAGCAAATCTAGGATCTAGCTGAAAAAATTTAAAATTAGGATAGGTCTGGGGCTTGGAAAGGTGTGTTGTGATTGTTGTCCCTGATGGCAAAAGTCTTATGACAAAAGGACAGTAGCATATGATGATGTGATGAAGGTTCTTGATAGTGTTCTTGTTGTGATGACAATGATAATTATGGTGTTCTTGGTATTGTTGAGATTCTATCTTGAAGAGATATCAAACATGTTAGTTGTGGTACTTTCTATGCTCTATAGGTCATGATCTCTTGGCACATACAGTTGATATATGCTTGGCACATGCTCTCATGATCTCATGATTTCATGATGACATTATAATAGTATGATCCTTGGTGTTTCATGATAGCATCCTTAGTGTTTCATTTTGATATACTTGGTGTTTCATAATGGCATCCTTGTTTTGATATGGCATTGGACTCTGCAGAATCATTATGACAAAGGTATGAAGAATTGTTTTGATAGGGCATTAAACTTTGTAGAATCATCAACATTTAGTTTTGATAAGGTTTGATGTTTTGTTAATGCTAAGGAATTAAAAACCCTAAGTTAATGAGCTTACTCCTCAAATGCATGTGTCAGTGGTTTGAAGGAAGTGTTCATGATAATTCTTTCTCTTTGATGTCACTGTAGAATGAGCAGAGTCTTTATTATTTAAGGTGTTGAGCTTAGAATACATTTGGCAGTGTTCAAGGTTTCTGATAAAGTGTTTAAGTCTTCAAAAACCTAACTCAAAGCTCCTAAAACACATCTTAAAAGCCCTAATCTAACCGTCAGTGACCATTTTACTTTGTGTTCTATTTATAAAGTGACTTGTGATAAAAGGTTATAACTTATGGATTTACCTGCTAAAGGGGTTCAAGTCATTCTTTTTACCTACCCTGCTACCTAAGCAATCGGGCTCATCAGTAAGCATCAAAGTGTTTTAAGCGTCAAATAAAAATTGAAGGCTCAGATTAAAAAGTCACTCTGGCGCGAAGCAAAAATCAAGTGGTTGTCATTTAAAGGGCATTTGAAGCCCAACGGTCAGGCTTTGTTTCTAAATTTGACAGGTAACCAGTTTATAAAAGTAAAAAGCCTGCTTTTTAGCAAGGCTTGAGATGTCTGAAAGCAAGGAGATTGGGAAATATGATGTCAGAATATGATGTCTTCGAATTGTTAACCTTTTTTCCCCCTGTCTAGAGTTAAATAGTTAACATGGTATTTTCCTTGGAAATCCCTTTGAAAAGGTCCCTATAAAGCAAAGTGCCAAAATTCCTAGAAGCCTTGCCTAAAAAACCTTACCATTGGAAAGAGCTTGAAAAAATAGGCAGGTTTGCCTTTTACATCACTCTAAAATTCGACCAAACGAAGGAGTTATGCATGGTCAAAGTTGCAGTCAACAGACAGTTCAAATGTGCATTTTGGCGGGCTTGCAAAATTCCATCAGCTTTTAAAATTGATCAACGTGGAACATGCCATGTGTCAGCGGCAGAGAGTAGCCCCTCAAAGTTTCAATATTGCCGTGGAAGACGCCATGTGTCGGCTTCCGCCAGAGTTTCATCGCAGTTTCTTTAAGTTTCAAGGAGTGTGCGGAAGGCACCACGTGGAGGCACCCGAGAGACACACAAAAAGTAACTTGAGCCCCATGGATGGTGACAAGTGGCAGCCTTCGCTTACATTTCTACAAGTTTTATGGCCTCCGCCCAGTTTCGTGAGCTCCCTTTTGTAAAGTTTCTCAGTTCTGCAGGTTGCGACAAGTGTCAGCAGCGGAGAGCCCCTGTAAAGTTTCTCAGAGTCCCCACAGATACCGCCGCGTGTCACTTTCCACTGAAGACCCTTTAATGTTTCTAAGGTGGGGCGGAACACTCCACGTGTCCCTTGTGGTTTCCGCAGAAGCTGCCACGTGTCGATTTCTGCATGAATCTTGAAGGGTCTCAAAAAGTTTCTGTCTTGTTTCTCTCTGCGCAGATGGTGACAAATGGCGGGTTCTGCCGAAGTTTCAAGCCCCTTTATATGTTTCTTAGAATGAAGTGGAGGATGCCACATGCCCCTTAACATTTCCGCGGAAGCCGACAAGTGTCGGCCTCCGCATTAGTTTCTTTTTCAAGGCTTGGCACAGGCAAAGTGGGTCTCAGTTGAAAGCTCTGTTGCTGCGGATGATGCCGCGGGTTGCAACACGTGTCACGAGCGGGGCAACTTCAAACTTTTAATGCAGTTTTACAAGGCATCACGGGGCTCAACATGTGTCGGCTTCCAGACATGTTTCTGACAGGGTCTTCTCAGGGTCTTTTGGCGCCCAGTTTCTTATATAGACACAGCCCGGACCCGACGGCGTTTTTTAATAGTTTCATAATGATTCTTCGGGTCCACAGCTTGCATTTAGGGTTGTATATGCTGAGACACAGTTGAAGATGCAGAAGCGATATACACACAGATGCAGAAGCGATATACACAGGCGATTGACCAAACTTTGACCGCCTGTATCTCCTCCGTTTTAGCGAATTTTCACATGCTGTAAGAGGCAAAGTTGTGTATTTTCATCCCCTCTTTCATTTGGCAGGCTTTTCATGAGGTTTTGTCACTTTTCAACAGATGAAGGATTTTTTGGGGCATTCATTACAGCAGATATGGCAAGCAGCTGTCAGCATTCAATGCTAGGTTATCCTCCACCATTCTAAGGATCAAATCGATGACGCGGCTGTTTGCATTAAAGACCCAGAATATCTCCCACCTGCCTCTATTCCAGATCTTCTGCGCCATTACTCTTGGCAGGTGGATGTCCCTTCAGGAAAATATCTTCTGGTTGCAACTCGCTGAGTGAATTCTGTACCGACTGAGGTCAAAATGTAAAATGCTATATATACATGTAAAGCTAATGTATATGGAGTTGGTAGTTCTTCTGGGCTATTCTTTGTAATGGCTACTGGGCCTCTATAATCAATATAAACTGGTATTTTTGCCTCTCTTTTGTTATTTTTAGCACTGTGTCTGCTTTTCTGGACCTCTCTAGAATTAATATGAGACTATGTAATGTCCTTCCAGCTGTGAGATTATTACTGTGTCTATTCAGTTGCTACCAAACACTTTTAAATCTGGTGTATCACTTAGTTCCTTTCAGCATTTCATTTTAGTTTCCTTCTACCCCTTTTCCCCTGTAAGTGTTAACATTAGGTTTAGATGTATTTCTCTAAGCTTTAGGCTTAGAAAGAGGAAGCCGTCCTTCTCCGGAGGTCTGATCTCATTTAGCAAGGTCCCACACTTCGAGATCATTCCCATGTTATTCTAGATTGCATGAGGTTTCACAGCTACATGCAAAGGGTGCAAGTCTGGGTGATAACACGAATAAGAGGTGATTTCATGCTTTATTAAGACTCATAAATATAGAATTTTTCACTATTGTGAATGATATTGCTTTAAAACATGTTTTGGATGCTTGAAACTAGTTTGAAGAGCAAAGTTTGTTAGTGATAAAGGCCACTATGCAAAGATAAAACATATTGCCAGTATGTAGAGGTAGAAAATAGTATTTGTTTGCAGAGATTGATAACTCTATCAGTTTGCAGAGATAGATCTCATTGTCAGTTTGCAGAGATATTGAAGAAGATGATTTATTACTTTATGTTTGAAGCATAAAATAGAATTAAAGCCTATAAATCAAAAGCAAGATTATAGAGGTGGTTGATTTTGCAGAGGCAAAAATACAGAGATGGAAATTGAGAAGATTGTTTGTTGCGGGTGTTATGCATCAATTTGCAGAGATTATTGTGTGTTACAGATATTGAAGAAATTGATAGAATTATCAGGAGTTGAAGGAGAATTACTTGATGTTGATAAAGACAATGTTAAAGGTGTTTTGTATTTTAGTGAATCAGGGTAACCCCCTGAATTGAATTCATTTTCTTTTTCATCTGATTGGTTAATAGCTAGTGAGGCTTGTAGGTCAATGAGACCTTATGTTTGTTAGTGAGACATATATCAGCCAGTGAGGCTTTGTAAATGATGTTTTCAAGTTAAGCTAGTGAGGTAGTTCTTGAGTGGTTTTCTTACCCCAGGAGATTTTTCCACTTGTAAATCTTTGTGTCATTGTTTCATGAATTGTGTGTTGTTGGTTGTCTTTCAAGCTTAAACAGTCAATGTCTGTCCCCTTATTGATGCAAATTATCATAGTTGATTGTCAACAAATCTTCTCTCAATTTTGATAAGTTTTAGATAGCATGGTTTTTGGTACAACACTGATTCACCCCCCCCCCTCAGTGTTGATTGTCCACCTACAAGGTGTAGGTCCAACTAAGAAACAAAATATATGCTAAACCATGCTAATTGTAATGAAAAATGCAAAGTAAAACTTGCAATACGACAAGATGGTAGTAACCCTAATTCAACTTAAGATCTATTGCCCATGCTTTTCCAATTTAATAAATACGAAGAGTTGAGTTAGAGAAAGAATTGTTAATGTCACCCTAATTCCCTCACGAGAAATACAATATGAATGCACTACAAAAAAAAGTAAAGTTGTACTACACATCTAACATGAGAATGATGATCAATAATACCCAAGCCCTACAAGCAAAGATAGAAACAATGCAATATGAAGACTTTAGTCTACTAATGCAAGGTCCTTTAGGGTTTCTCCAAAAAGGTATGTGTAGAGGCCACTCACTAATCTTAAGGATTCTGGGATTATATGATTGGATGGGAGGAAGACGTTGCTAATCTGAAGCAGATGACAAGTGACTCCTGACCAAACCCAATTAGTGAGCCTGAAAGGAATGCTGGTGAGAATATGATGTAAGAGTGTAGAAGAGAGGCATGTAAGCATGGGGTAGGTGTCCTTTGTATGATTTTTGTAATAGATCCATCTCCTCTAGTGTGGAGTGCTCCAAGAGCTGGTTGATCAGGGTGATAGTGTAAGATTAGATGATGTGATACTATGGAATAAAATTTCCATGATGTGACATAAATCCTAGTTCCCTAAAGTCTAGATCATGATCATCCTACCTAGTCCTTGAAGCCTATGTAGTAGTGTGCACACACACTTGAAAAATAACCATTAAACTTGACATTGAACTTTTCTTCACTGCTAAGTTGGGTAAATTTTGATAAATTGGAAAAGCTCAAGTCATACCTGATTGCACTAGTTGGCACAATACTAACATATTTCTTCACTTCTTTATTTCTAAAATACATCTCAGAATTCAGTCCTTGTTCTTTGAGCTCTGTAATAACCTGCATTCATTGCAAAAAATTGTTCAGACTTTCATAGTGAGAACCATCATTTTCAAAAAAAAAATTGTTCTAGTGAGAACCATCGTTTTCAAAAAAAAAAAAATCCAAAGTAACAAAATTAATTAAGATTACAATGTCAAATGGTAAGAGCTCAAATGGTAAATTAGGTTTTCATAGTGGAGACTGGCACTCAAATTAAACATTAGAAATCTACATTTCAATTCTCCAAAGTCTTAAATGTACATGTTGAATTATAATTGTGTAAACCATCACATCCAAATTAGGTGTGTTCAGAAGAAATACCCCTCTAGCATCCGAGTAAAGAAAGGGAATTGACAGCAATTAAATAAATAAAAGAAATTAATTTAAGATGTTTAATAGGTTATTTCAGCCAACATGGTTGCGATTGCAAACAAATCTAGAATGCATTTTTTTTAAGTATGATATGGGAAGTTAATAATTAAGAAACTAGAGTTGAACATGATCATTACAAGGTTGGAGAAAGAAGAGAAGAGGAGGGTTACTGAACTAGTGGTGCAGGAGCACCTATCCTACAGTGGCCTACATGAGGCAGTTAGTTAGTTTTAATGTTGTTTATGTTTTCAATAAGGTCCTAATTGGACATTAAATGTAATAAGGTCTATTTGACCAAGGTATGCTATTTTTAGATCAGTTGGTTAGAGTTAGAGTATGTTGAACAACTGTAGTTCCCAGCCGCTTGGAGGCAAGTCTATACTACCAGTGGTAACTAGATAAATACCCTGGGATTTGATGGATGAAGGCATCTAGGTTTTTTAGTAGCTGGAATCAATCAGTTGAATTGTGTTGTTGGAAAATAGAGTACTGTAATTGCATCTTTTGAAAGTTAATAAGATCCTGTTGCATTTGAATTCACTGTGTAATTGATTTCCCATATTGAGGCCGGATGGATTTTATTATCCATTCCCCCAGTTGATTCTGTGAATCAGAGGAATGGTCATGTACAGTAGTTTAGGTTTTAGTTGTGTGTTTTCTGTTTTTGTTCGCATGCATGGTTGCAAGGTCGCAGGCCAGAGATGTTAAAGAACCCTAGCATGGATATGTGCTAGGTATCACAGGTTGAATTGGGTCTGAGAAACCACCTAAGAAATGGATCGGACCATCGCAGGAGTTTGGCGGGTTGAAACTGGGAGGTTGACATCGCAGCATCGGCAAGAGAGTAGCGATCGGCAGAAGGAGTGAATGTTTCACTGATGAGGAAAGTCATGGCAATGAGAGCTATCATCAGGGCATCGGTGTAATGGTTGCCAAGTGTATTAGTGTGAGGTTGGATATCGGTGAAGGGGTTCAAAGTTGGGCTGACGGTAGAGGTCTGGCCGATGGTGGAGTCCAGCATTGGTAGTGTCGGGAAGACAAAGGAGATCGGCAAGAGGCTTAAGGTGTTCGCCGATAGCGAAGATCCTGCCGATAGGAGAAAAGTCAATTCTTTATCGGCAAGAGGATAGCGATCGGCAGAAGAAGTAGAGGTGGTGTCGACGGGAGGATGTGTTACCAATGGACAAGTGAAGTGGAGATTTGTACATACAATGCTGATTGTATGTTATTCCAAATGTATGTTAAGGTTTTCGTAGAGGTTGGTATAGCCCTCTGCATCAACTAGGACAAAACAGAGTCTCTCGATCATAGGTTTACATACATAGTTTCATCTCTCCAGTAATAATGGAGGGACATGCATCAAAGCATAACGGAAAGGGAGTTTTTGTCAAATGTTGAAGCTGCAAGTGCGTTGTTAGACATGTATGCAAATTGTTAAGCAAAGACAAGGCACACACACTATTTGACAGAATGTCACAAAGAAAAATGTTCACATGGAATGCAATGATCGCAGGATTTGTTCAAAATGGGTTTGTTGAATCGACTTTAGAAACTTCCAAGCAAATGCGATGGCTGATGTGAAGCTAGGTTCCACAACATTGCCAGCATAGAGAGGGCACATAAATTGTTTGACAAGTTATGCCTCAAAGATGTGCGACCTCATGAGCTGCAACAATTGCAAGAACAATACAAAATGGGTTGGTTGAAAAGGCTCTAGAAACTTTTAAGCAAATGCTTTTAGAAGGCATAAAGTCAAATTTTCAAACCTTTGCCAGCATCTTCCCTGTCCGTGCCAGAATGAGAACTAGGAATAGGGTATAGGAACCCATCAAAGCATCATAGAAGGGGAATTTTTGTTAGATGTTATAGTTTCAAGCCCGCTGGTAGACATGTATACAAACTGTGGAAGCATGGACAAGGCACGTAAGCTGCCTAACAGAATGCCTCAAAGCGATGTCGTCTCATGAAATGTAATGAATGCATGATATGCACGAAATGGATTTGTTTAAAAAGCTTAAGATTACTTCAAGCAAATGTGAATGGCAGGTGTAATACCAGAATCCACAACCATTGACAACATCCTCGCTGCCTGCCAGAATGCAAGCTCTGGAACGGGGTATGGACATCCATCAAATGTTATAGAAGGGGGAGGGTTTTGAGTTAGCTAAAATAGTTGGAAATTCCATGGTTGACATATAAGTAGAATGGGGAAACATAGACAAGGCATGGGGTTGTTTGACAAACATCCCAAAGAGAGATCATCTCATGGAATACAATGATAGCAGTACTACACAAAATGGATTTGTTGCAAAGGCTTCAAAAACTTACCAACAAATGCAACTGAAAGGAGTGAAGCCATGACCCACGATCTTTGACAACATGCCCCCTGCCTTCCATCCACCCTCCCCCCAAAAACCCCCTTAGCTCCTCCCCCTCTCTTCCCTTTTTCCCCCTAAAAGTTTTCGAGCATGAGTCTCCTTTTCGATCAGAATAGGGAATAAAAACGTATTTTATTTTTTTCTTACTCAATACTTTATTTTTATTACACTTTTATTTCATTCAACTTCTATTCTATCTCACTTTTTATTTTATTCTACTCCCAAGGTCAACGAGGAAAGGTCAAGAATATGTCTCGAGAATAAAAGTTTAAAAGACCAATTAATATGCCCAAAACCATCCCATCACTAAAGGTCATGTGGAAATACAACACAATGACCACATCACGAACACAAATCACCATGAAATAGAAATTACATGAACACACAATCGCCACCTCACACAGGTTTGACCCAACACTTAAGCCTCATGGATCCATCACACAATGGACCGAGTAGGCTGATGAAACCTAGGAGGTGTTCATGGGTAAAAACACAAGAATCGAACAGTCATCCCAAAACAGAGATGATGGTGAGGGTTAGGGTGTTTGGCCTACGTGACTATCTCTGAATAACCACCATTAGCACTTAACTAGGCTCGCTCAGACCTATGAAGTCAGGTGGAGTCAAAGCCCTGTACCTGCATCAATCAATCACACATCAAAGTACATGTGCATATATAATTACCATATAGAGATAGCTGAAGCATGAATAATCCACAATATAAGAGGATTCTAACATCCGTAATCATTCACATAGTATTCGAATGTCACGGTGTCATCCTCTCCACATGTACACCCCATCACAATATGAAATCCAACATAATATATCAGTTAGTACACCATAATTACATCAGAATAGCTCTAGTCGACTGACGTCGACTAATCATCATACAACCATCATTAGAGATATCAACATAAATGAAACGTCAGTATCCCAACATCACATGGAAATTTGAATCTCATACCTCAATGTCACCTCAATTAGGCCAGGAATAGGGAGGCACTATATTCTCCTCCTCTTCTTTGAACCTTTCCAACCTTTCCTGCATTTCTCTCACGTGTTTTGGGACCTTTTTGTCTGGAAATTTTCCTTTAACCACCTTGGGTTTTTCCTCTTTGGTATATGCCTCTCCCTTCTCTTCAGCAGCTACAACTGATGCCTTCTCTTTGTTCAATCCTTTCTCTCCCTTTATTACTTTGGTCTAAGCGGACATTTATTGCCTTGCCTTGTATTGTCTTTGAATTCATGGATTATGATCAAATTGGAAAAAAAAAGAATAGAGGAGTAATAGTCATTTATTTAGTCATTTTTACTTGTTTGACCAATTATTTAGTTGTGTTTTTTGCCTGATGACCAAATTAGTCATTTATTTAGTCATTTATTTGGTCATTTATTTAGTCATTTCAACCGATGACCAAATTAATCATTTATTTAGTCATTTATAGTTGTGTTGCAAAAAAAATTGGTCACCTGACTAAAAGTTTTAGTCACCTAGTCATTTATTTGCCATATTTCTACTAGTGTAGATCAGAGGATAATAGATAGATTTTGTTTCATACAGTTTTGAACAAATATACAGTAGCAAATTTTGTTGTACCTTTGTTACTTCTGGCATTCAATGAAGAATATGTGTTTTTGAGTTATGTTTATGACTACAAAGATTTAGTAAAGATTTAGTTAGATCTTGTGGGATCACAACCACTCGAGCCGGCCACTTGAGGTATTGTACTTCTCCACCTTGTTTATATGTTTAGTTTATGAATTGTATGTTTATATATATATATATATATATATATATATATATATATATATATATATATATATATATATATATATATATATATTTATTTATTTATTTATGTGTGTGTGTGTGTGTGTGTGTATGATTGATGTTTTGTTGTTAAGAATCATGTGAAGTAGTTTAACCTCGATAGTTTATATTGTCAAGTCCATTGAGTCAAGGTGATCATCGACTGAACCACTTATTAGTTCCTCTTTTACATAGAAGTTACATAAAGACATTTAATTACTGTGTTGGATAATCTAGTTGTTTTCCATTATTCCTGTTTATTTAGAATATT
Organism: Cunninghamia lanceolata; assembly: GCA_027924645.1. NCBI lineage: Eukaryota > Viridiplantae > Streptophyta > Pinopsida > Cupressales > Cupressaceae > Cunninghamia > Cunninghamia lanceolata. Next base: position 5,395,760 of record BSBN01001047.1, read on the forward strand.
GTTATTGTTTTATTTCCCTTACACAACCTCTAGGATAAAACTCAGGAATCTTTAACTGTACACACAGTATAGGCATCATCCAAGAAGAATACAATTCCCTAGTTTGCCAATGTAAATGTAGCATGTTATGTAACCAATAGATTGCTTGATAAGGGATTTTTTGGTCTGTTGAGTAGTATGTATGTCCTTTCTACATCAATATATTGGTAGATAACAAAGTTCGACAATCGCCAATGAAATTATAATCAATTAAGGGCAAACAGTGGTGCATTCGCCAATGATATTATAGTGAATTTTGGGAAAACATGTAATATCACCATGCAATGATAGGTATATTTGGGAAAATATTTATTATAGCCATTGAATTATAGGTGGTTCTTATAAAGTGTGGCCTATCACCTTGGAATTATGGGTCTTTTAGGGTTAATGTGCTTAATCACCCATTGCAAAATGTAGTATGGCTATGTAGTATGGAGTGGTATAATTTATGCAAAACAATACTCCATTCACTCTTTCAGAATTTGATTTTGGATTCACCCATTTCATCATACAATGTGAATTTGCAATTTCTAGTCTTTTGGAGTGGCATTTGATCAATCCGTTGTGAGCTACTGAAAAGTTGGGAAATAAACAACCTACAACTAGACTTCATTCTTCCATTCTAGGTGAGTAAAAAAACATATTTTTCAATTTGCATCACATTTTGTATTATATATTGTATGATTAATCTCTATAACAGTAGTTCTACTTCTCATGTGCACTTGCGGTCCTGCATATTTGTCATGTGTTGATATTGATTTAAATATTTTTTTACAGTTAGTTTTGTTATCAGAAATTGTTGTTAACAACATAAAACCATTAATAAACCAATGAACATTAATAGAAATTGCAAATAACAAGATTGAACAATAAAGCACAAACCTCACAAACCTTGTTATCTCATGGCTTCCATTGTTCGCCTAGTCTCGATCAATCTTTTTGTGATGAAAGTTGCCCTCAGGAAGCGCACTTCCTTGCTCCATTCTTCAAGATGGCAATGGAGAAATGGCTGCGATACTTTATTACAATGAAGATGAGCTTCAAATGCAATGAGGATGATCTCAAGCAAAATGGATATGGGGGTGCCAAAGGCACGCTGGTAATTCAACAGAGTAATATTACTTAAAGCTTGGATCCCAGAAATGGAAGAATAGGGTTGTATTTATAGAGTTGTGAGTGAGAAGATCAACGGTGTAGAAAGAATAAGAAGATCAATGGTATAGGACAGTTGAGAGAATGTGCACGAATAGAAAGAAGACAAGTGTCACAAAAAAAAGTTGTTTTGTTTGAGTTAATTGCTTTCATGACAAAGATAAGAGGTATGTGGAAGTGACTCTTATTTCTAAAACCACTAATTGGCTTTTTGTAGAAATTTGTTTTGAAAATCATTTGAAATTTGGTCTAATTAATGTTTATGGCCCTACTTCATCAGTAGATAAAAAACGATTATGGGATTCCTTATCTAATATTGTTCATTCCTTACCTGAGGAGAAAATTATTTTGGGAGGGGACTTTAATGCTGTTTTAAATACGAATGAAAAACAAGGTGGTATTATTCCCCCTTCTAAGGTTATGATGGACTTTTCTGCATTTGTTAGTGATAATGGTTTGTTTGATTGTCTGCCTTCTAATGGGAGATTTACATGGGTTAATAAAAGGAAACACTTCCTTAGTATAGCAGAAAGGCTTGATAGATTTTTATTGTCATATCCTTGGTTATCTTTTCAGGGTTCTTTTTCTTCCTCGATTCTTTCTTTCTCAGGGTCTGATCATTTTCCTATTCTCTTAGAAATTGATGTTTTGGGATCTCAACCAAGTTTGAAAAAGCCTTTTAAATTTGAATCAATGTGGTTCAGAGATCCTTCTTTTCTTCAGTTATTAAAATCCTGGTGGGAAACTTTGCCTTTTGTGGAGGGTTCTAGAATGTTTCAACTTGTTAGAAAACTGCATTTAATAAAAAAGCTTATAAGATCATGGAATGTTACCCATTTTAAGAATATCTTTAAAGAGAAAGAGATTATTGAAAAAAGGCTTCTCTTGGTAAACTCTCATATTATCAATTGTGGTATGGATAGTTCAACCTTTGATCAACAAAAACAGCTCCAGTTGGAGTTGGATGAGCTCTTGGCTAGAGAAGAAGAGTATTGGAGACAAAAATCAAGAGAAACTTGGTTGCAACTGGGGATCGAAATACTAAATTCTTTCATGCTTCTGTTAAAATGAATAGACAGGTTAATAAAATTCATCATATTTCTGATTCTAATGGGTCCCCAATATCAGATCCTATCCTTTTACAAAAGGAGGCTATTTCCTTTTTCTCGAATTTGTTAACTAGTAATCCGAATGAACCCTCGGAAGAGCTGTGTAATTCTCTGTTAGACAATATTCCTAAGTTTTTGAATGATGATGATAATGTTTTATTAATGAAGGAATTTTCTTTGGAAGAAGTTAAGGGAGTAGTTTTCTCTTTGGACCCTGATAAGGCTCCTGGTCCGGATGGATTTACTCCTCTATTTTTTCAGAAATGTTGGGACTTTATGGGGAAGGATATCTGGTTGGCCTTGGAAGAATCAAGGAAACACAGTAATATCCTCAAAGAAATGAATGCAACCTTTATTGTTTTAATCCCTAAGACCACTGTTCCCTCTTCTTTTTCTCAATTTAGACCGATTTCTTTATATAACACTATTTATAAAATATTTACAAAAGCTATTTCCATGAGGCTAGCCATGTTTATTCCTAGAATTATCTCCTCTGAACAAGGAGGTTTTGTTCCTGGTAAGGAAATGGCGGATGGCGCAATTTGGGCTCATGAAGTTTTGCATTCTATTAAAGATCTTAAGCTTCCTGCTATGATGCTCAAACTAGACATGATGAAAGCTTATGATAGGGTTTCTTGGAATTTTTTATTAAAAGTTCTTCTCAAATTCGGTTTTGATAAAAAATGGTGTAAATGGATTCATTCTTGTATCTTGGGTGTTCGATCAGCGGTTATCATTAATGGTAGTCCCACTGCTTTCTTCCAAGTCTCTCAAGGTATAAGACAAGGGGATCCCTTATCTCCTTTTCTCTTTATTTTAATGGTTGAGACTTTTAGTAGAGAAATCTTATTGCAAAATAGTTTATCTAATTGGAAAGGGATTCAGATTCTAGGCATTCCTTTTTCGGTAACTCATACCTTGTTTGCAGATGATACTCTTTTGTTTGGTCTTCCTTCTATCAAAGAGGCTAAATGTATTCAGAAGGTTATTTCTAGATATAGCTCTGCATCAAATCAAGCAGTCAATTTGGATAAATCTAAAATTTATTTCTTTAATACTAAATCTTCCTTACAAAGTAGGATTGTTTCTATCCTTAAAGTTAAATTGGAGACTTTACCTAGTCTTTATTTGGGAATCCCTTTATTCTTTGGTCCATAAAAGAAGTCCTTTTGGGCAAAGGTCTCTCATTCTATTCATAATAAAATTGCTCTTTGGAAGGCTCGATGGTTAACTTTATCTGGTAGAATCACTCCTTTAAAATCTGTTTTAATTGTTGTTCCTATATATATGCTTTCTGTGTTAAATATTCCCAGAGGTGTAATCCAGGAGATCCAAAAATCTTTGAGCTCTTTTTTATGGAAAGGCTCTGTTGATGAAGGTCATAAAGTTTCTTTAGTTGCTTGGGATAAGGTCTGTGCTCCTAAATTATCTGGTGGCTCGGGTATTCATAATATCTCTATGCATAATAAAGCCTTGGGTGCTAAGTTGGCTTGGAAGTTGTTTTCTAATCCAGATCTTAAATGGTGTAAATTCCTTCAATATAAATACTTAGACTCTCTTTCCCCTGATAGGATCTTTACCGTTTCCAATCCTCCTAAGGGTTCTTCAATTTGGAATTTTTTAGTTTCTTACAGGAGAGTTCTATTACCTCATTTATCTTGGAAAATTTTTAATGGTTCTAAAGCTTCTTTTTGGGATGATTCTTGGAATGGTTTTTCTCCTCTCTCCTCAGTTAAGGAATTGGTTCAAGCTAAATCTTATCTTTCTTCTTCTTGGGGTGTTAAAGTAAGTGACTATCTTTCAGTTACTAAAGAAGGTTTTTTTTATAGTTCTCATTGGAGAGATTTTTCAACTTGTCCTATTCCTGAGAATCAGAAGATCCTTCTTAGCCAAATATTAAGTAAAAGAAGGGTTTGTTTTTTACCAAAAGAAGATGTTTTATTTTGGTCCTTTTCTAATACTGGTTCTTATTCTGTTAAAGATGGTTATAGATATCTTTCTTCCCTGGATTTGCCTTCTGATCCGGATTGGCCTCAGCTGCTGTGTTGGAATGTTGCTTGTCTTCAAAAAGCCGGAGCCTTTTCTTGGTTAGCTTTGAAAAATAAAATTTTAACGGGTCAGAGATTGGCTAGGTTGGGGATTATGGATTCCTTCAGTTGTGTGTTTTGTGGCTTATGTGAAGAAGAGGTAGATCATCTGTTTATTTCTTGCTCTTTTGCTTTTTCATGTTGGACATGGCTTTTTTCCAAATTAAGTTGGTCTTCTCCTCTTCCTAATTCTTTGTTGGAACTCTTTAAGAGTTGGCCCATTTTATTCAAAGGTTCTACTTTTACTGTTATTTGGATTGTTGCACCTTCTGTTGTTATTTGGAATATTTGGCTGGAAAGGAATCGAAGGATTTTTAGAAATGTCAGAAAGGATTTTTAGTCTGTTTCCGTTATTATTGAAAATTCTATCTCAGAGGTTGTGGTGAACTATCTTAAATCATTGAAGTCTTCTACTCTTCATTTCACTTCTTGGGATAATTCCATTTTGGCAAATTGGCCCTCTTTAGGTTCGTTTTCTTTTTCAAATCCTTTTGTAGTCACTCAGGAGGATAGAAGGTTAGTTAAGTGGTTGCCCCCCTCCGGTGATTTCATTAAGTTTAATTTTGACGGGGCTTCTCGTGGCAATCCGGGCCCTTCTTCTATTGGCGGGGTTTTTCGAAATATGAAAGGTGAAATTCTTAAAGCCTTCTCTGGTAAAATTTATGATGGTACTAATAACCAGGCTAAGACCCTTGCTCTTGTTGAGGGTCTTAGGTTGGCTATTAGTTTAAAGGTCTCTAGACTCCATATTGAAGGAGATTCTTTAATAATTATTAATGCATTGAAAAAGCATCATATTTTTAATTGGCAATTAGATTACCTTCTTCAAGAGGCATGGCATCTTTTGGATTCGTTTGATAGCTTCATTATTTCACATACCCTTAGAGAGGGCAATAGATTGGCTGATGCTATTGCTAACTTGGGTTTTGATTTAGAATCCTCGCTAACTTATTTTGATGAGGATTTAGTTGGCAAATATCCACATTTGGCGGATATAGTACATTTTGATTGTTTAAGGTATGTGAATTAATTCTCACTTGTGTGGTTTCATGGATGTGGCATTTAGTAGTTCTTTCTTGGAGTTGCCATTATTCCCACATGCGTTGTTCATCTGTGTTGTGATTTTTGTTGTCCATTGATTCTTATCCTCCATAAGCTTTTTGTCCTTGCTTCCTTACAGCGCCAACTCGCAACATGTTTCATTCATTTCCCTCATGGGTGATGATGCCTGCTAATTATGATCTATTGATCCGTTGGGTTATATATTGCTATTGCTTAATATGTTTAACCATACTTCTTTTATTGTTGCTTGTTCTATTCAATGCAATGGAAATTCAGCTTAATCGCCGATTATTCTTTCCTATCTCAAAGTGGGAGTCTGCTTTCATTGGCTCTGTGTCTCCGAATGGCTTAAGATTGTCTTTGCTATAGACAGCCCGGAGGTGGAGGAAGCCATTAGAAAGGTTGTGGGCCGAGACATACTTGAAGGCCGTGTCTGAGTTCTTTACCCTTCTCAGATCTTCATGGTTTTTGTTTCTAATGCTATGGACTTATTACAGGATATTGGCATAGTTCGTCAGCTTATTAAGAAGTTTGTTCATCATTTCCTTTTTACTGATGAAAGTGTTGATGCAGCCTTTCAGAATTATGATTTATTTAGTTCAGAAGCTCTTATCGGTGGCCTTTTTACCAAATGTCAAGTTCTTCACTCTCCTACCCACAATTGTGTTTTTAATGCGGTTCGTTCTTCTCTGTTGCATGAGGACGAAGATTTTCTACATCTTTCTTTACATGCTCATGGTAGTGAGATTGGTGAAGGCTTATCAAACAGAGTAGATGAAATTTTTCAAGCTCTACTGTTTTTAATGTAATTTCATCCTCTTCTTCCTCCCCCTCCGGGTTCACCTATTGAAGATAATGCTGTGGGGGATCCAAATTACATTGTGCAGGATCTGAATACTGAAGTGAATTTGGGTTAGCTAGTAGCTTTTTTGGGTTTTTGCTTCCTCAGTTCGATGATCAAAATGTAATATTTTGTTAAAATTATACATGTAAAATCTTGCTCCTATTTTTGTGAAATATTTGGAGCTTTTTTGTTTTCTCGAGCTATAACTGGAGGTTTTCTTCCCCTGGTTCTTTCCTGCCAGTATGCTCGTCGAACTAGGGTTTGTAATTATTTTAATTTTAATATAATTATAGTGGTCCACCACTTTTGTTAAAAAAAAAAAAGATTTTCTTTCACAAAATTAGAATGTTTTATTCTAATTTAAGAGTTGTTGATAAAAACAAGATTGTTTTAAATCAATTAACTCAACTTGTGATTTGCTTTTGCATGATTTGAGAGAAATTAAAAATAATAAATTATTTAATTTTGTGTGCATGAAGAAGAAGATTTATTTTTAGAAGATTTGGAAGATTTTTTGGAAGATAAGAAAGAAAATTAAATAAATAAATTTATTTAATTATGGAATTAAAAGATAAGAAAGCAAATTAAATAAATAAATTTATTTAATTGAGGAATTAGAAGATAAGAAAGCAAATTAAATAAATTTATTTAATTGAGGAATTAGAAGATAAGAAAGCAAATTAAATAAATAAATTTATTTAACTGTGGAATTAGAAGATAGGAAAGCAAATTAAATAAATAAATTTATTTAATTGAAGAATTAGAAGATAAGAAAGCAAATTAAATAAATAAATTTATTTAATTGTTTGTGCATGATTTGGAGGAATAAATAAAATATTTGATTATATTTTATTTTTAAAGATTAAGAGGATTTAAATAAATTTGATTGATTTATTTAAATTTGGAGGAATAAATGACTTAATTAAATAATTTAGAATTATTTAATTATTTTAGAAGAATTAAATTCAATAAAGGATTTATTTAATTTTGACTTTAGAAGAGGTAATTAAATATTTTGATATTTAATTAACTTAGAGGAATATGAATCAAATAAATAAATTTGTTTATTTATTTATTGATAGAGGAATTAGACTTAAATAATTATTAAGAATATTTATTTAGACCAAGTCATGTCATTTTTAGGTGTATACAAGTTTTATATTTCTTTTTTACATAAACCATATCAATGGTCCCTGTTGTATTTCCTTCCAAATAAATATATGTCAATGATTATGCCCGTGTCCCTTACCTCCTTTCTACAGAAAGGTGAAAGGCACATATTTTAGTTAACCCGCACCGTCAGATCAAACCAAATCAATGGTTTGTGGGGCTACAAGGAGAAAATAAAAATGCAAAGATAAGGAGGCACCACCATTGGTTGAAAAGTCTTACATGTCCATTGTCACTTGGGGTAACACATTCATTTTACTTTAAATGTCTACAAACTTTAATGCATTGTTGGGTCCACATGTATAAATTTATTAAAAGCCTGTAGTACTAGACCCATATGTTTTATTTATCATGGGTCATCCGATCCAACTCCATCAATGGATGTTGAGGCTCAAAGACGGAAATGTAGGTTATCCAAGCAGGAGACAATGTCATTGGCTAGAAAAGGTGATGTGTCAGTCCTCACTCCCACAACATTAGGTGTATAGGTCATAGCTACAGGCGTATGAGTCTTAGCTACTGGGGCCTTCTTGTACAAATTAATTAACTTCCTGTAGTACGAAACAAACGTCCATTTTTGTCCTGGGTTGTTGGATCAAACGACATCAATGCCTCACGGGGCTTAAATGAGAAACAAATATTATACAAGCTATAGACAACACCATTAGCTAGAAAAGGTGATGTGTCAGTCATTGGGCTCGCAGTATTACGAGTATTGATTATCGCTACAGGTGTATAGGTCATACCTACAAGTGTATTTGTAGAAGCTACAGGTGTATAGGTCTTGGTAAGTCCAACCAATATAAATTTATTAAGATACTATATATCTAAGCAAACGTCTTTTATTTATTTTGGGTCGTCGGATCAAGTTGCATCAATGCCTAGCGGGGATCAAAGACTAAAATGAAGATTATGTAAGCAGAAAATAGCACCACTAGATAGAAAAGGTGATGTGTGTGTCAATGGATCCACAATATTTGGTGTATTTGTCATAGCTATTGGGCCCCACTTGTAATGATTTATTTATGCCCATGGGCCATAATCAACTTGTATTAATCAACCAAAGCCACATGTTTTATTTATGTAAAATCATTGGATCAAACTGTATCAATGGCTTGTGGGGCTTCAACAAGAAAATAAAGATGGTCAGAGCTGGGGGCAATGCCATTCACTAGAAAAAATGATGTGTCAAGTGTCACGTCCCACAGCAATTTCATATTAAAGTAAATGTTCTTTATATATATTTTTAATTATTTTTTATAAACATATATTCATTATTATATTGTTCATTATTTGATTATTTTTAGGAGCCCATAGTATTAAAAAATGTTGAAAGTTTCATTTATTCCGCAGCTACGTGCGATCAAATAGCATCGATGAATCATAGTGCTCCAAGCATAAAACAAAGATAGTCAGAGCGGGATGTTGTGCCATTGGTAAGAATGGTGATGTGGCAATTGGTTGTGCATGGAGTATTCTTAATTAAATGTAAATGATTAAATTAACACTTGGATTATATGTGATAGTGATTAAATATAAAATACATGTGTCATTTTCTTCTCTTTCTCTATAAGAAGTTCAATTTTCTTCTTTTCATTTAGTAGAGATTGAATTTGGATCTTCAAGAGCACTGCTTTAACACTTTTTTAACATTTTTTAGAGAAAGATGGCATCTTCAAATCTGAAAAATCAAAGTGTGAGAGGAGCCCCATCAAAGAGAAAGAAGCCAACCATAAAGTCATGTTTTAATCAACAACAATGATATTCAGCAATGGGTGAGGGCCCATCAAAATTAAATAACGAGGAAAATTTACCCGAGATTGAGGAATTCTATTGGAATGACCTTGAGGATGAAGAGGCATCAAATGAAAATCCTAAAGGAGGTAACAATGATGTGGTTCAATTTGGTAGTGAAAGCGTGAATAATGTGGTGATGATCACATAGGAGGAAAATGTCCATGGTACTGGTGGTGGTGAACTTGAGTCTGAAAGCCTTTTAAACAAATGTAAAGCACGTTAGTGGGACATGTCAAGAAATTTTCAGCTCGAATGGGTTTCTAAGTATTCGTTCATTGAACTTGTGAAGAATGAATATGGAGAGGGCATGCCAAAACTATGTCACTATAAGATTTGTAGCTAGATATTAAAGAAAGTTCAAAGATGTTGCAATTGAAACTAGACACTATTGAGAAGCATGTAGGCAATGTTTATGAAAAGGTAATGTAAATGGAGATTTGAAGTCAGTGATGAGCTAGAAAATGAAACATGAATGCCCTCATGCTCGAAATGTAGCTGAGTACGAAGAATATATGAAATCTCAAGCATGGCTTGCCACTATTGGAAGTTCCATATCTACTCTATTTGGAAAGGGCATGGAAGCAAGTCATTTATCCAAAACTATATAGCTCAAAATTATATTCCATATTTTAAATAGAGGATGGACATTGATAGACTTTCCAGAATCTAGGAATTTAATGCAATTTATTGGAGTTCCCAACTTTCCACTCTCCCATGGGTCTATCAACAGTGGTTGTGAATGGGTTCACCATCTGGCTATGGTGGAGAGGTAGGATATAGCGGAGAAATTGAGTCAGATGACTTTATTTTACTTGTCTTTGGATGATGTGATGGTCATTGACATTACTTCTTGGGTGTATATGCACATTTATATTGTAGAAAATCATATTCGCCAACCTCATCTACTTGCAGTTCGTAAAATGAAAGAAAATTTTACCTCTGCTAAGATTATGGAAATAGTAAATAATAGCTTGATCAATATTGGAGGCCTAGATGATTTGGCATTCGCAAGGAAGTTGGTTTGTGTTAGTACAGATGTGGCATTAGTCATGCAAGGTCACAAAAATGAGCTTATTGTTAATTTGAAGACATCATGTTCACCGGACATGATCCATGGCCCATAGAATGAATTTGGCTTTTAAAATTCTAAGCCAGTTTCAATCTATCTCCAAAGTTGAAGATCTTGTATGCGAGGTGTATACATATTTTTGTAGAAGTCCAAAAATATTTTTGGAGTATCAAAGATTTGTTGAAGGACTTACTCCAGGTAACAAGCTACTTAAGGATATGGATATTAGGTGAATATCATTACACGGACCGACAAATAGATTGTTTGAAAAGTACCGATCATTGTTGGGCCTATTCTATGAAAATCACGCAGATCAAGAAATATGTTGGCACTATCACTGATGTTGAGATACTATTGACTCTATCTGGGATTCTTCCCTTGTTGGAAGAAATGAATGTTATGTCAAAGAAGGTACAAGATGGAACAATATACATTGTAGAATACTCAAAGATATGGAAAATGGTATTTCTTACTTTACGGGTCTAAAGTTTAGAAGCTAGCAAATAACGACAGACATTGAACACTCGGATAAATTTCTAGAGTACAATAATGTAGGTGATTTATGCACATTAGTGCATGGGTATATGATAGAATTACACTACTTCGGTAAAGTTGGACGAAGCTCTCAGATCAGACAAAAAAGTGTTACAAGGGAGGATTTTAAAGATCTCATGTTTTCTGTAAAGGATACATTGCAAGAAATTGCGAGAAGTCTGTCTTTTGAGATAAGAGAGTACTTTTCTTGAGATGAACTTCTAGAAGAAATGGCTATACTTTATCCTTAATATTGGAATGGCATTAGTCTATCCTCTATTAGTTCACGATGGGATTTTCAGGGCAAGGTGAGGTACTTGGCCGATCATTTTAGTAGAATGATAGAAATAAATGGAGTATAGATAGAAGAAATAATAGATAAGACAAAGTTGGTAGAATAATTTTCTCGGTTCGCATTAACAATGATTGAATAGTATAATTTGCTCAATTGTCCTTTTGAACATGACCCAATAACCAAGTTATGGAAATAATTAGGTTTGAGCAAAATTCTACGATATTCTATTTCAAAATATTTCAAACTTGCAGATTTGTGCTAAACAATGATTATGGGTTTAGTGGAGGATGAAAGAGTTTTCAGCGCCTTATCATTTTTTAGGTCAAAGTTGCGAAACAAACTTGAAAAAAATTAGAGAATTTCTTGAGGCTCTATACGACTACATACAATGTTCAAACATTTCCATTTGATAGAACTAATGCAAATTGGAAGTCAAGTTGTGAAAGAAGAGGTGTGATAAATATTTTGTCTCGGTCAGAAGGGGACCAACCAGAGATATCAAATAGGGTTTCAGAAGATCTAGCTGAACCATAGGATGAAGAACATGAAGATGGTTCCCAACCAATGTCAAATGCAAGCAACCCAAATATTGAGAAAATTCATGAACTTGATTAATAAACTTTGTTATAGACAATTTCTCCAAATATTGGAATCTGTATTTTCTTTTTATAATAATTGCCAACTTAGTTTTCCTTTGAAAAGATAGTCAATATAATCAATTAGCATGAACATTATTATAATTTATATTTTTGCATGTCTTCATTTCTTTTTATCTTTTTGATAACATGTGTAAACACCGATAATTATATTAAAAAGTCCTTGAAGTAACAAAAATAAATGGTATCATTAGATTATGATGAAATATCTCGTAGCTGAAGTATAACCAAAGTATCAAAAACACAAAGATATTACAATGAACAACCCTAATATCTGAAAACCCAAAAACAATATATGATATTCAATATTTTAACTCATAGTGAAACACTAAAGGTCCATTTAGAAGGCTCTAAAACCTTTATATGCATACAATGAATGAAACTTATGCTACAAACATCAGCTGTGATGATGGATTGTCCTAACTCCTCTCAAAAATTAGGAAGAAGGTGGCAGAGAATTAGATTACGATGAAATATTTCATAGCTGGAGTATAACCAAAGTATCAAAAACACAAAGATATTACAATGAACAACCCTAATATCTAAAAACCCAAAAACAATATATGATATTCAATATTTTAACTCATAGTGAAACACTAAAGGTCCATTTAGAAGGCTCTAAAACCTTTATATGCACACGATGAATGAAACTTATGCTACAAACATCAGGTGTGATGATGGATGTCCTAACTCCTCTAAAAATTAGGAAGAAGGTGGCAGAGAATTATGAAGAGATTATAGAACAAGAAAAATTCATAAAATCTTATAGTAGAAGGCTCTATTCTAGAACCTAAATCAGTGATACCTATAGCAAAGGCAGTTATTTTAGAATAGGGAGAAGAACTTGTTGATCTTGTTGTTGAAGATATTGAATAGGATGGACATGTAGTAGAGCTCAATGAGTCTGCTACAGGTCTGATGGAGTTAGAGGATGCATGTGAGTTGATCAAGAAATAAGAAGATGAGATAAGGGCACTTAACAACAAAGTTATAGAATTAGAAGTTATTGTAATGTAGGTGTTATCACCTAGAATTGCACCCTACTTGAAGCCTATTCAAGCATTCCAATGACACAATGGGGCTGATCTCAAGGTGTGTGATGATATCAAACCTCTAGAGAAGGTCAGTTCCTCTTTCTGAGATTAAGGCTCAGAGAAAGATAGCTAAATCTAATGCTATTGATCACTAGGAAAAGGGGAGAGAGAGAAACTAAAATTTAAAGAGAAGTGGTACACCAGATTTAGAGTATTAGCTGAGATTGACATAACACAATAATTATCTCAAAGGCTGAATAAACCAACACAAACTCATATGATTCTTAATGGAGGTTAAAATAGAATACTGAAACCTATAAAAGGATCATTTTATCCATAAGATAAGTGAATAGCATTCAAAAAAACACAGTGTAAGAATATGAGAGAGGTAGAATTAGTTGCTTATATTGATAATAGAGGCTAAATAGCCATTACAAAGAGGGAAAAGACTCATTAAAGGCATGAAATAGACACAAAATGATAGACTTTCCTTCATTATAAAACTGGTACAAAGACATAGAAGGCTTGGACAACAGCACAACTCATCAAATCCACCTAGTTCTAGAAAATACCATTAGGTCTGAACCTGCAAACTAATCCTTTTTTCTGAATAATGACCCAGAACCAACTCACCCAAACACATCTTTTGCACATTTATATATAACCTTTTTCATTCATTGTATAGCACTGGACATTGGAATTCAGTCAATAAATCATGCCCATGCTGTATTAAATTTAGCCCAGAGGCTCTGTCAAAAGATTTACAGGTTTAATATGTTAATTGTGCCCTGACAAGTCTACAAAATTCATAGGGGAAGATTGCTCACATGCCTGGGTACCTGACACATTAATGAGGGAAGGTTTGAAATCCTTTTTTGGCTCTTGAAAATCCATTTCATCCCTCCATTGTACTAGCACATTGAAGATTTTCATTGTTCTGACTACCTGCATTTGACTTTGGCCCACAACATTAATTTATGGTTACCTACATCATCTTGCAACAATGGTGTAATTTCAGGAAATCGCGCCTTGCAAAATCTTTTACAACACTTTAAAATGTTTCATATTTTAAATTCTCCCTTTGGCACCCTTTGTATTTCCTTTCATCGATGAATTCATCTGTTGGCAAACTCTCAATCAGAGAACTTTTGGTTCACGAACCACTAAGTTCATCAACAAGTACTTAGTGTTTCTTACTTCGATCTTTCCCTTGCCTTGGTTTTCACCTTTTGTCTTCATTAGCTTTCCTTTTTTAGTCAGTGATTTCTTTGATCGGTGAGATTGTCGATCGGTGAACCATTTGGTTTTCCAACTTTCATTTCATCGATGGCTTGTCCCTTTTTGTCTTCCTTTGTCCCTTGCTTCTCCTTTTAGTCAGCAATTTCATTGATCGATGAACTTACCAATCGGTGAACCATAGGTTCGCCAACCTCAAAATTTGCTGACTAAGGAAAAACCTTCTCCCTACCTTTGCCTTAGAACATAAACCTCTCACTGTCTCTTTAGTCAGTGATTTCACTGATCAGTAAACTTAAGGTTCGCCAAACTCAAATTTTGCCGACGAAGGCAAAATACAAGGGCAAAATACGTAGAATTTTTGGGTTTTTTTAAGGGGGACTTTCTTCCATTTAGGCCTTTATAGATTGGATATTTATGAAGGAAGAAAGGTAGGATTTAAGGGGCTCCTAGGCTATTTTGGCCCAGGATAAAATATGACAATAATAGGTAAAGGATAAAGAAACACATCTTGTAAAGGAACATGAGAGAAAATTGGAGAAATTAAGAAATGATTGGTTCATTACATATACCAATCAAAAGGAGAAATTGTAGCAATTGAGAAAGGAAAAAATAGAAAATGAAAAGTTGAATAAGGAAAATAGGGTTTTGAGGGACAAAGTTCAATTAATTTCAATGCTTGTGAGTAAAATGCTACAGTGTAGGCCTCCTGCGAGAGTTCATGCATTCTGGCTATAGGTACAATTTCACACTTGCTACAAATAAATAGGGTGATTGAAGGATCATCAGAAAGCCTAGATACACCTGTAGCATTTTGTGAATCTTATTTAGGAAGTGAAGTTAAAATAGAAAAGAATCTTCTATGCGAGTTGTAATTGGATAACTTTATTTTACCTGATAATAAAGACTGGAATCCTAATTCGTACATGGGAGATGTTTAGCTGAGAGTATTTTGTTCTTTTGTCCAAGGACAAATAGAAAGAGGATTGGAGAAGAATAGGTATGACAACATGGAGAGAGATGCAAAAATTATGATAAGAGGGGAAAATATTCTAGTGAGGGAAGTGTTCCATAATCTATATAGATTTAGAACTAATAAAGAAACCATGGACATGATGCAGGGCACCAAGGATAAAGTGATTGAGGTAGCTAAAGGAACATTACTACTTACTGCAAATAGTAGAGACCATTGTAAGGATCGATGGGATAATCTCACACCCAGATTGAAAAGAAAAGAGCCCTTAGGTTATCCAAATTTTTAGCTAGCTATTACTAGGGCAAGACAGTATAGAAGCAGGGAAAATTTTAATGGCAATTTTTCGCAAAATGACAATTTTCTAACTTTCAAGAGGTTGAAAATGGTGAATATTACTGGCTTTGATAGTATATGGTTTCACCCAAATTTGATTGTATTTTCGGGCCCATAGCTTCAGATCGCCCACAAATTGATATTTTAAAATCCTAAAATAACATTAGATCACCATACAATTTATTATAGTTTGGTCTCGATCGTCGACATATTATAGAGGCAACTTTTAATTAAGTTTCAATCGCCAGCCTTTTTACATAAATTATGGGTAGAAGGTGGTGTGATTGCCAATAAAATTATACAAAATTAGGGAAAAGGGGACATGATCGCCAATGAAATTATAATCAATTAAGGATAAGTGGTGGTGCATTCGCCAATGATATTATAGTGAATTTTGGAAAACATGTGATATTGCCATGTAATGATAGGTATATTTGGGAAAACATTTATTATAGCCATTGAATTATAGGTAGTTCTTATAAAACATGGCCCATCACCTTAGAATTATAGGTCATTTATAGTTAATGTGTTTAATCACCCATTGCAAAATGTAGTATGACTATGTAGTATGGAGTGGTATTTATGCAAAACAATATTCCATTCACTCTTTCGGCATTCAATTTTGGATTCACGCATTTCATCATACATTACAAATTTGCAATTTTTGGTCCTCTTGAGTGTCATTTGATCAATCTATTGTGCGTTGCTAAAAAGTTGGGGAATAGACAGGTTGCAACTTGACTTCATTCTTCCATTCCGTGTGAGTAACAAAAACATATTTTTTAATTTGCATCACATTTTGTATTGTATATTGTATGATTAATCTCTATAATAGTAGTTCTACTTCTCATATGCGCCTACCGTCCTGCATATTTGTCATGTGTTGATATTGATTTAACTTTTTTACAGTTAGTTTGATATTTCTTTTTTACATAAACTATATCAATGGTCCCCGTTGTATTTCCTTCCAAATAAATATATGTCTATGGTTTTGCCTATGTGTCCCTTGCCTCCTTTCCACAGAAAGGTGAAAGACACATATTTTATTTAACCTGCACTGTTGAATCAAACCAAATCAACAGTTTGTGGGGCTATTGAGAGAAAATAAAGATGCAAAGATGAGGCATCGCCATTGGTTGAAAAATATTACATGTCCACTGTCACTTGGGGCACACAATCATTTTATTTTAAATTTCAGCAAACTTCAATCCACTATTGGGTCCACGTGTATAAATTTATTAAAATCCTGTAGTACTAAACCTACATGTTTTATTTATCCTGGGTCGTCTAATCAAACTGCATCAATGGTTGTTAGGGCTCAAAGGTAGAAATGTAGGTTATCCAAGCAAGAGACAATGTCATTGGATAAAAGAGGTGGTGTGTCATTCCTCAATCCCACAGTATTAGGTGTATAGGTCATAGCTACATGTGTATAGGTCATAGCTATAGGTGTATGTCTTAGTTGTTGGGGCCTTCTTGTATAAATTTATTAACTTCCATGGCATCATTTTCTAGCAGTTCCAATTGTTGTGCAAGCTCAAGGGAAGGCAATTCTAGTGACAGTGGAATCCTTGCTTCCTTTCCATAAACCAGCATGAAGGGTGAATTGCCAATGGCCCTCTTGGGGGTGATTCTATCAGCCAAGAGAGTTGTTTTCAACTTGGAATGCCAAGTTCTTTGGTTATCTTCAATTGTTATCAAAAATTATAGTGAATGTGAAACCAAATCGTGTAACTATACCTTCAAGAAAATCTAGAATGGAGGCCTCTATGGCATACTTCAAAGCAACTGCTTTTGTCCACCTTGTGAAATAATAAGTGGCTGCTAAAATCCACTTGTGGATAGCACTATATGGTGGATTGATCATTCCAATGAAGTCTAGACCCTATTGGGCAAATGGCTGATCAGTTTGGATGGGATGGAGAGGAAGAGCTACCAACCTCTATTTTCATACAAATAAGGCACATTCATTATAGCTCCTCACCCATCTATGGGTATCTCTGAACAAGTTGGGCCAGTAATTACTAGCCCTCATGATTTTTATAGAAGTTGTCTTTGGTGAAAAATGGCCACCTACAGGGTCGTTGTGGGATTATTCCAACACCCTGCTGGTTTGATCCTGCTCTATGCACCTTAAAAAAATCCATTGATGTCTTTCCTAAACAAGACACCATTAACAAGAACATAGTGGATGGCTTGAAGCCTGAAATACCTCCTTTTTTCTTGATCCAGGCCATCTGGACATTTACCTGACTGTAGAAAGGTAACCATGTCATGATACCAGTTAGTTGGAGTGTGAAAATTAGTTGGTTGGACTTGTTCAAGGGCATACACTGTGTCATTTTCAGCTCCAAAGTCTGCTATCATCTGTTCACACAATCCATTACCTCATACCAACCTTCTGATGTTGATGTCAATGTCATATTCTATGACTTTTGTGATCCACCCAGCTCTCTTCTCACTGACATCTCTGCTCAAAAGAAACTCTTTCACACTGGGATGGTTCACCATTAATTGTATTTTGTGGTTTGAAAGCATGTGCCTAATTTTTTTAAGATCTTTCACCACAACAAATACCTGTTTCTCAACAAAATCGTACCTGAGCTCATATTCCTTGAGGGGTTGGTTGAAGAAAGCAATTGGCTGCTCCATTTTTTCTTCATTTTGTTGTATCAGGACTATTGATATGCCCACCTTGCCTCCAAAGGCATAAAGGATAAAATCCTTTCCATACTTAGGGTTCACTAACATAGGAGCTTGTGTGATGGCTTGTTTGACAGCTTCAAAACTATCCTTGCCTTCTTTTGACCATGTGAAGGCAGCATTTTTCTTTAGCATGGAGGTGAGAGGCTTTTCTATTGAAGCAAAACTAGGTATATATGAAATTAATCTTGCCTAGGAATCTTTGCAAGCCCTTCTTATGATTGGTAAGGGGAAGGGACAAAATTGTGTTGGTCCTTTCTGGGTCAATGACAAGTCCTTCTTTTCAAACTATGTGTCCCAACAAATTACCTTCTGGGACAAAAAATACACACTTCATTGGATTCAATGATATGCCATATTCTCTGCATCTTTCAAAGACTTTTCTCAAATGACCTAAATAATTGGTTGTATGTTTATAATACATAGTCAAATCATTAATATATACTAGAATGATATCATTGATTAGGCCTTTGAGGGCCAAATCCATTGCTCTTTGGAAGATTGCTCCAGCATTAGTCAACCCAAAAGGCATCTTTTGGTAAGCCAAGGTACCCCATTTGGTGGTAAAGGTCATTTTGTACTGATCTAATTCTTTTACAAGAATCTGGTTATACCCTGAGTATCCATCTAAGAGTGAAAACCTTTTAGCTCCTTCCATTGTTTGTAAGATATATTCCATTGAAGGAAGTGGGTAGTGGTCTTTAAGGGAGGCCTTGTTTAGGTCTCTAAAGTCCACGCACAGTCTGATTTCTCCATTCCTTTTCCTAAATGGAACCAGGTTAGCTACCCAAGAGGAGTGTTTGATTGGATAGATAATTTTGGCTTCTATGAGATTGGACAACTCTTTCCTCATTAATGACTCAATTTTGGGATTGACTGGCCTTTGTTTTTAGCGGACATGTTTTGCATTGGGATCTAAATCAATAGTATGTTGAATTAAGCTAGGATCAAAACATTTTAAATCCCTATAATCCTAAGCAATTAAATTATCAAACTCATTACAAAGCTGAACAAAACCTTGTCTTTCAGCTTGATCACATACCTTGTCATGCTTTAGAAATCTGCCTTGTGCAATCTCCACCTCTTCATAGTCTTTTTTTACTATCATGTTCATTTTCTCCCTTTTGGGTTGATCATCAACACCAAAAATGTTTTCTAGGGTGATCAATCCCTTGGGCAATTTGTTTGTCTTTAGCTAGATCACTTGATCACCATATTGTTCTTGCAATTTTGACTGATTACTAACAGCGAACTCTGCTTCCTCTTGCAAGAAATTGATAGTTTGCTGGTCATTTTCAAATACCTGCCAACTAGATACATTATCAGGTGCAGCAAGCCCCACTACAACCTTCACATGTTGATTTGAGTTTTATTTGACATTCTTGGGAATGTCAAACTGGGCACCAATTGTAGCCAGCCTGTCAGCATCTTTGTTTCTTTCTCTAGGTACTACCTGGATATTGAAGGCATCAAAGTCTTCAACCAAATCCTAGACTCTATGTTTATATGACTTCAACGAGTCATTCTTTAAAGCACTCTAAGTTCTGATTTGGTGGACAACCAACTCACTGTCACCAAATACCTGTAAAATTTGTATTCCTCTCTTCTGCGTTAACGCATGCCTTGAATCAAGGCCTCATATTTGTCCACATTGTTGGTGTAGATGAACTGAAATATGAAAGTAGAGAAATAACAATCCTTTTGGGGTGAAATCAGCACTACACTAGCAGCTGCTCCATTTTTGCTTCTAGAGCAATCAAAATACATCTGCCAAAGCCCACTTGAATCTCCTTTTGGCTTCACAAGGTTAGGGATGATGGCATCTTCATCATGGATACAATACGTACCCAACCCTGTTTCTTCTATATGGCCAGGAGTATCAAATTGAAAATAATTTTCCCATTCATCAAGCAGTATATCTGGAATTTCTTCCATAGGTGTGGTAGCCTCATGCATGTTGTTGTCATCTTCCTCTAAATCATGGATTGTGCAGTTCATGTTGATAGGGTTAGGGGAATAAGGATCTATATGATCTTTGGCAATGGGCTCAACCTTAATAGTCACCTTAGTGCCACACCTTGTCCTAAACAACATATGGGACCAATCAGAGGATAGGTATCTGTTGATGTGGATGTTGGTCACACATGAACAGACAAAACAAAAGTTACACAACAACCCTTGTTTATCTTGAAAGATACGATGAATTCAAAGAATTCATGATCCCAAGTCTCTGATGATTAGTTCATAATCTGCTGATGTTACTCAGTGATTGATGTGTATTGTTGTTTTCCATTTTGGGGTCTTACGTAGATCTGTAGATTATGCCTCTGCAACAATGCTTTCAGACAAAGGGGGTACTCTACACAAATTATTCATTCAAAGGCTATTTCTAAGTGGATATCTGCATGAGTTCTACCCTTATCATTGATTCTTTGCATGATATTTTCAACAGTACATGCATCTAGCTCAACAAATATGCTAATGATATTCAATTGTCTACGGGATGTCAGCATATTCCTCTATTCTACTTAATATTTATCATGATATGTAGTCATGGAAGTGATTTCTATGAAATTAAAATGAGAAAAAAGGGTTAGAGAGAGAGATTCCTAAAATTACTTGACTGAGATCACTGATCCACATACATGTTCCCATAGAGCAATGAAGAGAAGAAAACTAGAATCATACTTCACCAGGACATTCCACAAATCAGCATGATCCAGTGTAAATCTTTAGAGGTAGAGTTGACAACAACATGCAATGAAATGAAAGCGCTTCTATAGAACACAGCATTCAACAGTACATATCCAGAAGTCAACTTGAAGATTAGTCAAGGTTTACAATCAGGATGTAATATGAAGCTTCATCTCCATACAGTATGTTCATAAAACAAGTACATTTACAGTCATCTGAGGAGAGAACCTTGAATGTTTCAACAATTCAGTCCTCAGTAGTCTCGGTAATCCGCCTATTTTAGTAGTGAAATCTCTAGACAAACATATGCCAAAGTATGCAGGGAAGTCGATGACTAAAATATCTTGTAAAATAGAATAGCCAGGGCATGCATGTAGGGTAAGCTTCAAATCCTTAACAACACCTATTGTATTAACAATGGTACCATCTAGTTGCACTACCCCTTTACTCACAGGCTCATATTTAATGCCTAATTGATCAGTTATGTTTTTAGGCATAACAGAACTACCAACCCCAAAATAAATCATGCAATTATAAAACAATTTATTATCGATGATCAGAGAGACATAGAAAGGAGGGAGCTTACTAATTTTTCTTGTGCTTGCCTCCTCTTTTCGCTGGCATAGGTTCGCGGGGATAGCTTCTTTTTCTCTTGTTGTCTCTTTGGCAGGCTGATTGTTGTTAAGGCCTCCTGTAGATAGGGCCTCCCACATAGTGACATTCAGCTTAGTCTTTTTCATCTAATTGACTATGCTAAAAGGAATATGACCAACCTTCTAGTATACCTTTGTGACAACAATGTCAACTTTTGATTGTTGACCAACCTGGGGCTACTATTCTAGCGATAGTTTTATTCTCCCAACATCCTGCTATGTTTGTGTTAAAGGAGTCTTGGTTGTTGTACCTTCGTTTCTAGTCATTGAGGATGCATGAGAGGTAGATGCTTGACCAACTATAGGAATTGATGCATCCTCAGTCTCTCTTCTTTTTTCTCTTGTGTTGTATGTTATTGGACTCGTACCCTGATTAACACCACAAAAGTCATCTTGTGTCCACTTTACCAGGGTAGATTTTTTTTCATTTGCTCTTGTCCTCCCCCAATCTCTTGATTAGAACTAGGTTGCTGCTCTAGAAGGACTGATGGGTTTTGCACTATCAAGGCCTGGTTTAACTATCCACTTTGGCATAGTTCTTGGTCATGGGGATGATTGCACAGATAGCACCAATCATTGCCTTGAGCTAAACTATTTTGAATAGGCACAAGAGGTCCCGATGTGCTTGCAGCATTAGGATTGATGGCATTTAAGGGCCTAACGTAACTAGGTTGATTATGTCTTTGCATATTACCTTGGTATGGCTGCTTGTTGGGCTATTGGGCCTGATTGAAGGGCTGATATGGCCTACTGGATTAAGCCTGCTGCCTTTTCAGTACCATTAACTCATTTCCAAAGTTTTGCAACAAGGTCTTAACCTCATGCAACTCATTTGGAGATGTAATCAAAAAGGTTGTAGGGGTGACTATTGTAGGAATTGGAGTCACACATGGCTAGATGATATGCACATCTAGAAATAAAGGCATTGGGGGTCTTGGAGCGATCTTCCCAACTTGAATCAAACAATTCTTAGCCCTTATTGCTATATCATATGCATCTGGCAACACAATCCCTCCCATAGATTGAATCATGATAGCAATATCACTATTTAGAGACTTCATGTAATATATAAAGGTAGTATTAGGAGAGGGCTTCACCAACAATGGAATCCTATCCCATGTCTTCTAAAATCTGTAGTTGAAATCCACCATAAACTCATGGGGAGCCCTTTTTATTGTTGCTAATTGTTCCATCAAAGACAGGTGGTCACTTTTATCTTCAAAGTGTTGGCAAAGTCTTGTTCCTAAATCCTCCCAATTATGAATGGAGTTACCTGGCATACCTCTATACCATTAGAGGGCTTTTCCTTTAAAGGAAGAATCCAGAAGTCTCACAGCAACATTGTCTTCAGTGACATTGTGGGCAGAGCACACACTAGCAATAACTTAGATATGTTTAGCAAGTGTAGTAGAGTTTTGACCATTAAAAAATGGAATAGCTTTCAAAGATGAAGTAGGAATATCATCATACTATGCTAGGTCCCCCCATTGAAGGTGACAAAAGGAAGGTTTCTTTCCATATTAGGGATATTCAAATTGATTATGGGTATGTGCAGGGTCCTTCTTGAATACTAGAATCTAATAGGAGGGGGTGTGGACTGGGCCTTTGAAGGAGAGGAACCAACACTCCTATTATCTCTCACAAGTGACCTAGATAATCTACTTCTCCTTTTTGAATCAGTAAAAGATAACTCTACAAATTGGAAATTACCTGAAGAAGAATCTCTAGTTTGCACTCTAGGCATGAAATGTTGAACTGGTTCGAATACTAGACCAGCAGAGTCACCAGGGGCTTGTTGAATGCTTCCACAATAGAAAATGAACTAAGAAAAACACCAAATCTTCTTAGTTTAGCTCTTACTCAGAGTAGAGAGTCCCACCAGGCATGCCAGAAACTGTTATCACCTGGAATTACACCCTACTTGAACCATGTTCAAGCATTCCAATGACACAATGGGATTGATCTCAAGGTGTGAGACCTTAAATATGAGATCAGACCTCCAGAGAAGGCTAGTTCCTCTTTCTGAGCTTAAGGATCAAAGAAAGATAGCTAAATCTAATGCTATTGATCACAGGAAAAAGGGGAGAGGAAGAAACTAAAATTGAAAGAGAGGTAGTGCACTAGATTTAGAGTATTAGTTGAGATTGACATAAGGGTAAGTGCAGGAAGATGGGGGGCCAAAAAGGGGTCTTAAGTGGCCACTTTTTTTCTAAAATTAGGAAATACTAGCCTTGGATGAGAAATTGAGCATAGTTACACTCAAAATTTGGAGATACAACCAAAACAATGTTTGTAGTGCTCCGAGGCTACTTTCTAAACTACTATTTTTTTTTTAAAATGGCATAGATTAAGGGGTTCAAAAGAGGGAGCCACAGAAATTGGTGTTGTTTCTGTCAAAAAAACATAACATAGCATGTTTTGTGGCTCCCTCAAAAGGTCAACTTTTTTTTGGTATTTTTAAAATCGCTTCAGTGAGAAATTAGCTAATAGCATGTAGTTTATGCCTGATTTTTCTGATAATTTTTTGATGAATATTTGATTTTTTACTAATTTTCAAAGTGGACACATCCTAAAAAATAGAATTTTGGCCGTGCTAGCCCTATAAATTTTGAAAACTAATCAAAAACCATTTTTTTTTGAATATTTGTAGAATGGAGTCTAGTTTCTAAATATGTAATTTTTTTGAAATTTCAATGAATAGTTAATTTACAATGAATAAAAGACCAAACAGTGGTTTTTGCCCAAAAACGGACACACAAACAAAAGAAATTAAAGATGAAAGGCTTAACATTGTTAAAATGTGAAAAAAATTACATCGTCAGATAGCTGAGAGAAAGCCTAACATTACCCAGGTGTTCGATTTGTTTGACCTTGAAACACGTGCAAATCTGAGGGTTAGCACGAACGAAATTATGTAAAATCTTGAAGAATATGGAAAAACACGTCTGTTACTGTTCAAAAGGCACTCCAAGCCTTTGGGTTGGAAATCCAAAGAAAATGCCAAGCCCAAGGCTTGGGATTCCCAAAGCAAGACATAACGCGAGCGCGTTATAACGCGCTCGCGTTATTCTTTTCTTTGCATTTTTCCTTTTCCACAAAAGTTTGTGCTATTTTTCATATTTTAAATAACGCGAGTGCGTTATGTTCAACTTAAAAAAATTTATGTTTAAGGCTATTAATCATGTATATATGTATGCCTATATGTATGTATGTATGTATCTATGTATGCCTATATGTATGTATGTATAGTGTCAAGGGTAGAGATGGGAGTGAGCCAGATAGGGGAGGAGAGGGGTGGATAAGGATTGAGTGATTAAGGTTTAAGGTTAAGGGTTGAGCATTTAGGGATAGGATTTAGAGTTTAGGGATAAGGGATTAGAGTTTAGGACCTTGAGGGATTAGGGTTTAGGGTTGAGGCTTTAGGGATAGTATTTAGGGTTAAGGGTCGAGGGATTAGGGTTAAGGTAGAGTGTTGAGGGTAGAGGGATTAGGGATAGGGTTTAGGGTTGAGGGATTAGGGTTTAAGGTATAGTTTAGTAGTTCTTGTGGATAGAACCACTAAACAATGGGAGATTATTTGCCTGTTTCATAACAATATACCTCCCCTAAGTGCGGGGTGGACAGCAAGAAACATAGATGTACCCCAATGCAAAGCTTTTCTCATAATGATCATCCTTCTGATTTCAACTATTAATTACTCACTGTGGATGTACCATATGCAAAGCTTTTCTCATAGTGTGTACACCTATTGGCATAATGAACCCCAAATGGGCCAGAAAAACATGCCATATAACATTACTAACATTAAAAAAGTTCATAGCCATTTTTCTGACATATTCTTGCAACTTAAATATCTTTTAGACAAGAGTGTCAAAAATGATGGGTTTAACAACCTAACATAAGGCAAAGCAGTTTTGTTGGGTTTAGGGATAGGGTTTAGGGTTGAGGGATTAGGGTTTAGGGTTGAGGGATTATGGTTTAAAGTATAGTGTTGAGGGTTGAGGGTTTAGGGATAGGGTTTAGGGTTGACGGATTAGGGTTTAGGGTTGATGGATTAGGGTTTAATGTTGAGAGTTGAGGGTTGAGGGTTTAGGGATAGGGTTGATGGTCAAGGGATTAGGGTTAAAGTAGAGTGTTGAGGGTAGAGGGATTAGGGATAGGGTTTAGGGTTGAAGGTTTCACGATTGAGGGTTGAGGCTTTAGGGCTGAGGGTTAAGGGATTGGGATTTAAAACATAGTGTTGAGCGTCGAGGGTTTATGGATAGGTTTTAGGGTTTAATTTTTAAGGGTTAAGGGTTGAAGGATAGTGTTTAGGGTTTAGGGATAAGGGATTAGGGTTTAAGGTATAGTGTCAAGGGTTGAGGGTTTAGGAATAGGGATAGAGTTTAGGGTTTAGGGATGAGGGATTAGAGTTGAGGGTTGAGGGATTAGGGTTGAGGGTTGAGGGATTAGGTTTAAGGTATAGTGTCAAGGGTTGAGGGTTTATTGATAGTGTTTAGGGTTGAGGGTTGATGGATTAGATTTTAGGGTTGATGGATTAGGGTTTAAGGTATAGTGTTGAGGGTTTAGGGTTTAGGGTTGACAGATTAGGGTTTAGGGTTGACGGATTAGTGTTTAATGTCAAGGTTAGGGTTAGAGTGTCAAGGGTAGAGGGATTACGGATAGGGTTTAGGGTTGAAGGTTTAAGGATTGAGGGTTGAAGCTTTAGGGATGAGGGTTTAAGTCTTAAGATATAGTGTCAAGTGTTGAGGGTATAGGGATAGGGTTTAAGTTTTAAGGGTTAAGGGATAGGGATTAGGGTTTAAGGTATAGTGTTGAGGGTTGATGGTTTAGGGATAGGGTTTAGGTTTGAGGGATTAGGGTTTAGGGTTGATGAATTAGGGTTTAATGTTGAGAGTTGAGGGTTGAGGGTTGAGGGTTGAGGGTTTAGGGTTTAGGGTTCAAGTTTTAATGGTTGAGGGTCGAGGGATCAGAGTTAAGGGTTGAGGGATTAGGGTTTGATGTTGAGAGTTGAGTACATTAAGGTTCGAGGGTTAAGGGTTTTGGGATAGGGTTGAGGGTCGAGGGATTAGGGTTAAAGTAGAGTGTCAAGGGTATATGGATTAGAGATAAGGGATTAGGGTTTAAGGTATAGTATCAAGCCCGTTGAGGGTCTAGGAATAGGGATAGCATTTAGGGTTTAGGGATGAGGGATTAGAGTTGAGGGATGATGGATAAGGGTTGAGGGTTGAGGGATTAGGGTTTAAGGTATAGTGTTGAGGGTTTAGGGATAGGGTTTAGGGTTGAGGGATTAGAGTGAAGGGTTGAGGGATTATGATTTAACATTGAGGGTTGAGGGTTGAGGCTTTAGGGTTTAGGGTTTAGGGTTTAGGGATAGGATTGAGGGTTGAGGGATTAGAGTTAAGGGTTGAGGGATTAGGGTTTGACGTTGAGGGTTGAGTACATTGAGGTTTGAGGGTTAAGGGTTTCAGGATAGGGTTGAGGGTCAAGGGTATAAGGATTAGGGATAGGGTTGGAGGGTTTAGGGATAAGGGATTAGGGTTTAAGGTATAGTATCGAGCTTGTTGAGGGTCTAGGAATAGGGATAGCATTTAGGGTTTAGGGATGAGGGATTAGAGTTGAGGGATGACGGATTAGGGTTGAGGGTTGAGGGATTAGGGTTTAAGGTATAGTGTTGAGGGTTTAGGGATAGGGTTTACGGTTGAGGGATTAGAGTGAAGGGTTAAGGGATTAGGATTTGACGTTGAGGGTTGAGGGTTGAGGCTTTAAGGTTTAGGGTTTAGGGATAGGGTTGAGGGTCGAGGGATCAGAGTTAAGGGTTGAGGGATTAGGTTTTGACATCGAGGGTTGAGGTTTGAGGGTTGAGGGTTTAGGGATAGGGTTGAGGGTCGAGGGTTTAGGGTTGAGGTAGACAAGGAGCGACTGAGAGACATAGAGAGGGGAGAGGTAGAGAGGTGAGGGGGAGAGATAAGTGAGATATAGAATATGAGCTAATGGAACTAGAGGTGAGATATTGTAAAGGTGCTATCGAAGGTGAGATAGGCACAAATATTAATGGATCAATCTATAGCAGGACAAAACGCGAGCCAGTAAACAATGGGAGATTATTTGCCTATTTCATAACAATATACCTCCCCTAAGTGCGAGGTGGACAACAAGAAACATAGATTTAGGGTTTAGGGATAGGGTTTAGGGTTGAGGGTTTAGGGTTGAGGGTTTAGGGATAGTGTTGAGGGTTGAGGGTTTAGGGATAGGGTTTAGGGTTGAGGGATTAGGGTTTAGGGTTGATGGATTAGGGTTTAATGTTAAGAGTTGAGGGTTTAGGAATAGGGATAGCATTTAGGGTTTAGGGATGAGGGATTAGGGTTGAGGGATTAGGGTTGAGGGTATACAATAAATAAACTAGAATTTAGGCAGGGTTGGGAAAATTTTGTGAATCATCATGGATTGGAGATTAGAGATTTTGTTGTGTTCAAGTACATATCCAAGTCATATTTTAAGGTTAAGATATTTCAAAGAATAGGGTGTGTGAAAAATATCAATGCTATTCAACTTATGAATACCAACATTGATACAAATAAAAGATGCCCTTTTTCTTAACAGAATATGCAGATCAAGTCAACCAATGGGCAGCAAGTTGCTGAATGAATTGGTTTCTGATGGGGAAAACAACAATGATGTTGAATCAATGGAAGAAAATCAAAATTAGGGTTGAGGGTTCAGGGATTAGGGTTGAGGATTAAGGGTTGAGGGATTAGGGTTTAGGGTATAGGGTAGAGGGTAGAGGTTTGAAGGTTGAGGGATAATGTTCAAGGTTGAGTGTCCAAGGTTAAGTGTAAAGGGTATATAGGTTTTAAGGGTTTAAGGTTTGAGGGATTAAGGGTTTAAGAGTTCAGAGATTAGGGTTTAAGGCATAGTGTCGAGTGTAGAGGGTTTAGAGACAAGGTTTATGGTTGAAGGTTTAAGGGTTGAGGGTTGAGGCTTTAGGGCTGAGGGTTAAGGGATTAGGGTATAAGGTATAGTGTTGAGGGTAGAGGGTTTAGGATTTAAGGTTTAAGGGTTGAGGGTTGAGGCCTTAGGGATAGGGTTTAGTGTTTAGGTTAAGTGAGACACCTAGATGACTAAGGACAAATGAAGAGGTAGATAAGGAATGACTGAGATACCTAGAGAGGGGAGAGGTAGAGAGGTGAGTGGGAGATGGAGGTGAGAGATAGAGAGGTGAGGCGAGAGATAGAATAAAATGAGAGTGAAGTTGACAACTTGAGGGAAATATGGGTAAGGAGGAGGGAGAGAGGTGGAGAGGAAGGGAAGTATCTAGAGAGCCCTGAGAGATATACAAGTGAGAGACCTACAACCTAGGGAGAGAGGGGTGAGAGAGATAAGGGAGAGATGGGGGTGAGGCAGATAGGGGAGGAGAGGGGTGGATAAGGGTTAAGGCTTTAAGGCTTTAGGGTTTAAGGGTCAAGGGTTTAGGGTTTAAGGGTTGAGGGTTTAAGGGTTGAGGTATTAAGGGTCTAAGGGTTGAGGGATTAGGGTCTAAGGTATAGTGTTGAGTGTTGAACCCTAATCCCTCAACCCTCGACACAATACCTTAAAACCCTAATCCCTCAACCTTGGGGTCTAAGGTATAGTGTCGAGGGTTGAGGGATTAGGCTTCAACCCACGACACTATACCTTAAACCCTAATCCCTCAACCCTTAGACCCTAATCCCTCAACCCTTAGACCCTTAATACCTCAACCCTTAAACCCTAAACCCTTGACCCTTAAACCATCAACCCTTATCCACCCCTCTCCTCCCCTATCTGCCTCACTCCCATCTCTCCTCTATCTCTCTCACCCCTCTCTCCCTAGGCTGTAGGTCTCTCACTTGTATATCTCTCAGGGCTCTCTAGATATTTCCATTCCTCTCCACTTGTCTCCCTCCTCCTTACCCATCTTTCCCTCAAGTTGTCAACTTCACTCTCTCATTTTATTCTATCTCTCCCCTCACCTCTCCATCTCTCACTTATATCTCCCCCTCACCTCCATCCGTCCTTAGCCATCTAGGTCTCTCATTTAACCTTAAACCCGAAACCCTATTCCTAAATCCTCAACCCTTAAAACTTAAATCCTAAACCCTATCCCTAAACCCTTAACCCTCGACACTATAACTTAAACCCTAAACCCTATCCCTAAAGCCTCACCCCTCAACTCTTAAACCTTAAACCCTAAACCCTCTACCCTCGACACTATACCTTAAACCCTAATCCCTTAACCCTCATCCCTAAATCCTCAACCCTCATCCCTTAAACCTTCAACCCTAAACCTTCTACCCTCAATAGTATGCCTTAAACCCTAATCCTTCAACCATTAAACCCTTGACCCTTAAACATTGGGCAAACTTTTACAAAAAAGAAAAAAATGCAAAGAAAACAATAACGCGCTCACGTTATAACGCAAGTGAGTTATACTCGCGTTATAACGCTCGCGTTATAATGCGAGTGAGTTATACTCATGTTATAACGCGCTCGCGTTATAGCGCGAGCGCATTATGGTTTTGTGTTGCCAAGCCAAAGGCTCGGCAACACCAAGCCATAACGCGAGCACACTATAACACGAGTGCTTTATAATGCGCTTGCGTTATGGCTTTTTAAAAAGTTTTAAGAATTTGGCCACTTTTTGGCCCCCCATCTTTGTGCACTTACCCATAACACAGTAATTATCTCAAAGACCAGATAAAGCAACACAAACTCATATGATCCTTAATGGAGGTTAAAATAGAATACTGAAACCTATAAAGGAATCATTTTATCCACAAGATAAGTGAGTAGTATTCAAACAAACACAGTGTAAGAATATGAGAGAGGCAGAATCAGTTGCTTATATTGATCATAAAGGCTAAATAGCCATTACAAAGAGGGAAAAGAATCATTACAGGCATGAAATAGACACAAAATGATAGACTTTCCTTCATTGTTGAACTGGTATAGAGACATAGAAGGCTTGGACAATAGTGCAACTCATCAAATCCACCCAATTCTAGAAAATACCACCAGGTCTGAACCTATAAACTAATCCTTCTATCCAAATAATAACCCAGAACCAACTCACCCAAATACATCTTTTACACGTGTATATATAACCTTTTCATTCACTATACAACACTGGCATTGGAATTCAGTTAATAAATCATGCCCATGTTGTATTGTCCCCTAGTATTTGTAATGTCCCCTTCTAGATTTGCCCTAAATTAAACCCTACAATCACAATTATGGTTAGGGAGATGACTTATAGGTAGTTATTTCTTCATTATGCTCTTGAATATGAATCTATTTATTCACTCACTCCACTCAATCATAGTGAGAATGGTGCTGAGCAACATGGCAAGACAATGACCAGTCAATAGTACCTCCATGCAGGCCATTATGGGGGCATGGCAGGTTGTTACTCAGTTCCCCCTCCATACAGGCCCTAACGGGGGGTTTGGTAGGATCCAAGCTGTCATACAAAGCCTCCATACAGGCCCTTATGGGGTGTATGGACAGTGTACAGATCAGACTTGCCCCCAAACAAGCCCTTAGGGGGGCATGGTAGGGTTGCCTCCACATTGTCTACTCATCATCCCTCTATGATGGGTGAGTTCTATTCATGTAAATCACAGTAGTATCAATAAATCATTTGATAAGCATTGTTCGGATCTACTAAATGATATCCTTTTGATGCTTTAACAATTTAATTGACTTATATAAATATATTCTTTTGGTGCCTTAGTAGTCTAGATGACTGTTATAAATATATCCTTCTGCAGATCCAAGGTCTATTCTTATTACTGAATATAATTCCTTATAATCTAGTACTTGCTAATATGATGAGACTGTTATCTGTATACGTATGTTATACTTTGTTTTTTTAGAAATATATCTTATTTGATGCCCTTGCCTGTTCACTAGTTTCTTTTGCTTATTGTTGCAAGCTTAGAACTTCAAACTAATGATGTATTTCCTTATGATTGTTGCTACTGAATAGAACTCAGAACTGATCTATATTTATTCAGCCTAGAGGCTCTGTCAGAAGATTTGCAGGTTTTGAATGTTGATTGTGCCCTGACATGTCTGCAAAATTCATAGGGGAATGTCCACATGCCTGGGTACCTAAAACATTAATGAGGAAAGGTCTAAAATCCTTTCCTAGCACCTTCAAATCCATTTTATCCCTCCTTTGTACTGGTGCATTGAAGATTTTCATTGTTCCAACCACCTGCATTTGACTTTGGCTCGCAACATTAATTTCTGGGTACCTACATCATCCTGCAACAATGGTACAATTTCAAGAAATCACGCCTTACAAAAGCTTTTACAACACTTTAAAATGTTTCATATTTTGAATTCTCCCTTTCACACCCTTACTATTTCCCTTCATCAGTGAATTCGCCTTTCAGCGAACTCTCAATCGAAGAACTTTTGGGTCACGAACCACTAAGTTCACCAACAAGTACTTAGTCTTTCTCCCTTCAATCTTTCCCTTGCCTTGGTTTTCACCTTATGTCTTCATTAGATTTCCATATTTAGTCAGTGATTTCATTGATCAGCAAACCATTTGGTTTGCCAACTTTCATTTCCTCAATGGCTTTTCCCTTTTTGTCTTCCTTTGTCCCTTGCTTCTCCTTTTAGTCGATGATTTCGCCAATTGGTGAACTTGTCGATCGGTGAACCATAGGTTTTCCAACCTCAAAATTTTCTGACTAAGGCAAAACCTTCACCCTGCCTTTGCCTTAGAACATAAACCTCCCACTATCTCTTTAGTCGGCGATTTCGTTGATCGGCGAACTTAAGGTTCGCCAAACTCAAATTTTGCTAACTAAGGCAAAACAATTAGAATTTTTAGGATTTTTAAGGGGGGGCTTTCTTCCATTTAGGCTTTCTCAGATCAGATATTTCTGATGGAAGAAAGGAAGGATTTAAGGGGCTCCTGGGCTATTTTGGCTGGGCTAAAATATGACAACAGTAGGTAAAGGATAAAGAAACACATCTTGTAAAGGAACATGAGAGTGAATTGGAGAAATTAAAAAATGATTGGTTCATTACATATATGAATCAAAAGGAGAAATTGCAGCAATTGAGTAAGGAAAAAATAGAAAATGAAAAGTTGAATGAGGAAAATAGGGTTTTGAGGGACAGAATTTAGTTAATTTCAATTTTTGTGAGTAAAATGCTACAGTGTAGGCCCCCTACGAGAGTTCATGCATTATGGCTATAGGAACATTTTCACACTTGCTATAGATAAATAGAGTGATTGAAGGATCATTAGAAAACCTAGATATACCTATAGCATTTTGTGAATCTTATTTAGGAAGTGAAGTTGAAATAGAAACGAATCTGCTATGTGAGTTGTATTTGGATAACTTTATTTTATCTGATAATAAAGACTGGAATCCCAATCTGTACATGGGAGATGTTCAACTAAAAGCATTTTGTTATTTTGTCCAAGGACAAATAGAAAAAGGATTGGAGAAGAAGAGGTATGACAACATGGAGAGATATGCAAAAATTATGATAAGAGGGGAACATATTATGGTGAGGGAAGTGTTCCATAATCTATATAGATTTACAACTAATAAAGAAACCATGGACATGAAGTAGGGCACCAAGGATAAAGTGATTGAGGTAGTTGAAGGAATATTACTACATACCACAAATAGTAGACCATTGTAAGGATTGATGGGATGAGATCACACCCAGATTGAAAAGAAAAGAGCCCTTAGGTTATCCAAATTTTTAGCTAGCTATTACTAGGGCAAGACAATAGATAAGCAGGGAAAATTTTAGTGGTGATTTATCGCCAAATGATGATTTTTTGACTTTTGGGGGGTTGAAAATGGTGAATATTATTGTCTTTGGCAGTATATGGTTTTGCCCAAATTTGATTATATTTTCAGGCCCATAGCTTCATATTTCCCATAAATTGATATTTTAAAATCCTAAAATAGCATTAGATCACCATACAATTTATTACAATTTGGTCTCGATCGCCAACATATTATAGAGGAAACTTTTAGTTAGGTTTCAATCGCTGACTTTTTTACATATATTATGGGCATAAGGTGGTGCGATCGCCAGTGAAATTATACAAAAAATTAGGGAAAAGGGGACATGATCACCAGTGAAATTATAATCAATTAAGGGTAAATGGTGGTGCATTCGCCAATGATATTATAGTGAATTTTGGGAAAACATGTAATATTTCCATGCAATGATAGGTATATTTGGAAAAACATTTATTATAGCCATTGAATTATAGGCGGTTCTTATAAAACATGGCCCATCACCTTAGAATTATAGGTCTTTTAGGGTTAATGTGTTTAATCACCTATTGCAAAATGTATTATGACTATGTAGTATGAAGTGAAATTTATGCAAAACAATATTCCATTCACTCTTTCGGCATTCAATTTTGGATTCACCCATTTCATGATACATTACAAATTTGTAATTTCTGGTCTTGTGGAGTGTCATTTGATCAATCTACCGTGAGCTGTTTAAAAGTTGGGGAATAGACAGGTTGCAACTCAACTTCATTCTTCCATTCCATGTGAGTAACTAAAACATATTTTTTAATTTGCAGCACATTTTGTATTGTATATCGTATGATGAATCTCTATAATAGTAGTTCTACTTCTCATGTGTGCCTATCATCCTGCATATTTGTCATGAGTTGATATTGATTTAATTTTTTTATAGTTAGTTTGATATTTCTTTTTACATAAACTATATCAATAGTCCCCACTGTATTTCCTTCCAAATAAATATATGTCAATGGTTTTTCCTATATGTCCCTTACCTCCTTTCCACAGAAAGGTGAAAGGCACATATTTTATTTAACCCACACCATCGAATCAAACCAAATCAACGGTTTGTGGAGATGTTGAGAGAAAATAAAGATGCAAAGATGAGGCATTGCCATTGGTCGAAAAATATTACATGTCCACTGTCATTTGGGGGCACACAATGATTTTAATTTAAATGTCTACAAACTTCAATCCACTACTGGGTCCACATGTATAAATTTATTAAAATCCTGTAGTACTAAACCCACATGTTTTATTTATCCTAGGTCGTCTGATCAAACTGCATCAATGGTTGTTAGGGCTCAAAGGCAAAAAAGTAGGTTATCCAAGCAAGAGACAACACCATTAGATAAAAGAGGTGGTGTGTCACTTCTCGGTCCCACGATATTAGGTGTATAGGTCGTAGTTATATGTGTATAGGTCATAGTTACAGGTGTATGATTCTTAGCTGTTGGGGCCTTCTTGGATAAATTTATTAACTTCCTATAGTACTAAACAAACATCTTTTTTTTGTCTTGGCCATCAGATCAAATTACATCAACGCCTCTCAGGCCTCAAATGAGGAAACAAAGATTATACAAGCCATAGACAATACAACTAGCTAGAAAAGGTGATGTGTCAGTCGTTAGGGCCACAGTATTACGGGTATTGATCATTGCTACAGGTGTATAGGTCATACCTATAAGTGTATTCATAAAATCTACAGATGTGTAGGTCTTGGCAAGTTCAACTTGTATAAATTTATTGAGATACCATATATCTAAATGGACATCTTTTATTTATTCTGGGTCATCAGATCAAACTTCATCAATGCCTAACAAGGCTCAAAGGCCAAAATGAAGATTATGCAAGTGAGAAATAGCGCCACTAGATAGAAAAGGTGATGTGTGTGTCGGTGGGCCTATAGTATTTGGTGTATTTGTAGTAGTTGTTGAACCCCACTTGTAATGATTTATTTATGCCCGCAGGTCATAATCAACTCGTATTAATAAATTGAAGCCACATGTTTTATTTATTCGGAACTATTAGATCAAACTATATCAATGGATCGTGGGGCTTCAATGAGAAAATAAAGATGGTCAAAGTTGGGGGCAGCGCCATTCACTAGAAAAATGTGACGTGTCAAATGTCGCATCCCACAGTAATTTTATATTATATTAAATGTTCTTTATTATATATTTTTTAATTATGTTTTATAAACATATGTTTATTATTATTTTATATTGTTCATTGTTATTTTATATTGTTCATTATTTGATTATTTTTAGGAGCTCATAGTATTAAAAAAATGCCGAAAGTTTTATTTATTTCGCATCGTGTGATCAAATAGCATCGACAACTCACGGTACTCCAAGCATAAAACAAAGATAGTCAAAGCGGAAGGTTGCACCATTGGTAAGAAAAGGTGACATGGCAATTGGTTGTGTGTGGAGTATTCTTAATTAAATGTAAATGATTAAATTAACACTTTGATTCTTTGTGATAGCAATTAAAAATTAAAATACATGTGTTGTCTTCTTTCTCTATAAGAAGTTCAATTTTCTTCATTTCATTTAGTAGAGATTGAATTTGCATCTTTGAGAAGACTACTTTAACACTTTTTTAACAATGTCAAAGAAAGATGGCATTTTCAAATCTGGAAAATCGAAGAGTGAGAGGAGCCCCATCAAAAAGAAATAAGGCAACCATAAAGTCCTATTTTAATCAACAACAATGATATTCTGCAACAGGTGAGGGTCCATCAAGATTAAATAATGAGGAAAATTTACCTAAGATTGAAAAATTCTATTAGAACAACCTTGACGATGAAGAGGTGTCAAATGAAAATACTAAAGGACGTAGTTCAATCTGACAGTGAAAGCATGTATAATGTGGTGATGATCACACAGGGGGAAATGTCCATGATACTGGTGGTGGCAAACCTAAGTATGAAAGCCTTTTAAACAAATGTAAAGCATGTAAATGGGACATGTCAAGACATTTTTAGCTTGAATGGGTTTCTAAGTATCTGTTCATTGAACCTGTGAAGAATGAAGATGGAGAGGGTGTGCCAAAACTATGTCACTGTAAGATTTGCATCTAAAAATTAAAGAAACACAAGATGTTGCAACTGAAAATAGATACTATTGAGAAGCATGTAGGTAAAGTTTACAAAAAGGTAAATATAAATGGAGAGTTGAAGTCGGTGATGCACTGGAAAATGAAAGATGAATGTGTTCATGCTTGGAATGCAGCCGAGTATGAAGAATATATGCAATTGTAGGCACGACTTACCATTGTTGGAGGTTCCATATCTTCTCTATTTGGAAAGGTTGTGGAAGCGAGTCATTTATCCAAAACTGTACAACTTGCAATTATATTCCATATTTTAAATAGAGGCCTATAGTTGACAGACTTTCTAGAATATAGGAATTTAATGCAATTTATTGGAGCTCCCAACTTTTTGCTCTCTCATTGGTCTATCAGTAGTGGTTAGGAATGTGTTCAGTGTCTAGCTATGGTGGAGAGGCAAGATATAGCAAAGAAATTGAGTTAGACAACTTTCTTTTCCTTGTCTCTGGACGAGGTGACAACCATTGACAATACTTCTTAGGTGTGTATGCACGTTTATAGTGTAAAAAATCATATTAGTCAACCTCATCTACTTGCAGTTTGTAAAATGAAAGAAAATTCTACCTTTGCTAACCTTATGGAAATAGTAAAAAATATCTTGATTGATATTGGAGGCTTGGATGATTTGGCAATCGCAAGGAAGTTGGTTTGTGTTGGTGCAAATGGGGCATCAGTCACGTAGGGTCACAGAAATGGGCTAATTGTTAATTTACAAACATCATGTTCACTATACATGATCAACATACACTACATGAACCACTAAATAAATTTGGATTTTAAAATTGTCAGTCAGTTTCAATCTGTTTCCAAAGTTTCAAAGATCTTGTACACAATGTGTATACATATTTTTGTAGAAGTCCAAAAAGATTTTTGGAGTATCAATGATTTATTGAAGGACTTACTCCAGGTAACAAGCTACTTAAGGATTGGATACTAAGTGGATATCATTACACGAATTGGCAAATAGATTGTTCAAAGAGTACCAATCATTGTTGGGCCTATTCTAAGAAAATTGCATAGATCAGGAAAATAAGTTGGCACTATTCATTGATGTTGAGATATATAGACTCTATCTAGGATTCTTCCCTTGTTGGAAGAAATGAATGTTCTGTCAAAGAAGGTACAAGACTGAACAATGTACATTGCAAAATACTCAAAGCTGCAAAAAATGGTATGTCTTACTTCGGACAATCTATATATCAATCAATCTGAAGCATTTACGGGTCCAAAGTTTACAGGCTAGCAAATAATGATGAACATTGAACACCTAGATAATTTTCTGGAGTAAAATGATGTAGGTGATTTATGCGCATCAGTGTGTGGGTATATAATAGAATTGCACTACTTCAGTAAAGTTGGATAGAGTTCTCAAGTCAAACAAAAAATTGTTACAAGGGAGGATTTTAAAGATCTCATGTCTTTTTTAAAGGATACATTGCAGGAAATTGTGAGAAGTCTATCTTCTGAGATAAGAGAGTGCTTTCCTTAGGATGAACTTCTGAAAGCAATGGCTATATTTTATCCTCAATTATAGAATGCCATTAGTGTGTCCTCTATTAGTTCACCACTAGATTTTCAGAGCAAGGTGAGGTACTTGGATGATCATTTTAGTAGAACGATAGAAATAAATGGAGTACAAATACAAGGAATAATATATATGACAAAACTGGCAAAACAATCTACTCGGTTCACATCAACAATGATTAAATAGTATAAATTGCTCGACCATCCTTTGGAACTAGGTTATGGAAACAATTAGGTTTGAGCAAAATTCTATGATATTCTATTCCAGAATATTTCGAACTTGCAAATTTGTGTCAAACAATGATTATGGGTTCATGGAGGATGAAAGAGTTTTCAGTACATTATCATTTTTGAAGTCAAAGTTGTAAAACAAACTTGAAAAAAAAATTGGAGAATTGTTTGACGCTCTATACGACTAGGTACAATGTTCAAACATTTCCATTTGACAAAGTTATTGCAAATTGGAAATTGAGTTGTGAAAGAAGAGGTGTGACAAATATTTTGTCTCAGTCAAAAGGGAACTAGCCAGAGAATTCAAATAAGGTTTCAGAGGAGCTGGTTGAACCACAAGACGAAGAACAGGAACATGGTTCCCAACCAATGTCAAACACAAGCAACCCAGATATTTGGCAAATTCATGAACTTGATTAATAAAATTTGTTATGGATAATTTCCCTAAAATTTAGAATATGTATTTGCTTTTTATAATTGCCAACTTAGTCTTCCTTTGAAAATATAGTCAATATAATCAATTAGCATGACCATTATTATAATTTATATGTGTGCATGTCTTCATTTCTTTTTATCTTTTTGATAACATGTGTAAACACTGATAATTATATTAAAAATTCCTTGAAGTAACAAAATAAATGGTATCATTAGATTATGATGAAATATCTCCTAGCTAGAGTATAACCAAAGTATCAAAAACACAAAGATATTACAATGAATAGCCTAATATCTGAAAACCCAAAAAATATATGATATTCAATATTTTAACTCATCTAGTGAAATGATGAAGGTCCATTTAGGAGGCTCTAAAACATTTAGATGCACACAATGAATGCAGCGTACGCTACAAACATCAACTATGATGATGGATTGTCCTAACTTCTCTCAAAAATCAGGAAGAAGGCAATGGAGAATTATGAAGAGATTATAAGAACATATCACACATAACACAATATTAAATAAGCCGGTACACTTAATCTTCAACAATCAACACGTGTATGATGTGAAATTGGAAGTTATAAGAAAAATTCATACAATTTTGTGGAACTCTTTAACTTTTGGGGAAAGTACCAAATACTTATGACTTGTCCTACCAAATTACTAAGTTAGTCTGATAGTTGTGAGTTGTGCATCCCAACGTAGACACCTTACACATGCCACTTTTTATTATTTTTATTTGTGACTTATCTGATAATAAATAATAATAGCGGGCATGGTGTGGAACCACATTGAGCAGGTAGGGTTGCAAAGGGCAAGGTGTGAAGGGCTGGAGATTTGAACACAATGGGTAGTGGACATAATCAAAGAGAGTCATGAGGTGTTGACCATTTGAAGGAAAATCTAGACATTTATCACATTTTAAGGCAGTAGGTTGGATTAAATTTTTCAAATAGTTGAAGGGATTTGACAACCAAGTTGCCCTTGATTTCAGTATGGGATGCTAGGAGGATAAAATTGTAATGAGGGCCATTGATTTTCCTTTTGATGTAGAGTCAGTCGCATCTGCTACAGGGTCGCCTAACATTGGGGAGCAGTATTTTCTGGTTGGTAGGCTAGATTTAGAAAGAATTTGCAAGGAGTTTTTGAAGCTAGGAGAGTGAACTCAAATGGTGCCTGGTCCAAGCATCTTGTGGATCTCACTACCAGAACTATGGTTAGAGGTGGCATATGCTCTCATTTAGTATGTGACTTGCGAGAGAAGGTACTCATTTATCTATAGTTCTCATTTTCGTTTAATGGTGCATTTGAGACATGAAATAATCATGAATCTTCCTTATTTTTTATTCAAATCCTTGAGAAAGATGTCTCTAGAAGTGCAAAATGGAAAATTCAAATAGCTAGCGCATTATGGGTTAATTAAGTTGGTAATAGAGGCCTTGAAATGAAGGAAGCCCCAATTAACTTGGGAAGTGTTTGTTGTAACACTTGTCGTACAAGGAGAGGATGTTGCAGAGGAAGATGATCACGCCCCTGTTCATGATGCACATATTTAAAAAAGTAATATACCTCCTACAAGCATGGCTCCAAGAGATAAAGTAAGACCCTCTACAACTGCAACAGGATATATTAGAAAGTGTATGAGACAACATATTTGGACAGAAGAATTTGAACATGGGGATGAACAACACACAAAACCCATACTCCAAAACTGAATATAAGGTCATCTATGAGATTAAGAATTTAACAGCCATGGCTAATAAAAATGCTATAGGATTGGAGAAACAAGATCAATCTGATTCAGAGGTGGAGATTTTGGAAGAAACAGTGTCATGGAGCACTAAATGAAAGAGAACACCTGTAGCTAAAAGTTCTATGATGGAAAATCCTATAGCAAAAATACCTGTAGATAAAGGCTCTATTCTAGGAGAACCTAAATCAGTGATACCCTTAGCAAAAGAAGTCATTGTAGAAAAGGGAGAAGAACTTGTTGATCTTGTTGCTGAAGATATTGAACATGATGGACCTGTAGAAGGGCTTAATGAGTCTGCAGGTCTAATGGAGTTAGAGGAGGCTCATGAGTTGATTAGTAAATAAGAAGACAAGATAAGGGCAGTTAATAATAAAGTTAGAGAATTAGAAGTTACTATAATGTAGGTAAAGGATAAAGAAACACATCTTGTAAAGGAACATGAGAGAAAATTGGAGAAATTAAAAAATGATTGGTTCATTACATATACCAATCAAAAGGAGAAATTGTAGTAATTAAGAAAGGAAAAAATAGAAAATGAAAAGCTAATTGAGGAAATAGGGTTTTAAGGGACAAAATTCAGTTAATTTCAATGCTTGCGAGTAAAATGCTACAATGTAGCCCCCTGCAAGAGTTCATGCATTATGGCTATAGGAACAGTTTCAAAATAATAATGAATTTGACTAATTATACTTGAAACATCTGATTAGATCTAAAGATGAGGCCTACACCACTGAAAAGTATGTTGAATCCGCTTTCCAACGACTATAAATTTGCCCAATTTTGATATGATTTGTCAAAGTTGTGAGAAAATAAAAAAAAATCCCTAAAAAATGGACTTTGAAGGATGGGGGGGTCTATCTAGTGGTCTATAAGCCGCGAGTGGTTAGCAGATATTGTGTTCACATGTATTATTACCACAAATAGTTAGTCTTGGTGTTTGAATGATAGTTAATTTTAGCAGTTACAAAAGATGTTGTCCTTAACATGCAATGTTAGGCCTTGGTGGTTAAAGTAACTATAAATGTTTAAAACAACTGCTAGGATGACCTTTAATGTTTGACTGTGATCGCCAGGGTCATAGTGGCCGCAAACCCTACTGGCAGCTTGTTGAGGTTGGTCGCAAACTGTAAACAAGTTAGCCACAAATGGCCCAGAGTTGGTGGTCAAGGTGTATCAATGAGAAAAGATGTGAAGGGAGGTGGTCACTAATGTGACTCTATCGCCTACCAGAGGGGGTGTAGGGCCCAACAGTGACTGAGGGCTAGATGTCAGTCACAGATGTGACTAAGAGTTTAAGGGCATGGTGGTTTGAGGATTAGGTGCAAGGTCAAGCACTAGCCATTTCCAACGTCGTGATCTAACTATGGTTACATTTGGTAGTTATAGGTAGCATTTAAGGGGCTGTCAGAAAGTCTATAGATTTACCCATAGGCCCTAGTCACATATGTGACCAAGGATCCAGATCAGAGGGGCTACGACCCAAGAAACTAGACTGTGGTCACG
The DNA here is from genome assembly GCA_027924645.1 of Cunninghamia lanceolata. Taxonomy (NCBI): domain Eukaryota; kingdom Viridiplantae; phylum Streptophyta; class Pinopsida; order Cupressales; family Cupressaceae; genus Cunninghamia; species Cunninghamia lanceolata. The sequence continues at coordinate 5,437,588 of BSBN01001047.1, forward strand.
AATGTCACCACATCGTGAACAGAGGGGGCTCAGAGCTTTCAAACAACTAGTGGGTGGGAAAGTTAAAATGTGCCCAGCACACGGGAACCTTTCCCCGACTATAGGCTAAAGCCAATGACCTTCAAATAATTGTTAACACATGTAGATAAAAGATAAAACTAGAATATAACCCGCCCACAACTGATAGACAAAGACCCCAACTACATTCTTTACCCTGCGGACAAAAGCTATATACTAATAGGTAATGGCAGAGAGTCAAATCTGAAGAATGAAAGCAATAGGTACACCGACCATGCAAGAGCCTCCCACAGTACGGATATGCTAGTAAGTGGCTAAAAAAATTTCAAAAATTTTCCAATAACAAAATTTGACAAATTTATATGCTTACTAGGGTTTTTGGGCCTCTCAGATGCAACAATGAGGTTAGATTTGGTGTAGGAGCCTTTCTGTGACAAGTCACCCCCAGATCTTGACAAAAATGCACTCTAACTCACAACAAAAGTCACTAAAACCTTCAAAACAAGCTTAGATCCAGGGACGGGTGTCCCACCAAGCATGCCAAAATGAAGAACAAAAAATGATGAGAGGATAAATACAATAAAGATAATGCAATACAACAATACCTTCAACTCCAATCACTCTTTCTCCTCGACAAAGCAGAAGTAGTATGTACCCTAGTACTACCTAGCTATGTTCATTGATAATATTTGATTGATATGTTGATTGCTCATTCTTGCAGCATAACATTACTTTCAATGCTCATATGTATGATGATTTTGATAGTATGATGTTACTTTGAATGTCGAAGATAATGGCTTGCATGAGGGTTGATTTATAGATGCTTAGCTGATAGGATGAAGGGTTAGGATTAAGAGGTGCAATGGATGGCTAGGATTAAGAGGTGGAGGATTAGGGCAAGGATAGGGCATCCTTATGTGAACGGTTGAGATTAAGAGGTTTAATTTGAATTGTGTGGCTAGGATTAAAAGTTATCTTTGTTGAAATGTGCTAGACAACTGAGAGGAGGGGGTGAATCAGTTGTCCCAAAAACTCAAACACTTCTGCACTTAAACATTAACCACTTATCCGCACTTATTATAATTAAATAGAGAATACATGAAATCAGAAGCTTAAACACAGATACAACATTAAACATAAGAGACACCAGATTTTTACGTGGAAAATGCCAAGGTGGGGAAAAACCACGGAGAGGATTAGCTCTCAAAATATATTGCAATCTTTGAAAAATGATGTTCAGGCTTGGTCACTCCACGGGCCCAGAGCATACTGGCTCACTGCCATGAAGTATAGCTAAGTCTAGCAGGCTCACTGCCTCAACCCTAAACCTAGAAAGATTACAATAAGGGCTGATAAACCCTGAGGGTTGTTAAACCCTATTGGCGGCTCACTGCCACAATCACCATCTTCTTCATGTTTGAGATTAATACATTGAAGTACAATAATTCCTCTGCTCTGCTCTGCCTTCTCTCTTCGCCCTTTTTCCTTATCTTCCCATTTCTGCTCAAGGACAACTTTTCCATGACTCAATTACAAGTATTTATACATTTCATCAACCTTGGAATGATCATCAAGTTCAGCATTACCATCATCAACCATTGGAACAATCTCCAAGGTTGGCATTACAAACATTTACAAAATAGGTCTTGACCTAATACAAAAAATACGCTAAGGAATTGTAGTATAGATGTATACGGATCACACCAGACCTTAGCCAAGACTCAAACACGATCTTCCATGCCACAACACGCTTCCACAATCTTCAAGGAATCTTCGCAATTACTGGAATTAACCAAGTCAGCTAAGACTAGTTGCATGCTACGTTATCTGGGAATAATCTTCAAACACGATCTTATTTCCTTAACATAGACCAATGTAAAGGTAGGAACATGATTAGGAGGAATCCACAAGCATGTTGAAATCATCAGGAGCAACCGCACAAACACAAACCACTTTATTCATGAGATTCTTCACACCAAAGCACATGAACTTCACTGTCTTCAACTGTCATACAAGAAACATAGCTTGCAGACCACCAAAACACAAACCATTGCAATTGTAGGTACTTATCATCATCCTAGACTTCCCTTTAGAACCACAGAGAGAAACACTTTAATGCGGAGGAATGCGGACTAAAATACTTTCACCCTATCACTAGAGAATAATCAGAGAAAGCAGGGTTTACTCTGGTGAATGCAACTCTCTTAATTCTTCACACCGGAGGCTCAAACTCAGGATTTAGCATCTTCAGACATCCATTTAAATAACTTCCAATCCACACACCAATATCTTCAAACAACGAGAAATGTGGAGTAATCTACCGAACTTTCTTCAGCATACAACTCACTATATATACTACACTTCACTGTAACTCACTTGTTTCTTCCAGAGGGGCCAATTTTCTCAATATCCTCAACATACAAAGCTTCTAAACAAGTAATAGAATAGGACATAGTTGACACCAATGACAACACTGATTAGGCACATACTTGCAACAATCTCCCCCTTTGTCATTGATGGCAAAATATGATGTGAAAAACTGCAACAGCCATCAAGACAGGATTCTCCCCCTGTCTCTTTACACATCTGCACTCTTTCTTTCTGACCAAGATTTTTTTTCTGACCAAGATTCTCCCCTATCTCTTTACACATCTGCACTCTTTCTTTCTAAGTTTTTCGCATGACTTCTCTCCTCCTTTGACATCAATGGCAAAGGGCACATACTTGCATTCTTCTACTCTAATTCAATTTCTCTTCTGAACTCTCTAACTACGCCCCCTGAGAAGTAGCCCTAAAAGCATCAATCTAGATCTGAAGAAGAACCACCGGACTAATGCACTCTTGTGCATCTTAGTTTAGAGTAGGAGGGGTAATAACCCCTAACTTTTCTCTGAGATACTCAAAGGTATCCTTAGGCAGAGGTTTGGTGAAAATGTCTGCAATCTAGTCTTTTGTAGATACATATTCCAACTTGACTTTATTCTCTATCACTTTTTCCCTCAGAAAGTGATATCTTATGGATATGTGCTTTGTCCTTGAATGCATTATTGAATTCTTTGATATGTTTATGGCACTTGTATTGTCACAAAAGATTGCAATTGGATCTTCATACACAACTCTGATGTCCTTCAATGTCTGTTTCATCCACAACACTTGAGTACAACTACATGCTGCTACAATGTATTTTGCTTCTGCAGTGGACAGAGATATTGAGTCTTGTTTTTGGCTTATCCAAGATACCATCCTTTTTCCCAAAAAGAATGCACCTCCACTTGTACTTTTTCTATCATCTACATCTTCAGATCAATCTACATCAGTGTATGCACTAAGAGTGAAATTATTGTCCTTTTGATACCACAAACCATAATCCATTGTGCCTTTCAAATATCTCAAAATTCTCTTAACTGCCATCACATGTGACTCTTTGGGCTCTGCTTGAAATTTTGCCACAAGACAAACTGCATGCATTATGTCAAGTCTGGTTTGAGTTAGATAAAGTAATCCTCCAATCATAGATCTGTACCTTTTCTGATCTATCATAGGTGAATCATCATTTTTGCTCAACTTACAACCAGTTATCATGGGAGTATTTACCGGTTTAGTCTTCCATCCCAAACTTCTTTAGCAACTCTTTCACATACTTAGACTAAGAAATGTGTTGGGAATTAAGGTGTCTCAACCTTAGTAATTCCTTGTATTATTTTCATTGTATTTATTTATTTATTGCCTATGCTGTAAATTAAATTGTAAATTCATATTGTCATCTTGTGGGATGTGGCACGGTGATGTGTCATCCTACATGGAAGATGACAACTTGTAATTTTGTCCTCACATGAGGAGATAGGCATCCCACTTTGTGGTAGGAATATTTTTCCATGTGTCAGTGTCTTGGTTGTTGTGTAAGGAATATTGACTGAAACGGTCATGACAGGTTCCTATGACGAAGTTATGACATGTGAGAGTCAGAAATAGGAGATTATATGATAGGTGAAGACATGTGTCGAAGAGCATCTTTGAAAAAGGCATCTTTGGGCACCCCAAGATGGACTATGACATGTTGTAAGAGAATATGTTATTTATAGCCTATGTATGACAAATTCTCTTATAGCCGTAAGTTGTAACTGCTATGACAGATTCTATGATAGTCGTAAAAGTCGTAAGAGCATCTATCATAGCCCATTTTGGAAATAGGCGACCTCTTTGGGATTGGGTGTGTGGATAAGTGTTAGAAGCATCTTACAATGTTGACCAAGTGTCCATAGGCATGGGTTTTGGGCCATGAGGCCAAGTTGGACGCCCATTCCAAGATAGAGGCAATTTTGCCTTGTATTTTCTATATAAACAGGTGCTTTTGAGAGGAGATGTATTATAGGTTTGACAGGTACTGTTATGCTGTCAGTTTGTCTCTAGATATGAGTGTCAAAGACTCCTAAGTGCTTGCATTGCAAGTGTATTATAAACTATTTCAGTTTTGTTAATACATTGTGCTGGTTTTGGAGTGGGGTTTTTCACCCGATAAGTGTTTTCCCCACGTATATCTTGTGTCTCTCTTTTTTCTGTCTCACTTTCTTGTTTATGTGTTTGATGCAATATCTCTGTTACCTCTCTTAGTGGGTTTAACATTGCTATAATAGTAAGGATAAAAGTGAATTTGCACTCTCCCCCCCTCATTAGATTAGTGTAGGAAGTGATTTCTGCACACCTAGCTTCCTTTCAATTGGTATTAGAGCCTGGCCAGTTTTGGTCTTAGCTATTGGGTAGGGGTTTTTTGAGTTGATCTTAGATTGAGTGGGAGTGTTATGCAGAGGATTCTATATCATGTTGCAGCAAGGAGATGGCAACCACATCTGGAAGGTTAGAGGTTGAGAAATTCAATGACACTAATTTCAAGTTGTGGAAACTCGAGATGGAGGACCTACTTGTTGATCGTGACCTATGGGAAATGGTATCTGGTGTGAAACCTACAAAAATGTCACAAGATGATTGGGACCTCAAAGAGAGAAAGGCTAAGGGTCTCATAAGACTCTGTTTAGCTAACTTTGTTCTGTTGAATGTCCATGAGGAGAAGAGCACGAAAGATCTTTGGAAGAAGTTGGGTGATGTTTATCAGGCCAAGTACCTGGTAAACAAACTTTTTCTGAAAAGAAGTTGTTCACTCTAAAGATGGAAGATGGAGGATCTATTGCGAACCACATGAATGCTTTCAACATGATCGTTGCACAGTTGACATATGTGGGTGTGAAAATGGAGGAGGATGATCGATGTATGACCCTGCTTTGTTCCTTGCCAGATTCGTGGGATCATCTTGTCATGGCTATCAGAAGCACCACTACCACCTTCAAGATGGAAGATGTGGTGTCCTCATCGTTATCTAAAGAAATGTGGAGGAAGTCTTCTGAGGCAGCCAAAGAGGCTGTTGTGGTTCGTGGAAGACCCAAAGAGAAAGGGAAGAAGAAGGACAAGAAAGGTGATAAGGGAATATCCAAATCCCGTGGGAGATCCAAATGTCCTAGAAAGTCCAAGGCTCTTTGTTGGAACTGTGGTAAAACTAGGCATTTCTGAAAGGAATGCAAAGAGGAGAAGAAAAAGAAGAAGAAAGCTCCTAATTCAGATTCTGACAAGTCACAAGATGATGGTGATGCCTTCATCGCAGCCCTAGCCACCCATGCATCTGATGATGTGTGGTTGATTGATTCTGGTGCATCATTCCACATGAACTCACATCGAGATTGGTTCATGAAATATGAAGAGTTTGATGGTGGAAGAGTGTACCTCGGTGATGACTCTCATCTGAAGATTGTTGGTCGTGGAAGAGTTTAATATGATTCCTTGATGGATGAGTGAAGGGGATCACTAGAGTTATACACATTCCAGGCCTTGCACGGAACCTGCTTTCTGTAAGTACGTTGAATAATGCAAGTGTGCAGGTTGTCTTTTCGAAGGATGGATGCAAGATGACTAGAGGATCTATGGTGCTTGTGAAGGGTACTCGTAGAGGTACTCTGTTTCAGCTAGAGGCATGCACTTCATAGTGCAATAGTTCTTCTGACTCAAAGAAATGAGTTGCAGTCACTTCATCCCCACCATCTGAATGAGTAGTGAAGAAATCTATTGTAACTAGTTCTGATGGTAGTGCACATGCTATGGAAGCTAAGCTTCCTACTGAAAAGACTATGTTATGGCATTTGAGATATGGCCACATTGGTGAGAAGGGTCTGTGTACCCTAAAAAATAAAAACCTCATTGAGGGGTTAAATGATTGCAATCTCGAGTTTGAATATTGCAAACATTGCATTTATGGAAAACAAAACCATGTTCAATTTTACTCTAGTTCTCACAAGTCTTTTGGTGTATTGGATCTTATTCATTCTTATGTGTTTGGCCCTGTTAATGTTCCTTCAATTTCAAAATCTATATATTTTGTATCTTTCATAGATGATTATAGTAGAAGGACATGGGTTTATTTTATCAGAAGCAAGACTGAAGTCTTTAGTCAGTTTAAGGAGTTTAAAGCCTTTGCTGAAAATCATACTAGTAAAAAGATTAAGTGTTTGAGAACTGACAACGATGGTGAGTTTTGTTCGGTAGAGTTTGATAAGTTCTATAAAGAGCAAGGGATTGAAAGGCATAAAACAACTCCATATACCCCGCAGCAAAATGGAGTTGCAGAGAAGATGAATAGGACATTGATGGAGAAGGCTAGGAGTATGCTCAGTGGAGCAAGCCTCGAACAAAAGTTTTGGGCTGAAGCTGTTGCCACCGCTTGCTATCTGGTAAACAGATCTCCTACATTAGCTCTTGTTGGTAAGACACCTATGGAGGTGTGGTCTGGTAAGAAGCCTTCAGTTAGACATCTTCATGTTTTTGGTTGTGAGGCATATGCACATGTGCCTAGGGAGAAATGGTCTAAATTGGAGAACAAGGCTGTTAAATGTATTTTCATTGGCTATGGTGTCGGTGTGAAAGGATACAAGCTTTGGGATCCCATGGCTAAAAACATGTTATATAGAAGAAGTGTTATCTTCAGAGAGCTAACATCTTCTTCCATTGTTCTATAGCCAGAATAGAAGAAAAGAAAGAGGATGCGGTTCAGTTTTCTTCTACCCCTGAGAAGACTGAACAAACAGACCCTATGAGAACTGATGATGAGCAGAGATCTAGCAGCTTTGAAAGCTCAGAAGAAGAAGCAGAACCTCAACCTCAGCTATTGAGGAGGTCTACATAAACAAGAAAGCAACCTGATAAGTTTGGTTATTCATTGCTTGATTCTAGTTGTGCTTTTGTTTTACTTACTAACACTGATGAGCCTAGAACTGTGAAAGAGGCTATGGGCATGAAAGATGCAGGTTCCTGGAAGGAGGCCATGGAGGATGAGATGGCTTCTTTGGAAAAGAATAAAACATGGGACTTGGTGCCTTTGCCTGATCGATGGAAACCCATTGGATGCAAATGGGTGTTCAAGAAGAAATTTGATGCAAATGGCAGTGTTGAAAAGTACAAGGCTAGATTGGTTGTGAAGGGGTACTCACAAGTGGAGGGAATTGATTATGGTGAAATTTTCTCTCCTGTTGCAAAGCTGACATCCATTAGATTTTTGTTATCTCTTACAGCTACTTATGATTTAGAGGTAGAACAGATGGATGTGAAGACAACTTTCCTTCATGGTGATTTGGAGGAAGAAATCTACATGTCACAGCCAGAGCATTACATAGTGAAAGGTAAAGAAAATTTGGTTTGTAAATTGAAAAAGTCTTTGTATGGTTTGAAGCAGTCTCCTAGGATGTGGTACTTGAAGTTTGATACCTTTGTGTTGTCAATTGGATTTGTGAGATCGAAATTGGATCACTATGTGTATTATAAGTTTGATGGTGATCGTATTCTCATTGTTGCATTATATGTTGATGATATATTGCTGATTGGGAAGGGTAAGAATATGATTTCTATTTTTAAGTCTTAGTTGGCAGCACAGTTTGAAATGAAAGATTTAGGGGCAGACAGGTACATTCTAGGAATGGAAATCAGAAGAGACAGAACTAACAGAAAACTTTGGTTAAGCCAGAGTAAGTATGTGAATACCATGTTGGATAGGTTCAGCATGGCAGATTGTAGAAAATTGTGTTCCTGTTTCATTGGGGACGAAATTGTCTGTTAGTGATTGTCCAAAATCTCCTAGTGAGGTGGAGGACATGAGTAGAGTACCTTATGCTAGTATTGTTGGCAGTTTGATGTATGCCATGGTCTGCACAAGACCAGACATTACCCAAGCAGTGGGAGTCCTTAGTCGATTTATGGCTAATCTTGGATAGGTACATTGGGATGCAGTTAAGTGAGTGTTCATATATTTTAGGGGTACTTTCAAGTATTCTATTTTGCTATCATGGAGATGCTACAGGACCTTCACATTCAGTTTGTATTTGTGGATTTGTGAATTCTGATTGGGCAGGTGACATTGACAGCAAGAGGTCCACCAGTGCATATGTGTTCACAATGTTTGGTGGTGCAATTAGTTGGATGAGTAACCAACAACCTATGGTTTCTTTGTCCACGACAGAAGCTAAGTACATGGCAGCAACTCATGCTTGTAAGGAAACCATTTGGCTTAAGAGATTGTGTTCAAATATTGGTGTTAATGCAGAACAGATTACGATTTGTTGTGATAGTCAGAGTGTGATTTGCCTTGCGAAGAATCCAACTTTCCATGCCAGAACAAAGGATATTGATGTACAATTTCACTTCGTGCGAGACATGGTAGAGGATGGGAAGGTAAATTTGGAGAAGGTAGATACTTTGAAGAATGTTGCAGATGCATTGACGAAGCCAGTGGGCACAGAGAAGTTCAGATGATGTTCGGAGTCTATCAGCCTATCAGCCTATAGCAGTTAAATCTCATTAATTCTATTGGCTCTTACAAGGTGTTCGACAAGTGGGAGAATGTTAGGAATTAAGGTGTCTCAACCTTGGTAATTCCTTGTATTATTTTCATTGAATTTATTTATTTATTGCCTATGCTATAAATTAAATTGTAAATTCATATTGTCATCTTGTGGGATGTGGCACGGTGATGTGTCATCCTACATGGAAGATAACAACTTGTAATTTTGTCCTCACATGAGGAGATAGGCATCCCACTTTATGGGAATATTTTGCCATATGTCGGCATCTTGGATGTTGTGTAAGAGAATATTGACTGAAACAGTCATGACAGATTCCTATGACGAAGTTATGACATGTAAGAGTCAGAAATAGGAGATTCTATGACAGGTGAAGACATGTGTCGAAGAGCATCTTTGAAAAAGGCATCTTTGGGCACCCCAAGCTGGACTATGACATGTTGTAAGAGAATATGCTATTTATAGCCTATGTATGATAGATTCTCTTACAGATGTAAGTTGTAACTGCTATGACAGATTCTATGACAGTTGTAAGAGTCGTAAGAGCATCTGTCATAGCCCATTTTGGAAATAGGTGACCTCTTTGGGATGGGGTGTGTGGATAAGTGTCAGAAGCATCTTACAATATTGACCAAGTGTCCATAGATGTGGGTTTTGGGCCATGAGGCCAAGTTGGACGCCCATTCCAAGATAGAGGCAATTGTGCCATGTATTTTCTATATAAACAGGTGTTTTTGAGAGATGTATTACAGGTTTGATAGGTACTGTTATGCTACCGATTTGTCTCCAGATACAAGTGTCAAAGACTCCTGAGAGCTTGCATTGCAAGTGTATTGTAAACCATTTCAGTTTTGCTAATACATTGTGAAAGTTTTGGAGTGTGGGGTTTTTCATCCGATAAGGGTTTTCCCCGCATATATCTTGTCTCTCTTTTTTCTATCTCACTTTCTTGTTTATGCGTTTGTTGCAATATCTCTATTATCTCTGTTAGTGGGTTTAGCATTGCTATAATAGTAAGGATAAAATTGAATTTGCACTCTCCTCCTCTCATTAGATTAGTGTAGGAAGCGATTTCCTCACACCTAGCTTCCTTTCAAAATGAAGATACCTTTATCTGATTGATTTATTTGCAGACCTAAAAAGAAATTCATCTCACCAAACATGGAAATTTCAAATTCACTTTGCATTTATCTCGAAAAGACCGTGCACATACCTTCATTGCCTCCAAAGATAATGTCATCAACAAAGACTGCAACAATTAGGATTTGTTCATTATTGATCTTGAAATAGAGATTGATGTCAGTGGTACCCTTGGTGAATCCTAATTGTATCAGATACTTATCCAACCTCGCATACCAGGCCCTGGGGGCTTGTTTTAAACCATACAATGCCTTCTTCAATCTGCATACCATGTCACCCTGATGTGATGACTGGAATCCTTCTAGTTGTTCAATATAGACTTCTTCTTCCAACTCTCCATTCAAGAATACAAACTTTAAATCCATCTGATATACCTTAAAATCTTTGTAGGCTACAAATGCCAGAAACATTCTTATAGCTTCAATCCTTTCCACTGGTGAAAATGTTTCCTCAAAATCTATTCTTTCAACCTGAGAGTATCATTTACATACCAACTTGCTTTGTTTCTTACTACTTCACCATTCTCATTCATCTTATTTCTGAAAACCCACTTGATACCAATTACATTTTTATCTGTTGGTCTGGGAACAAGATCCCAGGTCTGATTCTTCTCTATCTGCATCAATTCTTCTTTCATATCCTTTACCCAATTCTCATCATTGCAATCTTCATTCACAGTCTTAGGTTCAATCTTGGAGATCAGACAAAAACTTACTTGTTCTTTTGCAGCTCTTCTTCTGGTTAGGATTCCTTTACTCTTATCTCCTATGATTTGATCTTTAGAATGATTAAGTTTTACATACCTTGGTGTCTTAGCAGCACTTTCCGTAGCTTGATCCTCTTCATCTGAGTTGTCTTCATGCTACACCACTTCTAAAACATCTCGTTTATTTGATTCATATCCATTTGATTCTGGAGACCTTTCCTTGCTTTCATCGACTTTGACATTTGCACTCTCAATGATCTTATGTAGCCTCTTATTATAACACCAGTAGGCCTTTCTCTTGGTTGAGTAACCAAGGAAGATTCCTTCATCACACCTAGCATCAAACTTGCCTAGATCTTCTTCTCTTTTGATATAACATTTGCTACCAAAAACTTTGAGATATTTTACAGTAAGAACTTTACCATACCACAATTCATAAGGAGTCTTAGAACTATTATCTTTGACTTGGACTTTGTTTAGGATATATACAGCAGTGTGAATTGTCTCTCTCCAATATACTTCAAGAAGATCAACTTCCTTCATCATGGTTCTAGCAGCTTCTTGAACCATTTTGTTCTTTCTTTCAACGACTCCATTTTGTTGTGGAGTTCTAGGTGTATATAATTGTCTCTTTATCCCATGTTCTTCACAAAATAAATTGAATTCATTTGATGTGAACTCTCCTCCTCTATCAGACCTTAAACATTTGATCTTCAAATCCATCTTTTTCAACCATTGCCTTAAATGCCTGGAACTTATCCAGAGCTTCTAATTTTTCTTTTAAAAAGGTAACCCAAGTCATTCTAGAATAATCATTAATAAGTAACATGAAATACATATCTCCTTGCAAACTTCTTACTCTAGTAGGTCCACACAAGTCTATATGCACTAGTTCCAGTAGTCCATCAACTGATTGGTCCTTTCTTTTGAAACTTGTTCTTGTTTGTTTCCCAAATTGACACTCCTTGCAAATGGGATTAGAAAGCTTCACAAGCTTGGGCAAATCTCTAACAGCCTGTGCAGTACTTATCTTCATAATGTTATCAAAATTGATGTGACACAACCTTCTATTCCATAGCCAACTTTCATCAATCTGAGCCAACAAGCAATGATTATCAGTTCCTTTCAAGTGATAGATATTACCTCTGGTCTTTTTACCAGTTGCAATGACTGTTCCAGAGCTTTCCCTGATCTTGCATCCATTGTCCTTGAAGCTTAGGTCATAACCTTTGTCACACATCTAACCCACACTCAAAAGATTGTGCTTTAATCCTTTCACGTAGAAGACATCTTCAGTATTATGCTTGCCATCAAAAGAAATAGATCCTTTTCTACAAATCTTACCAGTTGTATCATCTCCAAACCTAACCAATCCACCATCATATCTTTCCAAACTCACAAACTTACTTTTGTCACCAGTCATGTGGTTAGAGCAACCACTATCAATAACCCATTCATCTTTGTCTTCAACAACTTGAGCAGCCAAAGCACTTTCCACTTTTTTTCTTTCTTCACACAGCTACTAGGATTAGTAGACATGAGTTCTTGTTTAATAGCAATAAACAAGCATTCATTACCAAAAGTACTAACATTATCTAGTTCACCATTATCTGATACTTCATCATCATCAAGATCTTCAACATAATAACATTTCTTTTAGATCCTAGGCCTGTTCTCATATCTTTTCCTATTTCTTTCAATTCTTTCAGGACATCTAGAAGCAAAGTGGCCTACTTTACTGCAGGAAAAACATTTGAAAGGTAATTTAACTTTGAACTGATCAGATCCTCTTTGCAGTCTTTCCACAAAGTTGGCTTCAATTTCATCAAACTCGTCATCTAATTCTACCTTGTACTTTTCTAATCTAGAGGTTTTCCCAGAAGTATTAGCTTTGAAGGCAGTCTCTACTTTTGGCAAGGCATCACCAAACTCTCTCATTTCAAAGGTAGTAAGCTTACCAAGCAACTGATCTCTGTCATAGCTTTTACTTGCATAAATTCTTTCAATTGCAACTACCTTGTGACTGCCGGACTTTGGCAGTGATCTGAGAATTTTCACAACTTACTTATCACCAAGAGTTCCCCCCATACCTTTTATTCTAGTGACAAGTTCATCAACTCTTTGCATAAAGGCTATTATGTTTTCATCTTCATTCATCTTCAAACTTTCATATTTCACTTTCAGACTTTGTAGCTTGGCTTCCTTCACAAAATCATCTCCCTCATACAGATTTTTCAACTTTTCCCATACCTCATTTGCAGTTTCAAGATCCAATGCTAACTCCTAGGAGGAATGAAACTTCACAGCTAAAAGCAACTTGCATTTTTTGAAACAAATTATAACCTGCAACAACACACTCCTCTACAAAAGGTGCTTAACATGAGACAAAATTACAAGGAAATGAACAAAATTCCACAAGTAATTCGATCAATCAATTGATGCTCACACAATGAAACAAATGAGTAAGAAGACAAAATACTCCAATCACTGATATGTAAGGTTGTCAATGATATTCATGTCCAAAATTGAGTTACAAAATATATTCCAATCTGCCAAAGGACTTCAAAAGTCACAAGTATCAGAGAATGCATATCCAGAACTGAATACAAATGAGTCACATAAGTGACTATATCCACCACTATCCAAGTGGTTCCACTATACAAGGAGCTAGAAACAAATTTGGATCAGATGCCCACAAAAATCCTAGAATATAGGGCCTATATCCTCTCCACAAGAGCTCATAATGAAGGAAAAAGTCCATCATGACCTAGTCCAACATGATGACTCATGAAAACTACTCCAAAAGGACTCTAAAAGCAATAAAAACCCCTAAGATGCTCTCCAACACTCAACTCAACCACTAACTGCCTCTATGACTTATTCAAAACACTCATCTTCTAAGGCAACTTAGTAGCTATATATTTGGCATGTGTCTGCCAACCTCCTCCATTCTCCTATATGCTTGGCATGGCATTAAGATTCATAACTCATAAGGTCTTTACAAGACATGGTTTATCCATTTTGCATTAAGAAAAGCAATTTTGATTTAATGATTTATAATAATATCATTCAAACCAAAAGCTTTTCATGATAGATTAATGCAAAAAACAAAACAAAGTAAAGCATATATAAGGGTGAAGGTGATTGTCTTAAGCCTAAAAAGTGGAGGCCATATTCATCATCCTACTTGACTTTATGAAAAACAAAATAGGTCCCTCATGGGCTCCTCCTAGTCAAGCACTTGGAATGATGACTATGTATCTCTTGACCATGAGGCATGTCGATAAGAATGATTTTCTCTTTAAACAAAGTCAAAAAGAAAAAAATTCGGATAAGATTTCAAGTCAAAAAGAATTGAAACCCTAAAAACTTATCATTTTCATTGTGCTCTTGTTGTTGTTGCGCCGACACAAGGGTTTGTAGCTCCATCTGAAGAGTTTCGAAGGGTTTCTTAGACTACATTTTGAAGCCATTTATGACTATATACTTCACACACAGCCATGTGAGCTTCTTCCTGGTAAGCTTAGTCATGTTTGAATACTTTTTACTGGTCTTCTTTCATATTCTGAGCAAAAAAAAATACATACTTCGCTTTCTTCATACCTGCGGTCATATATATTGTATTGCATGCATGAAAGACTGTATTTCTTGGTGAAAAAGCTACAGAAGTAGAGAGATTTGTTATTTCTGTAAAAAATGCTTCTCTGTCTGGTATTACCATGATTTGAACCACACAATCGGCCTCTGCTATTGGAAAAGACTAATAAACAAGGTTGTCTTCGTTAGGGTCTTTGCATAAAAAAACCCTACCACTGTATATACTATTTCTCAAGCTCTGTATAAGCTGCATTCTCATTAAAGCAGCATAGAAGTTAAAAAAAAATGTGTTTCTTTGTTCTCTTTCTCTGGCAGTGAAGAAATAAAGTTATTTTATCCTAGGGTTTTAATGAACAAACCCTCACTCTATTTATTTTATCTCTTTTGTATCTTCTAATGGATTCAAAAGAGACTTTTCTTTTGTTCTGTATACATTTTGAATGCAAAAAAGACCCTTCCTTACAAAGCTTGAGCATATCCTGTAGCTTTCAAAACTGTGGATATACTTTTCATTTAGCATACCCTGTATCTATTATGAAATATTGAATATACCAAATCTCTTATAAAATTTGAGCACATTATGTCACTAATAATGAAACACACTTCTATCTTTCTTTGATCTCATTAGGGTTTACAAACAAAACCCTTCAATGTATATTTTAACCATATCTCATGATTCTTGCAGCTTCATCTCTGTATATTTGTTCTATAGTAGCATAGATATATATTCATAAATTGCAGGGTCTTCAACTGATTTGCAGTCTCAGTAGCATCAAACTTATGGATGTGCATTTTGCTTGTCATGACTTGTTCTTTATTGACTGTCCCCCAACCACTGGTGTAGGTGATAGTCTTAACTGCATTCTTTGTCATTGATATGACTGCTACTTGTAGAGTCGATGAACTTTCTTATAATCTCTGTCTACCTTATAGTTCTTTTGCTCTTGATTGTTCCATCTAGTACATTTTGCACCATTGGTCTAATGCAATACCACCTTCAAGCTGAATAAACTTATATTACTATAGATTTGATCACGAAATAGAAAAGCAACTTGACAAATGTGAAATATGAGTGAAAGCTCAAGTGAATTGTAACCATCTATTCATTGTTATCACTTCTGGACAGTTATCTTGACATTACTAGCTCTTTGTACTGTATCATTGTTTGATCTTTCATTACACAACACCACTTTTTGATTTTGATAAACATGTTGTATTATTGTGAACAGCATTTGTAATACTAATTTTTCATTCATCTGTACCTTGCTCAATGCAACAATATACAATATTTGATCATGTATAAATTCTGGAACATACTTTGAATATCTAGGCTCAAACAATGAATGCACTAATTTGCATTGTTTATCCTATAGCTGCTCATCATGATATATCTAGCCTTGCAATACATGATTAGTCTTTGATTTTGAGTTGTTTTGGCAATAATATCATATTGTTTACATCAGATCTGTACTATTTGAATTCTAATTTCAGCATATCATTAGCTCTTGTATATAATAGAAATTTGGCATTTGTTGGCCAATTGATATATTGAGATAAGTTGTAATATTTCCATTATATCAATGATCAAAGTATGTAATTCAATTGTAAATTTCATTGATCATACCTGTATCTGTAGTTTATGTTCGTCATGAACAGCTACAGGATGACATTTACAAATTATTTATGTACTTGTATTTGTATTTTCATACTGTTTGAAAGCAAAATGGCTCTCTAATAGACATGTTGGGCTCAACCCTTGTGGGAGCCACATTTAACCCCACATGCTGAAATCAAATGAGCGTTAAATGACACCTGTATCTACACATGAAACAAAAATGTTAGGAAAAACAAGGCATGTGATTGATATTCTTGATTATCTTGTTGCTTCCTTGAAGGTTCACGTGATATTAACAAGTTTTTTGCATCTAAAAGTTAAACTGTATATTTGTAGATGTATATTTTATGATATATGATGCCCCGGCATTGCTCTAACATCAGTTTTCAAAATTTTATGCAGGTAACTAGGGGCGGCAAGGAGATAGCAGCTAAGTGCATGACAAGTGGACAACACGGGATGACACCAGACACAACAAAAAGGACCAAGACTCGTCATTCAGGCAATGACGAGTCACCCTATCTCATATGCATATTTATCTCTTTATTTTTCTATAAATGTATAGTTTTTCTTTTCCCTTGCAATGAAATAGTTAGTATCACGGCTTGTGTGAGACATTATACATTTATTTTATCAATAATATTACTTGTTTCTGAAAAGATTTGTACAATCCTTTCTATGTTATCTACATTTGCATAAATGCAATCCAGTATAATGTAATCTTCTAATTTTATTTATGCACATGCATGTAATGTAGCAAAAGAATTAAATGTACCTTTCTCCTCCATTTAATCACAAAAGCTCTACCTGATTGAGTTGCTAGCGAAAATAGGTAACATTTTTTGTGACATCTGCTATATGTTTGCCTGCTAAACATCAGACCAGTTGCCTGAAGCTTATCCATTAGGTATGGGGTCACTCAGAGACTTTGAAAACACTTGGACAACAGATTTTTTGACTTCTATAACTCAGCAGAACATAACATGATACCTTGAATACCTACTCTACCTACCAGAACTTAGGTCAAACTGACTAACTGTGCAAAACAACACTTGGAGGAAAAAACTACTTAGCTACTAACCCTAATCTACATTAATCAAGAAAGACATCAACTCAAAAGAAACCATTCACTGGTTGGGTGAAGTAGCTGCCTTTTCTACATAACCCACAATGTTTGCCATGCTTGAGGACAGTTAGAAAGAGAAGAAACATGAATAGAAATTCAATAAAGAGCTGCAATACCTCTTGAAGGACATACATAAGTTCACTAACCTCTTCATATGGAATATAAACATTCATGTCCTGAGGTAGAAAAGTGACTTGAAGCTTCTCTCCCCTAGCTGTGCCTTCATAGTTGGGTGCAAGCAAGATATCAATATTCTTATTGGTCTCCATTCTGACTAGGTGCCTAATTAGGCATCCTCTAGAAAGAGTAAATTCAGAACTCTCCACGTTGGTTCCTTGTTGTTCCAAATCATGTTGTTGTTCCTCATCTTGTTTTTTATCTTCTGCTTCAAATGGTGCTGGCTCAATTTCCAAAGCTGGGCAAAAAGAAGCTTCCTCATGAGTCAAAATAGACTTTAGATCATCCCAAAATGAAACTACCTCATGAGCCAGAGCTTCAACCTCATATTAACTTTCATGAACCAACAACTCATTACATTGTTTAACATCTTGTAGCTGTCCCAAGTCTTGTGTTATCACAGTCATATCTTCTTCATTTTGTTCAACAAATGAAGGTAGCCCATCATACCAAAACATATCAGCCTCTTTTCCCCCAAGTTCCTCATGTTCATTTATCTCCTCGACAGGTTGTTCCTGCTCCTGTTCAAACTTGTGAACTTGTTGTCCTGATTTAGCATGATTTGCAACTTCTTCTAGCAGGTTTAATTCTTTGTCATCCAGTTTAGAGACTAAAACTTCAAGGTCATCCCAAAATGAATCTTCCTTACCCTCTTCATGAAATTCTAATGGAGGAAGATTATTTTCTACTTCATAACAGCTCTCAGCTAGCTGTGTAGGTTCCAAGAAAGGTTTACTTTCACCCTGTTTTACCTGATCTGAGACCCCATTGTCAGACTGTTTAGTTTTAATCAGCAACTCCTCATATTGTTGAGCATCTTCTTACTGGTCTAAAATCGCTGGTAAGTTGGGTACCTAAATGCTTTCCTCATCTTGGTCAATAAAAGTAGGTAGTTGATCAAACAAAAAGACCAAATCTTCCTCTTCATGTGTGTTATGCTTATATTTAGCTGGGGACTGTTGATAACTGAGAGGGGGGGGGGTGAATCAGTTATCCTAATTATTTCTTCTTTTGAACTTTCTTATTAATCAATGCAGCATTGAATCAAACAAACAAACATTACCATGAAATGAAAAACACATGACACAGTTTTTTGACGTGGAAACCCTGTTAAGGGAGAAAACCACGGGGTGATTAACCCAAAGATTATTCTCTGTTAGAAGAATAAGGAATTACAAAATGGCACTTGCCAATTAGGGCTCACTGCCCGAGCACACTGCTCACAAAGAGGCCCACTGCCTACAAGGAGACACACTGTCTACAAAGTGATAAGAATCACAGTCTTGAACTGATTGGAAGCATCTATATATGCTGGAGTTCAGTTCCGGTTAGGCTCAGTACACTGATCTGCTGCACTTCATCTTTCCTCTGTTCTTTATTCTGCTATCCTTTCACATACCAGATCTTTCTTACTACTTCTGCTCTGTTCTGCACTTATTCGCATACACCATCACACAATTACACCCTTCACAACTAAATCCATCCTCTATATATATCCGCACAAGTAATTTCATCACCTTTCTAGTCGGCATCCGGAACAGTCTAGTTTCTTACAAACTCTGTTCTGTCGGCTAAATCCTTGCTCACCAAGCAATGCGGATCAAGCATATACTTGTAGATATCATTAATCATGTCGGCCAAACATGATTCATGCCTTCACAACCTTTACCATCAACAGTAAGACATCCAGAAAATAGTCTGATACTCTGTCAGTCAGTTCTTCCTCTGTTCTCACTGTCTCTCAGGAATCCGGTACTCAACTATTCATATCTTTTTCTTTGTTCATCACCGGAGGCTAAATCCTTGGAATATACTACTCAAGGTAGTCCTCTTGACTTCCCCAAATCCACACTGCACCAAGACACTTCCTCTCGGAGATCCGGACCAATCTGTCGGACCTTGCCACATGCTCTGTTCTTGTTCACCGGACCACAACAATCTTCATTCTGACTTCTGGTAGAGACACACCATAACTTGCGGATATGTGGGATGACCTTTGTTGCCATCAATGACAACAACCATGAATCCATATAGTGTCTCTTGCCAACAGGGACATGGTACAAACACCAGCAACTGACTGCTCCTCTTGCCATAGAATTTCATGTTCAGACTTACCTCCTAGTAAGAAATTTGATTCCTCATCTTCTTGATCTTGGACTGGTATGGAAGGGGTAGCCTTAACAAGATTTGGCATTTTATAATCAGGATACCTAGTCCAAGAAGGCTGCCATGGTTGTTCAGTACTTTGATGATTTGGTTTAGGCTCTTGACATGACTGAAACTGAGGATTAATGGATTGGTTTGACTGATTTTACTCATTCATGGGCTCCTGCTGTAAAGCATATTCTTGCTGCCTCCTTATGTCATTCAGCTATTTGGTCCAGTCAAGTAATATGTTCTAGATATTTGCAATCTCCAATCTCTCATCATTTTAAAGCTGATTGAGGAGGTAATATTGCTAGTTTGGCATAAAATGGGATTCTTGAGGCTAGTCATGGGTATACACCAGTTGCCTTGGGGTTTGTGCATGGGTGGGAGGGTGGTAAGCATGATAGACTTGTTGATTTGGACTAAAACCAGCTATGTGACCACTGTGATATGGCTCATAAGATGATGTATGAATAGGATTTTCATGAAATGGTGGAAAGTAAGACATATTTCTTTGAAATGAAGACATATTACAGCATTTATATGAGTTAAAAAACTCATTAAAAACCTTCACAATAAAAATCAAGTCTAATTTTTAGTCAAATAAGTACATATCAGCACTTGTCTTCTTGAAACCAGTAGATATTTCTTTCCAGAGTCACCAGGTGTATGTTTTCCTTGCCTCCCAAGGCAGGTTTTGCTGACAAACACACCAATATTAGCAATGCATGAACTGTTATGCACTGGTTTTCACTAAACCAAAGCTTCGAAGTTGCTAGGTATGTATTTAAAACACCTCAAAAGGCAGAAATCAGCTGTTGTACACACCAAACAGTAGTGAAAAGTATAAAATGGATTGATAATCAGTTCACAGTCCCACCAGGCATTCCAAAAACTGTTATCAATGAGATTTGCACCCTGTTGAACGTGAGGTTCAATAATCTATTGAAACATGGGAAGACCTCTAAAGCTGTGGGTAACTTGTAAATAAAAGGTCAACCTCCAGAGAAGGCAGCTTCCTATGGTGTCACCTAAAACTACTTTCTATTCTACTGCTTTGTCAAGGAAAAAGGATAGAGAAAATATAAACTGAAAACTGATAATGCAACTAATAAGGTGATACACCAAACTAACTAGGACATTATACCCAGATTACAACACTTGCCTTCAATAACAGGAATCAAGAATTGCACAACTCACTTCTATATGTCCTTACATAAGTATTTCATAAAAAGGCTCAAATGCTAACTCCTAGGAGGAACGAAACTTCACAGCTAAAAGCAACTTGCATTTTTTGACAGAAATTATAACCTGCAACAACACACTCCTCTACAAAAGGTGCTTAACATGAGACAAAATTACAAGGAAATGAACAAAATTCCACAAGTAATTCGATCAATCAATTGATGTCCACACAATGAAACAAATGAGTAAGAAGACAAAATACTCCAATCACTGATATCCAAGGTTGCCAATGATATGCATGTCCAAAACTGAGTTACAAAATATACTCCAATCTACCAAAGGACTTCAAAAGTCACAAGTATCAGAGAATGCATATCCAGAACTGAATACAAATGAGTCACATAAGTGACTATATCCACCACTATCCAAGTGGTTCCACTATACAAGGAGCTAGAAACAAATTTGGGTCAGATGCCCACAAAAAGCCTAGAATATAGGGCCTATATCCTCTCCACAAGAGCTCATAATGAAGGAAAAAGTCCATCATGACCTAGTTCAACATGATGACTCATGAAAACTATTTCAAAAGGACTCTAAAAGCAATAAAAACCCCTAAGATGCTCTCCAACACTCAACTCAACCACTAACTGCCTCTATGACTTATTCAAAACACTCATCTTCTAAGGCAACTTAGTAACTATATATTTGGCATGTGTCTGCCAACCTCCTCCATTCTCCTATATGCTTGGCATGG
This sequence comes from Cunninghamia lanceolata, assembly GCA_027924645.1. NCBI lineage: Eukaryota > Viridiplantae > Streptophyta > Pinopsida > Cupressales > Cupressaceae > Cunninghamia > Cunninghamia lanceolata. The sequence goes on from BSBN01001047.1 coordinate 5,458,945, forward strand.
CATTAAGATTCATAACTCATAGGGTCTTTACAAGACATGGTTTATCTATTTTGCATCAAGAAAAGCAATGTTGATTTAATGATTTATAATAATATCATTCAAACCAAAAGCTTTACATGTTACATTAATGTAAAAAAAAAAACAAAGTAAAGCATATATAAGGGTGAAGGTGATTGTCTTAAGCCTAAAAAGTGGAGGCCATATTCATCATCCTACTTGACTTATGAAAAACAAAAAAGGTCCCTCACGGGCTCCTCCTAGTCAAGCACTTGGAATGATGACTATGATCTCTTGACCACGAGGCATGTGGATAAGAATGATTTTCTCTTTACCTAAAGTCAAAGAGAAAAACATTCGGATAAGATTTCAAGTCAAAAAGAATTGAAACCCTAAAAACTTATCATTTTCATTGTGCTCTTGTTGCTGCTGCACTGACACAAGGGTTTGTAGCTCCATCTGAAGAGTTTCGAAGGGTTTCTTAGACTGCATTTTGAAGGCATTTATGACTGTATACTTCACACACAGCCATGTGAGCTTCTTCCTAGTAAGCTTAGTCATGTTTGAATACTTTTTATTGGTCTTCTTTCATATCCTGAGCAAAAAAAATTACATACTTCGCTTTCTTCATACCTGCAGTCATATATATTGTATTGCATGCATGAAAGACTGTATTTCTTGGTGAAAAAGCTACAGAAGTAGAGAGATTTGTTATTTCTGTAAAAAATGCTTCTCTGTCTAGTATTACCATGATTTGAACCCACACAATCGACCTTTGCTGTTGGAAAAGACTGATAAATAAGGCTGTCTTCATTAGGGTCTCTGCATAAACAAACCCTACCACTGTATATACTGTTTCTCAAGCTCTGTATAAGTTGCATTCTCATTAAAGCAGTCATAGAAGTTAAAAAAATATATTTGTTTCTTTGTTCTCTTTCTCTGGCAGTGAAGAAATAAAGTTATTTTATCCTAGGGTTTTAATGAACAAACCCTCACTCTATTTATTTTCTCTTCTCTATCTTCTAATGGATTCAAAAGAGACTTTTCTTTTGTTCTGTATACATTTTGAATGCAAAAAAGACCCTTCCTTACAAAGCTTGAGCATATCCTATAGCTTTCAAAACTATGGATATACTTTTTTATTTAGCATACCCTGCATATATTATGAAATATTGAATATACCAGATCTCTTATAAAGTTTGAGCACATTCTATCACTGATATTGAAACACACTGCTATCTTTCTTTGATCTCATTAGGGTTTACAAACAAAACCCTCAATGTATATTTTAACCATATCTCATGACTCATGTAGCTTCATATCTGTATATTTGTTCTATAGCAGCATAGATATATATTCATAAACTGCAGGGTCTTCAGCTGATTTGCAGTATCAGTAGCATCAAACTTATGGATGTTCATTTTGCTTCTCATGACTTGTTCTTTATTGACTGTCCCCCAACCACTGGTGTAGGTGATAGTCTTAACTGCATTCTTTGTCATTTATATGACTGCTACTTGTAGAGTTGATGTAACTTTCTTATAATCTTAGTCTACCTTATAGTTCTTTTGCTCTTGATTGTTCCATCTAGTACATTTTGCACCATTGGTCTAATGCAATACCACCTTCAAGCTGAATAAACTTACATTACTATAGATCTGATCATGAAATAGAAAAGCAACTTGACAAATCTGAAGTATGAGTGAAAGCTCAAGTGAATTGTAACCATCTATTCATTGTTATCACTTCTAGACAGTTGTCTTGACATTGCTAGCTCTTTGTATTGTATCACTGTTTGATCTTTCATTACACAACACCACTGTTTGATTTTGATAAACATATTGTATTATTGTGAATAGCATTTGCAATACTAATTTGTCATTCATCTGTACCTTGCTCAATGTAGCAATATACAATATTTGATTATGTATAAATTCTGGAACATACTTTGAACATGTGGGCTCAAACAATGAATGCACTAATTTGCATTGCTTATCCTATAGCTGCTCATCATGATATATCTAGCCTTGCAATACATGATTGGTCTTTGATTTTGAGTTGTCTTGGCAATAATATCATATTGTTTATATCAGATCTATACTATTTGAATTTTGATTTCAGCATATCATTAGCTCTTGTATATAATAGAAATTTGGCATTTGTTGGCCAATTGATATATTGAGATAAGTTGTAATATTTCCATTATATCAATGATCAAAGTATGTAATTCAATTGTAAATTTCATTGATCATACCTGTATCTGTAGTTTATGTTCGTCATGAACAGCTACAGGATGACATTTGCAAATTATTTTTGTACTTGCATCTGTCTTTTCATACTGTTTGAAAGCAAAATGGCTCTCTAATAGACATGCTGGGCTCAACCCTTATGGGAGACACATTTAACCGCACATGTTGAAATCAAATGAGTGTTAAATGACACTTGTATCTACACATGAAACAAACATGTTAGGAAAAACAAGGCATGTGATTGATATTCTTGATTATCTTGTTGCTTCCTCGAAGGTTCACGTGATATTAATGGGTTTTCTGCATCTGAAAGTCAAACTATATATTTGTAGATGTATATCATATGATATATGATGCCCCGTCATTGCTCTAACATCAATTTTCAAAATTTTATGCAGGTAATTAGGGGCAGCAAGGAGACAGCAGCTGAGTGCATGACAAGTGGACAACACGGGATGACACCAGACACGACAAATAGGACCAAGACTCGTCATTCAGGCAATGACGAGTCACCCTATCTCATATGCATATTTATCTCTTTATTTTTCTATAAATGTATAGTTTGTCTTTTCACTTGCAATGAAACAGTTAGTCTCACGGCTTGTGTGAGACCTTATACATTTATTTTATCAATAAGATTACTTATTTCTAAAAAGATTTGTACAATCCTTTCTATGTTATCTACATTTGCATAAATGCAATCCAGCATAATGTAATCTTCTAATTTTATTTATGCACATGCATGTAATGTAGCAAAAGAATAAAATGTACCTTTCTCCTCCATTTAATCACAAAAGCTTTACCTGATTGAGCTACTAGCAAAAATAGGTAATACCTTCCAAAGAGCATAGTCCGTCCCATCAGAATGCAGCGCTTCCTTCTTATAAGACATTTTGAATCTTTCTCAAGCTATTAGACTTTCTTTAGAGGAACCTTGCTCTGATACCAATTGTTGAAATGCATCGGTGGTGCAGGAGCACCCGTACATGATCAGGATATAGGTTAATTGTCCACATGATGATAGGACATTAGTCTATTTTTAGTATGTTTGACTTCATCATGTAATAAGGTCCATTGGACCAATGCTATGTATTAGATCAGCCTAGGAGTGTGTGTAGGCAGTTACAGATCGTGATCAGGTAGTCTGGGCTGTCCTTCTCCCAGCCGCTTGGAAGCTCCCAGCCGCTGGGAAGTGAGTTGGTAGTACTCGAAGGATTTTGCTATATATACCTTCGATCTGTTAGGGTTTAGCAGATATATTGAGTTATGATATGTTATGCTAGTTGTGTTATGTATTGGTGTTGTTGAGATTCAGGAGAACAGTCCAGATATTGAGAAGCACTGTTGTTTGACAGTATTTCAGAAATAGTACATTTGAATTTCATTTGAATAAGATCTCATCATTTGCATTATCTGGTTTATCAGCTGTATCTGTTTTGATTTCCATTTTGTTTACAGATTAATGGGTACTTTCAACCCTTCCACCGGTTGATCCTGTGAATCGGTGGAATGGTCCTGTATTATAGCTTAGTTTGCATTTTTGTTTTCTGTTTATGCATTGCATCGTTCAAGAGATCAGGTAGTAGCATGCTGTGAAGCAGCCTAGCATCCTCATGTGCTAGGTTTAGAAAGTTAAACTGTTAAGTTTCGGTTTGAAGGTGATCCGGCCCGATCATCATATTGTCTTTGTGAAATTGTGCGGTTCTGAGTGTTTGCATGCAGCGGACGGATATACAGGAGTCTGCATGTGCGTTTCCAGTCGGATCGAACCGCATCGTCATCTGCGAATACATCGCCATCTGGATCAGGTCATGAAACTGTTGAAGTTTGCATGTTGCAAGTGCATCAGGATGTTGTAAGTCAGATATATACTCAGTGTATATATCGCCGTCAGGATCATCTCTCGGGGGTGCCCATCATCCGCATATCGTTATCAGATGCGGGAGTGAAAGTTCATTTTTTGACTAAGTATTGAAGAGGTCATCAGGATATTGTGTGACGTCATCGTCATCAGGATATGACGTCATCATCATCAGGATATTGAGATATCACCCTGTGCAAGTTTATCCTGCTGTCGCTAAGTGTTTAGGTATCGGCGTAGGTCCGCGGCAGAAAGTTGGGTTAACATCATCAGGATGTTTCAATTGAACCGGATAAATCATATCATGATGCTGTTGTTTGTATCGTCGGCTATCGGGGCATCGAAGGGAAGGTGCTAAAGTTGTCATCATCAGGATATTTGGAGCAACCGGATATTTGATATCCTGCTGACGAAGGTGGTGTTGCATATCATGATGATGCCGATGGAGTTTGGCGCCCGATGAACAGTGCAACAGGAGGATGTTTGCGCTAGTTGAATATCATGATGATGATGATAGGCGGAAGACGGAGGAAGTGAACAGTAGTCGGCAGGAGGATAATTGTGTTCGTCCGAAATATGATGATGCTGTTGGTGTTTGCAGGAAATATGATGATGATGCTGAGCCGATAGGGATTTTTAACATGTTGTTTGTATTATTGACTCCTCCTTCCTGTTAGTAAGCTCCTGTTGCGTTTTACCTCTGCATCATAGTGGTATCAGAGCAAAGGTTAGGATCTTCTGGAAAAAGATAAGCAGGATGTCACGAAGAAGGAACATCGGAGGTTCCAGCAAGGATGACCAACGCTGAGTTGGCAGTTCTGGTGAAGAAACAAATTGCAGAAAGCAAGGCCGTGAAGGCTCAGAATCAGGAATTGAAAGATGAGATAGCAAAATTGAGGAGCAGAGTAGGTTCTGGTAAAGAAGAAGATAGGGAAGAAGAAGAGATCCCTAATTGGAGCGAGGAGGTCGTTCCTGCAGACCAGAGACCGCTGTTGAACGCCCTCAAGGCCATGGAGAGGAGAACCATGGATGTGAAACTGGATTTACCAGTGTTTACAGGAAAGATGGACCCTGATTCAGTGATGGAATGGATAGACTGTTTGAACAATTTCTTTGAAACAGAGGAGATACCAGAACAACAGAGAGTGAAGATAGCACAGTCAAAGATGAAAGAAGCTGCCTTGACATGGTGGAATTTTGTTCAAGATGATAGAGTACAGGAAGGAAAACTCAAACGCTTCTGCACTTAAACATTAACCACATATCTGCACTTATTATAATTAAACAGAGAATGCATGAAATCATAAGCTTAAACATAGATACAACATTAAACATAAGAGACACCAAATTTTTACATGGAAAACCCCAAGGTGGGGAAAAACCACAGAGAGGATTAGCTCTCAAAATATATTGCAATCTTTGAAAAATGATGTTCAGGCTTGGTCACTCCATAGGCCCAGAACATACTGGCTCACTACCATGAAGTATAGCTAGGTCTAGCAAGATCACTGCCTCAACCCTAAACCTAGAAAGATTACAATAAGGGTTGTTAAACCCTATTGGTGGCTCACTGCCACAATCACCATCTTCTTCATGTCTGAGATTAATACATTGAAGTACAATAGTTCCTCTGCCCTGCTCTGCCTTCTCTCTTTGCCCTTTTTCCTTATCTTCCCATTTCCGCTCAAGGACAACTTTTCCATGACTCAATTACAAGTATTTATACACTTCATCAACCTTGGAATGATCATCAAGGTTGGCATTACAATCATCAACCATTGGAACAATCTCCAAGGTTGGCATTACAAACATTTAAAAAATTGGTCTTGACCTAATACAAAAAATATGCTAAGGAATTGTAGTATAGATGTATGCGGATCACACCATGCCTTAGTTTGGGACTCAAACACAATCTTCCATGCCACAACATGCTTCCACAATCTTCAAGGAATCTCTGCAATTACTGGAATTAACCAAGTCGGCTAAGACTGGTTGCACGCTACCTTATCTAGGAATAATATTCAAACATGATCTTATTTCCTTAATGTGGACCAATGTAAAGGTAGGAACATGATCAGGAGGAATTCACAAGAATGTTGAAATCATCAGGAGCAACCGCACAAACACAAACCAATTTATTCATGAGATTCTTCACACCGGAGCACATGAACTTCACTGTCTTCAACTATCATACAAGAAAGATAGCTTGCGAACCACCAAAACATGAACCATTGCAATTGTAGGTACTTATCATCATCCCAGAATTCCCTTTAGAACCACAGAGAGAGAGAGAATGCAGAGGAATGCGGAGCAAAATACTTTCACCTTGTCACCAGAGAATAATAAGAGAAAGTAGGTTTTACTCTGGTGAATGCAACTCTCTTAATTCTTCACACTAGAGGCTCAAACTCAGGATTTACCATCTTTAGACATCCCTTTAAATAACTTCCAATCCGCAGACCCAAGATCTTCAAGCAGCGAGAAATGCAGAGTAATCTACTGGACTGTTCTTCAGCATACAACTCATTGTCTATACTACACTTCGTTGTAACTCACTTGTTTTCTTCCGGAGGGGCAAATTTTCTCAATATCCTCAACATACAAAGCTTCTAAACAAGTAATAGAATAGGACATAGTTGACACCAATGACAACAAAGATATGTTGACATCAATGACAACACCGATTAGGCACATACTTGCAACAAGCTTGACATTTGTGCCTCTCATTTATTAATTGTGGCAAGTGGATGAGGATAAAGACAAGTGGGAGATAATTGATTAAATAATAAAATTCTTTAATCAATTATGAGAGACATGTGACTCTGAATAATTAATTTAAATAATAAAATTATTTAATTAATTATTGAAGAGGGGGGATAATGTGAGGATAAATTAATTAAATATATATTTAATTTATTTAATTAATTTGGATAAAAGGGAAAAAAAATTAATTAAATAAATATGATTTATTTAATTAATTTGAGATAAAGGAGGCCCTAGGACAAATGTGTCGCAAGGTATCGTAAGGTGATGTCGACAATGTTGAAAGTGGGTTAGGAGGTGTTGAAAGTGATGTGAGATATGTCATTAGGACATGGTCAATTTTAGGTGTCTACACCAATAGATCACGGGGATCTTCTACCCAACACTTTTTTGTTGGAAAAATATCATTATTTAACTCCTACAAAGTACAAAACCACAACGTGCCTTCTTTTCTTAATTTGCCAAAAATCATCATGATTTGTGGATACCAAACTCAATCTAAAAGGACTATCTAACTAGCAATCCCTCAAGATTCAAACTTACTACTACTTGATACTACTTGATGTAGTCATGGACAAAGGGTCCAAATAAGGCTAGTCCAACCATGCAGCAAAATGAAACAACAAATAGTCACACAACAAAAATAACAAAATGATAATATGATCTACTGAAATGGTCTTCCAACATGTTAGACCTCAACCATTTGTTGATTACAAAACATGCAAATTATAGAATCTCTCTCTCTCTCTCTCCTCTCTCTCTCTCTCTCTCTCTCTCTCTCTCTCTCTCTCTCTCTCTCTCTCTCTCTCTCTCTCTCTCTCTCTCTCTCTCTCTCTCTCTCTCTCTCTCTCTCTCTCTCTCCTCTCTCTCTCTCTCTCTCTCTCTCTTCTCTCTCTCTCTCTCTCTCTCTCTCTCTCTCTCTCTCTCTCTCTCTCTCCTCTCTCTCTCTCTCTCTCTCTCTCTCTCTCTCTCTCTCTCTCCTCTCTCTCTCTCTCTCTCTCTCTCTCTCTCTCTCTCTCATCTCTCTCTCTCTCTCTCTCTCTCTCTCTCTCTCTCTCCAAAATACCTTGTCAAACTTCATTGCTTTTAAATGGTTATCAAGAATGTATATATAGAAGTCTCAAGCCTTAGAAATGATCTCAATTAGCCACAAGGTGGGTATAAAACTCAATGCCTCATGAAACATTTAGTTGGCCAAACATGTAGATGAATCACCCAAATCAAATGCAGTGATAATGGAGTGATGAATCTTCATGCAATTCACACCATAAGCAACTCTTGGGTTCAATGTACCTTGATATGTGTTCCTTTGATGTTGCAAACTCTAGACAGTTGTCACAAGCCATGAATAGTGAAACTAAGTGTAAGCATGTTAAGCTCAGTAATAGACTAGAAACCAAATTATGTCTTTGTGGTGATCAGAAACTTCTAAAAATTGAATATGATGCTGAAGGATCTTTGTAGAACATATTCTCCCAACTGTGATGTGAGATGTTAAACTATGATGGAATGCAGTAGTGATGTAGGAGCATCCCTGGTTCACAAGCAATCTTGCATCAACCAAAAATATTTGTATTTCAGTTTGTTTTCTTTTCATTTTTAGTTCAGTTCAGTCATAAGCAGTTTTTGTATTTTGGTCTGCATTCTACCATAGTTTCATTTTAGACCTTGCAGAGCTAGACTTAGCATCTAGACATGTTCATCTACATCATATTCAATTTTTAGAGCATTTGGATCAGTTACCAGAAAGATATCGCTATCAAAAGATCAACTATTTTCTTAGAGCAGAGCATCCTGACAGTCTTAGATAATCAACTGAAGGAGAAGACTTGCAGGGCATTTCCTGACTTATGGAGCCTAATGACACATCATCAATGATCTATGGTTCATGGCCGACCTTCCCTGAGATCCGTACATCATTCCATTCATTTGCAGAGGAGTTCTACTTGATTAGGTTTGACCTATCCCTTATACACACGTTACACATCTTCATTGGAGTTTCTAACCCCTCTTGGCTGATGCGGAGGAATATTTTGTACCAGAGATGATATATATTGATGTAATAGATGCCTAGTAAAGTAGTAATCGATAGTTTACAAGTTGACAGTTTGAAATTGTGCAAGGGAGTTTCAAAGCCATATCTTGTGCATATTCTAATATTTTGTAATCAGGCCTATGAGCCCTAATTATAAGCCCGCATGTTGCCGGTCGATCTGTATTTGAATTCTATGATATACTGAATGATTGAATCTGCATTTGTCTTAGATCTTTGAGTTGTTTACGTTGTGTTACTCTAGCCTACATAGTCTAGATTGTTCTCTTTGAGGACCCTCCTAACCGTGACTACAACCAAGTGGTATCAGAGAGAAAGTTTGAATCTTTGGAGTGAATTAAGCGAATTGGGCAAAGGAATTTTGTAAGATCTTGCTATGGACAGATTGTCAAATCCAAGGCAGGTTAGTTGTTGTCGCAATCGATCATCGATTGTGAGGTAGTTGTCACCTTGTAGCCCGATCGCTGAACTTGAGGCAGTTTGCACTTGATCCTAGGAAGATGTCGCCGAGGAGAATCCCTGTTGTTGGAACAATGGCTGGTAGGATGGATGAGATGATGGAAATGAAAACAATGAGAATTGATTGGATGTTGTTGAGGAAGATAGGCGAAGAGGATTGACACCTAGACCTAATGTTGCAAGTGATGATGAAAAAGAATTTCAATCTATTGATCAAATTGGAGAAACCCTAGGAGGTGATGAAGAAGAAGAATCATATCAAGTCAAGATGTTGTGAGTTATTTCAAAGATTGGAAAAAGACCTAGAGTTGATGTACCTAATTACACTGGCAATTTGAACCCTGAAGAGTTGATTGACTAGATAAATGACATGGAAGAATACTTTGAGAATGAAGAAGTTGAAGATACGGAGAAGGTGAAATTGGCAAAGACAAAGATGAAAGGACATGCTGCTATATGGTGGAAAGAAGTCCAGTTGGATAGAAACAGAAGAGGAAAAGAAAAGATTAAAAAATGGGATAGGATGGTGACAAAGTTGAAGAATCAGTTTATACCTGCTGACTATGAGTTAGAATTGTTGAAGAGATTGCAAAACCTGAGACAAAAGGAGAAATCTGTGAAGGAGTATATAGAAGAATTTCATAAGATGATCATAAGGATAGTACATAGTGAAGCAAGCAAGGAGAAAGTGGCTAGATACATCAATGGACTGAGATTGAACATTCAAGAAGAATTGAGTTTGGTAAGGATGACTACATTGGAAGAAGCATATCAGTTTTCCCTAAAGGTTGAGGACAAGTTGAATAAGAGGCATGATCAGAGACAGAGAGGCATAGGAGGTAAATTTAGAGAGGCAGGACATTTTTGAGAGGAGATAGATCATTTGCATAACAGAGTAGACCATACAACATATTCAAGAAGGAGGACAGAGATAACAATGCGTACCAAAGGGATGACAAAAATTTCTACCACAGAGGAAACCCTAGTCCAATACTGGAGTGAATGATATAGAAGAGAAGGAAGAGGACCTAATAGGAGAACATTCAGAGGAACCTATTTCAAGTGTGGAGATGAAGGACATAGCGCATTTGAATGTAATCAGGGGAGTACAAGCAAGAGGACCATAAAACAGTGGAAGAGCAGCCTATGTAGAAGAAGAACCTGTTGGATCACCTAGTTCAGTTGGTAAACCTGAGAAAGGAGAATCACTTGTGATGAGGAGAGCATTATTTCAAGCAGAGACAAATGAGGAACCACCGCAGAGGAAACATTTGTTCAGAACTAGATGCAAATTAGGAGGTAAATGTTGTAAAGTTGTTATTGATAGTGGTAGTTCAGATAACCTAGTTTTAGAGGAGATGGTGACTAAGCTAAAGTTGGAAAGATTTAAACACCCTAAGCCCTATCAGATAGCATGGATTCAGGATGATCATAAGGTATTGGTGAGTGAACAATGTTTGGTGAAATTTCATATTGGATCATATCATGATGAAGTATTGTGTGATATTATGCCTATGCATGTATGTCATATTTTGTTGGGTAGACCTTGGCAGTATGATAGAAAAGATATATGTGATGGGAGAAAGAACACTTACACTATAACATAAAATGGAAATAGAATTACCTTGATTCCTTTGGAAGATGACCCTAAGAGAAAAGTATGTGGAAATGCTAGAATATGTTTGGTGGATGGAAGAAAATTTATGGATGGTTTGAAACATGAAAATATGTGTTATACTTTGATCCCTAAGAAGCCTGAAACCTTGAAGAAGGGGACTAAAGAATCACACCCGAAGGAGATAATTGAATTGCTGACAGAGTATGAAAACATCATATCAGACAATGTACCTGAAGGATTGCCACCAATTAGAAGTATCAGTCATCACATGGATCTTATACCTGGAGCTAGTTTGCCTAACAAAGTAGCACACAGAATGACACCAATAGAAAATGAAGAATTGAATAGACAAATCCAAGGATTGTTAAGGAAAGGTTTGATTAGAAAAAGTTTGAGTGCTTGTGCAGTACCTGCAGTATTAGCACTAAAGAAACATGGAGAATGGAGAATGTGTACTGACTCAAGAGCAATCAACAAGATCATAGTAAGTATAGATTTCCTTTACCTAGGATGGATGATATCATGGATTGTTTGAGTGGAGCAAAATATTTCACAAAGATAGATTTGAAGAGTGGATACTGGATCAGATCAAAATCAGAGAAGGAGATGAATGGAAAACTACTTTTAAGACAAATGAAGGATTGTATGAGTGGTTAGTGATGCCCTTTCGATTGACAAATGCACCTAGTACTTTCATGAGATTGATGAATGAAGTCTTGAAGAAATTCTTGGGTAAGTTTGTTATTGTATACTTGGATGATATTCTGATTTTCAATAAGACAAAAGAACATTTGCAGCACCTTAGACAAGTATTGTAGAGACTGCGAGAGGAGAAATTGATGATAAACATCAAGAAGTGTAGTTTCATGAAGGAAGAATTGGTATATTTAGGATTTGTGATTTCTATAGAAGGATTGAAGATGGACCCTAAGAAAGTGAGAGCAATTGTTGAATGGCCTACACTAGAGAGCATTTGAGAAGTCAGATCATTTCATGGATTAGCTAGTTTCTACTAGAAGTTCATAAAAAAATTTAGTTCAGTTTGTAACCCTATGATAGAGACAATGAGAGGTGATAGAAAAAATTTCAAGTGGACATCAGGAGCAGATAAAAGTTTTGAATTATTGAAGCAGAAAGTGACAGAGCAACCTATTCTAGCATTACCGGATTTCAATAAGGTAGATTGTGATGTAAGTGGAAATGCAATTGGAGCAGTGCTAAGTCAAGAAGGTAGACCCGTAGCATATTTCAGTGAGAAGTTGAACGATGCAAGGAGAAGATATGTTGTTTATGATTAGGAGTTTTATGCCATAATTCAAGCCTTGAAGAAGTGGAGATATTACTTGTTGCCTAAGGAGTTTGTGTTGTATACAAATCATCAAGCTTTGCAATATTTGAATAGTCAATGTAAGTTGAATCAGAGACATATGAGATGGGTAGAGTTTGTGCAGAGTTATACTTTTGTGTTGAAGTATAGGAGTGGAAAATCAAACAAAGTTGTAGATGCATTGAGTAGGAGGAGAAATTTGTTGACAGAGATGAGAGTTGAAGTGTTGGGATTTGATGAATTGAAGAACATGTATGAGGAAGATTTTGATTTTGCAGAACCTTTGAAAGCATGTAAGGAACCTGTTGTGATAGATAGAAGTAAGTAGTTGGACTATTTCATTCAATAAGATATGTTGTTCAGAGGAAATCAGTTATGCATACCTAGAAGTTCAATGAGAGATAACTTAAACAAAGAGAAGCACAGTGGTGGATTAGCAGGGCATTTTGGTATTGATAAGACAGTAGCTCTGGTGAGTGAGAATTACTTTTGGCCTCAGATACATAAGGATGTTAGGAAATTTGTACAAAGTTGTAGAGTTTGTCAAGTTGCAAAAGGGAGTAGTCAGAATATAGGATTGTATAAACCTTTGACAGTACCGGAGAGACCTTGGGAAGACATAAGTATGGATTTTGTAATGGGATTGCCTAAAACACAGAGAGGGCATGATTCAATATTTGTAGTGGTGGACAGATTTTCAAATATGGCAGATTTCATACCTTGTAAGAAGATAACTGATGCAGTGCATGTAGCTAACCTATTTTTCAAGGAGATTGTGAGATTGCATGGATTACCTAAGAGCATAATTTTAGATAGAGATACAATATTTCTTGGATACTTTTGGAAGACACTTTGGAAGAAGATGAAGATAGATTTGAAGTTCAGTTCAACATTTCATCCACAGACTGATGGACAAACAGAGGTAGTGAATAGGAGTTTGGGAAACTTGTTGAAATGTTTGGTTGGAGAGAAGGCAGGAAGTTGGGATTTGATTCTTTCACAAGCAGAGTTTGCATACAATAATTCAGTGAATAGGAGTACTAGAAGAACACCTTTTGAGATTGTTACTGGAGTAAACCCTAGAGGAGTGACAGAGTTGAGAGATATCAGCATGGAAGATAAGAGAAGTGCAGAAGCAGAAGAATTTGCATAACATATGGAGACAATGCATAATCAAGTAAAGAAGCATTTGGACCGAAGATGAACAGCAAGTATAAGGAGCAGGAAGATGAGAAGAGAAGATATAAAGAGTTTGAAGTTAGAGATGAAGTGATGGTATACTTGAGAAAAGAAAGATTTCTAGTTGGGACATATAACAAGTTGAAGATGAAGAAGTTTGGACCTTGTAGGATACTCAGAAAATTTGATTCAGGAAATGCATATAAAGTGGAGTTACCAAAGACATTGGGTATATCACCTATTTTCAACATTGCAGACCTATACTAGTATCATGAAGCAAAGTTTAGTGACAGTATTGAAGAAGACTTCAAGAAGCAGTTGCCACACCAAGCACTGGAGAAGATTGAAGACATTTTAGATAGTAGAGTTGGACGCAGCAAAGGAGGAAGACAATACAAAGAATATCTTGTGAAGTGGAAGGGCAGACCGGAAGAAGATTCATCACGGATTTCTCGGGCGCTGAGGTAGACTGTTTTGGTTTTCCTCTAGCCCCATCAAAGTGAGGGACACACTTTCAAAACAACCCCAGTTGTCTGATGTAGGAGCATCCTTGGTTCACAAGCAATCTTGCATCAACCAAAAATATTTGCATTTTAGTTTGCTTTCTTTTCATTTTCAGTTCAGTTTAGTCAGTTCAGTCGTAAGCAGTTTCTATATTTTGGTCCGCATTCTGCCACAGTTTCATTTTAGGCCTTGTAGAGTTGGACTTAGCATCTAGACATGTTCATCTACATCATATTCAATTTTCAAAGCATTTGGATCAGTTACCGGAAAGATATCGCTATCAAAAGATCAACTATTTTCTCATAGCAGAGCATCCTAACAATCTTAGATAATCAGCTGAAGGAGAAGACTTGCAGAGCATTTCCTGACTTATGGAGCCTAATGACACATCATTCAATGATCTATGGTTCATGGTCGACCTTCCCCGAGATCCGCACATTATTCCATTCATTTGCGGAGGAGTTCTACTTGATTAGGTCTGACCTATCTGTGTACACACGTTACACCTCTTCATTGGAGTTTGCAACCTTCCTTGGACGACGCAGAAGAATCTTTTGTACCAGAGATGATATATATTGATGTAATAGATGCCTAGGAAAGTAGTAATTGATAGTTTACAAGTTGACAGTTTAAAATTGTGTGAGGGAGCTTCAAAGCCATATCTTGTGCATATTTTGATAATCTATAATCAGGCCTGTGAGCCCTAATTATAAGCCCGCATGTTGCCGGCCGATCTGTATTTGAATTCTATTATATACTGAATGATTGAATCTGCATTTGCCTTAGTTCTTTGAGTTTTTTCCATTGTGTTACTCTAGTTGCATGGTCTGGATTGTTCTCTTTGAGGACCCTCGTAACCGTGACTGCACCAAGTAGGATCTATGGTAACTAGTTATGGTTAGAATGTAAACGAGAAACCTACAAAATATAAGAAAGTAAAAGAAAGTATTTTTGGATGATGCAAGATTGCTCTTACACCCTGGGATGCTCCTACATCAATTTTATTAGTTGTTACAAATTTATTTCGATTATCACTTATACCCTCAACTCGAATCATATTTTTATGAATAAGATCTCATATCTTGTGTTTTAGTGTTATACACCTACTCCTAGTGTGTCTAGATGTCTAATGATAGTCATAAAAGGAATTGACATTGAAATGTTATGGGATACCTCTAGATATCAACTATTTTGGTAGATGGTGAGTGGTGCAGAAGCACCTCGAAGACATTAAGAATCTGAGGATTCTATACATTTTATGTTATGTCCAAAATGTTATGTTGTAAGCCTTTGAGCCATATCGAAAGATTGTATACGTGTCATTCCAAATTGTAAATGAATTGAAAGAGATTGTAACCGGACAAGTAGAATGTAACCAATTGGCAGGGTGGTTGAGGAACGGTTCACCTTCCACCTTCTGTAACTGCCAATATATGAGTCTTTAAATAGTGCATCTGTATGTGAGCGAACAGACAGAGAGGAAGAACAAATCTGTATTAATATTTAGAAGAAGGGAATAAAGTAGTTTTGTTCTTGGTCTAATTACAGAAATATCGTTTGGAGTCATTCCATTGGTGGATTTCTTTGAAATCAGTGGAATGACCTCCATGTAGTTAGATTTATTTCTGTTCTGTAGTTTCTGTAGTTTTCGTGTGTTCTGTTCGGTTACAATGTGCAAAGAAAGTTAACAGCGTGAATTTTGGGTTGTATCACGAAATGTGCATTCTATGAGTATATCACTTTTGTATGTAGGTGAGCATTTCCTGAGTATATCACAGATGTATGTGTACATCCTGTCGTTGCATATTGAGAAGATACAAGTTGTGAGTATCTGTCATTTGTATGTCGCAGACAATATATGTGTATACCACATTTGCATGTAGAAACATTATGTGTGTATCCAACAATTGCATTTCATGATTGTATGTATGAGTGAATGTACATTGTTAATGTACATTGGGGTAGATACAAATGTTGACCGGCAGTAGTGGTCGCAGTGGAAGGAAATACAAAGGAATTACCGGTGGTAGGAGGTCATGTATTGTATGGCCGAAGTCATCGGCGAAAGAATCATCATCGGAGGAACTGAAAGTGGCTGGCCCGACGGTGAAAGTCTCACCGATGATTGCCTTGACCTAAGGCATCAGGGTGAGAGGGAGTGTCGGTGGAAGAGTCTCATTAGTGCATCGGCAAGAGTGACCACATCGGGAGACTCACTAAAAGTTAGGCCGACAGTATCGGTCTAGCCGATGGTTCTAACCATCGGGGAGAGGAGACTTATCGGCGAAGGAATTTATGAAGTGGCTGATGATTTATGTCAAGCCGATCGGGGTGAGAGGCGAGAAGTCTTGCCGATGGATGGCTCATCGGTGAAAGGTGTGTTGTCGGGGGATGCAGAAAATGTGCCGCCGATAGTTAGAGTCTTGCCGATAGGCAAGAATAGGTATATTTCGGTGTGACATTTAAATTGTCTTGCCGATATACACTGTAAAGGCTATTTTGTGGGCTTCCCAAGGATTATTCAACCCTATTTTATCTGTTAACTGGTTTTCCCTCTGCATCAGATTGGTATCAGAGCTCAGAAGATTATGAGCGTGTAGATAGAGCGTCGAAGGAGGCAATCTACACCAGGAGTTCGGGATGAGCATTTAGTTTTTGCTATCTGATTCTGTTATGAAGTTTTTATGGTTGCAGGTGCAAGCTCACTCACTGCTGTAGGTAGACATGAAGGTCTGTCAAGAGGGCCAGAGAAGATGGTCCATTGGTTGTCACCAACAGTCTTGGGGAGAGAGGCAAGAGAGGACTCCCAGGTGAGGGACAGAAGGGTAGTTGTAGCAGGGAGGAGTGGACTTCAGATAGAGTAGCACCTTGGAGCAGCCAGTTAAACTCCATTGCACGGAGTCACAGTTGGAAGGTAAAGAAGAAGCAGAAGAGGTATCCAGTTAGTATTGAAGACATCGAGAAAGCCAAAAGATATTGCAGGCTTTTCACTGAGCATTTCCATGGGACATGGAAAATTTTCAAGTCTGGGAGTATGGTACAGAAGCACCTCGAAGACATTAAGAATCTGAGGATTCTATACATTTTATGTTATGTCCAAAATGTTATGTTGTAAGCCTTTGAGCCATATCGAAAGATTGTATACGTGTCATTCCAAATTGTAAATGAATTGAAAGAGATTGTAACCAGACAAGTAGAATGTAACCAATTGGCAGGGTGGTTGAGGAACGGTTCACCTTCCACCTTCTGTAACTGCCAATATATGAGTCTTTAAATAGTGCGTCTGTATGTGAGCGAACAGACAGAGAGGAAGAACAAATCTGTATTAATATTTAGAAGAAGGGAATAAAGTAGTTTTGTTCTTGGTCTAATTACAGAAATATCGTTTGGAGTCATTCCACTGGTGGATTTCTTTGAAATCAGTGGAATGACCTCCATGTAGTTAGATTTATTTCTGTTCTGTAGTTTCTGTAGTTTTCGTGTGTTCTGTTCGGTTACAATGTGCAAAGAAAGTTAACAGCGTGAATTTTGGGTTGTATCACGAAATGTGCATTCTATGAGTATATCACTTTTGTATGTAGGTGAGCATTTCCTGAGTATATCACAGATGTATGTGTACATCCTGTCGTTGCATGTTGAGAAGATACAAGTTGTGAGTATCTGTCATTTGTATGTCGCAGACAATATATGTGTATACCACATTTGCATGTAGAAACATTATGTGTGTATCCAACAATTGCATTTCATGATTGTATGTATGAGCGAATGTACATTGTTAATGTACATTGGGGTAGATACAAATGTTGACCGGCAGTAGTGGTCGCAGTGGAAGGAAATACAAAGGAGTTACCGGTGGTAGGAGGTCATGTATTGTATGGCCGAAGTCATCGGCGAAAGAATCATCATCGGAGGAACTGAAAGCGGCTGGCCCGACAGTGAAAGTCTCACCGATGATTGCCTTGACCTAAGGCATCAGGGTGAGAGGGAGTGTCGGTGGAAGAGTCTCGTTAGTGCATCGACAAGAGTGACCACATCGGGAGACTCACTAAAAGTTAGGCCGACAGTATCGGTCTAGCCGATGGTTCTAACCATTAGGGAGAGGAGACTTATCGGCGAAGGAATTTATGAAGTGGCTGATGATTTATGTCAAGCCGATCGGGGTGAGAGGTGAGAAGTCTTGCCAATGGATGGCTCATCGGTGAAAGGTGTGTTGTCGGGGGATGCAGAAAATGTGTCGCCGATAGTTAGAGTCTTGCCGATAGGCAAGAATAGGTATATTTCGGTGTGACATTTAAATTGTCTTGCCGATATACACTGTAAAGGCTATTTTGTGGGCTTCCCAAGGATTATTCAACCCTGTTTTATCTATTAACTGGTTTTCCCTCTGCATCAGTGAGGTGATAAATTGATCTCACAAAAGTTATTGTCAAACTATATGTGGAGGATCCATAAATCTAGTAAACTTTTTATGCTCCCTTAGTTTTAGGTTAATGATGTTGATATGAGCATTGATAATATTGACATTATTTGTGGGATCATGCTTGTGATGAAATCCACCCTCATTGCCCCTGTGTTTTAAATTTAGCCTCAATTGAAACTTATGGGAATGAGGAGGAATATTAGAGATGCTATAGTGTAAGATATTTTTAGCTAACAATTAATCTCATACTCATGTACATTAGCACATAATTTTGAAAATGAATAGTAAGTATTAAAAACCACTTCTTGTTTAATGATTGGAAGGATACTATCAATAAATAAACCTTTAATATTGTTGGTAAATAGTCTTGTTGCTGCAAAGATATTTGACTCGCCTAGCAAGCAGCAACAAAATGTACCAACAAATGGAGAAATTATTGTAATCTATCAACATTTCTCCTCTGTGTTTGAGAGGGGCAGCTCCCTTGTATGATGGGGTTTTATAATTTTTGAGTACTTTTAACCAAAAAGCATCAAAAGGCAAGAAAATAAAAAATGAGAGAAAAGGAAAAAAAATATGTCTACAAACATAAGAAACACAACACAAATTTCAAGAGAGAACAGAGAATTAGATCAGCTACGGAAGCACAGAGTCTTCAAATCAGATTTAAGAAGAGAAGATAAAGAGAGCAAATGGATAACCAATTAGACATAAGAATAATCAGCTTCAAAAAGAATTAACATCATAAGAACATAAATCCTTAATAAATATTAAAACAGATAGGAGCACAAAGTCTCTCACATTTCCCTTCAGAGCTCTTACAGCCGTCCAAAAAGAATCCTCTTGTATGAATAACAAATGAGTTTATAAAGGGGCCTTTTGGACGGAAGATCAAAGGCCACTTTTTCAAAAGACTCATAGAATAAAAGAAAATAAAAACTCAAGAGCATGACTCCACGGCTTCCATTTTCAATCTACATTTTTAAAACTACTTTGTAAATGTATTCGAAATTGCACGTCATGCCTAACACTTATAGACAGAGGAAGACTGCCACACTGTTTCATAAAGTTGTTAACCAAATCCTCATATCCATTAGTTAGGTATGGTTGACCAAAGGCACGCCAATAGAAGAGATATGTGATTGACTCTTCATCCATTTCTTGAATCTTGTAATGGGCATTAATTCTAACTTGAATACGCAACCCCTGATCACAGCTCATGATAATCTTCCAACTGCCAGAACTCAGTGCATCTCTACCCAACAAAGCATTTAACTGGTAATTTTTTAGATAAGCAGTTCCTTCCTTAATAGTCTTGAACGTTTGAGATTAAATAGTTTCCTGGCCAAAATTGTCTTGTCACAACCGCTCATTCAAAATATCCCAACCATATTAATATCCCTACTATCTTGCAAGCAATGCCTCTCAAAGTCCTCAGCAGCTTTATGAAATCCTCTTAATGTTGTTCATGAACTTGGTAAATAGTATTGGTTGCTGATGAGAGAGAAGGATTGAAATATGTAGATTTCGTTCCTATGGAAATAATCAATGACCTTGGTGTTTTCCATATAAGAGTTGAAGGATCATAATCTATTTCATGTTTAGTTTTAGTAACATCAGAATAATTGCATTCAATTGATACCTTACTCCACACATGAGACCAGAAGTCATGGCATGAACTAGTAAATTAATGCTCTTTACGGTTTATTCTCTATCATAGAAATACTATAGTAGTATCCACACACATATCAATTGCAAAGTATCTCTAAGGTAGAAGAATATAGCCATGAACCTGTAGAGTTCATCCCTTGAAATAATAGCAATGGATATGAAAACCTTATAGCCTTGAAGGCTCTGCATGTTGCTATTAATTATAGGTCGTGTGAGACCCTAAGACACTTGCACAGGCATTTCAAACTCTCCTAAGAACCTTGAGTTTGAACTCGAGTGATAGCCCTAGGAAGCCATTTTAGATATCAAAGGTTACATGTACTAATTGCATTCATCTGAACGTTTGTATGACCTCTTAAACAAATCCATTTGGGCAGATCCATGGTCTATATTCTCTATACTCCCACATTTTGTGTGCATCCTGCCAAGTGCATTAACTTTAAAGCTTCTAAAACTTTTAAATAAATCTGCTTTGTGTAATTATTACGAGCTATGAAATAGCTCGCTTGCCTTGTCCATGATTCTACATTTCACATGCGCACTACCAGAGCCATTTTGCAAAACTTTCTATATCAAAGTGTTATGTAGTAAATCCCCTTAGGATGACAAGATGACTTCACATACAACTCGAGAAAATAGATAATCCATGCGAGTTGTTAATCTCACAAAAAGTGATAGCTAGAGAATGGGGAAAAGTTCAAGAATGGCCAGGTTTAAAATGTGGACAACAAATATCATTATTCAGTGGTTGATATGTTATGTTAGCTAGCATAGTTTGGAATCTAAGCATATTACCATTGATTTTCTTATTTTGTCCTTTGCATTCTACCAATTTTGAAAATGTGACTATTTAACTATAAGCCCAATATTTTATTGGAAATGGTCAATGAAAGCATTGTCTAAGTTCTCAAAAGAATGAATTGAAGCATAAGGTATTACCCTTTGGAATATTTTACAACTCTTCAAAATTTAGATTATTTTTTTCTTTTAATTTAATTATGTTGATTCACTGAGTTAATTAAATCATTTCCATTTCTCTTATACCATGTAGAAATATTATAATTGATTTGATCAATTTATTATCCAAGGAATTACGCTGAAGTAACATTAAATTGGAATCTAAGGTATCACTGGCTCTAACACCCATTTGCGCCTAAAATCATCTATTAGACTCCAAACATGGGTTGAGATGTGGTTTGGATGCAATAAGGTATTAAATCTTGTGGATAAAATCATGTGAAATTTATCCACAAAGGTTGCTATATACTTACTAAGGTTCTTTGGGCCCACTAGACACGTGGCAACATCACACATTGCTCCCTAGTTTCCCATTGATGGTAATTCCAACCTTTATGATATGGTGTTAATTGGCCCCACTGATACACATGGTGAGTACTCACATTATCAATCTCCTACTAGCTTAACCAATTAGACCCCAAGGCTAAGAACATCCAAGATTCAACAAACTTAATTGGGTTTAATAACATTTTGAGTCCAAGAGGTTCTCAAAGCAAAAGGACTACTTTGTTGCACAAAACATCTCTAAGATGATTTTGGATGTGATCTACATTCAAATACATTTAAATATGGACACTAGCCTATTTGAAAAAAAACTCAGGGGTAGATTAGGTCCAAGGAAAATAATCAATTTAAAGGTGTTTCCTTTTATTTAAATTCATCATCTAAAAAGGTTCCTAGAACTAATTTTACCATTAAATTTGATTAAGATTTTTGGCTTAGGAAAATCCCCTCTTGACTATTTTAATATCTGATAGAAAAGAATATTAACACTTGTGATCAACCTTATCAACTTTGGGGGACACATGCTAGAATCTCACCATAGGTATTTGGAATTTACAAGGCATAAAAAACCTTGGTTTGGCCTAACCTAAGTCAACTCTAAGTTAGATTTAATTGGGAAATTTAGACCAGATTGTCATTGAAGCACTCAAGGGTCAATTTCCCACAAACATTATGGATAGTATTATTGGTTACAATGATCTTTACACACTAGTTGAACCTTGGTCTTGGTTCCTTATGTGACTTGTTATTCACAACACACTCATGTTCTTAAATCTTAGGGCCCCTTTGATCAAATAAGTTTCATGTTTTCTAATTTTAGGATAGTTTGATTTTGATTCAGGTTTGTTCCTACACATAGATAATCCCCTAAATTTTCATAATTATAGTAATCTTGGTTATGTCAATTTCCTTTCCCTAATCTAGTTTGGTTGCTAAAGTCCCCTAGTTTTTTTTTTTTTTTTATTCCTATTTTTAGGTTTCTAGATGTGCTTTTGATGTTTACAATGGTTCACTTTCTGATATTTCTCTTGATTCATAATCATCACAAGTTTACTAATTCAAGGTTTGTTAAAATTACTTAGGAAATTAATTTGGTTTATTGTGCTACATTTGAGCTCATCTATTTCTATTATAGTTGTCAAGGATTTGTGTTGTTTTATTTCCTAGAAGAGAAAATTTAATATAGATGCCAAAATTTCTTAGAACCTTGTTAAATTTCTTGTCATATGCAATTTATTTTTTAACCCACCTCTATTCATTTTTCATCACTTTAAGTGTGAGTGAGAATCCAAGTTTATACATCTAGGTTTATCTTTTGTTTTCACATCCAAGTTACCTTACTTGCCTTAGTAATCTTATAAATTGGGACTCGGTCTATTTTATAACCTTGTTTTGATTCTCTTTCACAACTAGTTTTACCTAGTCAATGTCTCATCCTTCAGCATCCAGACCTAAACCCCCTGTTTGGATTGTCATTTATATTCTCTTTCATGCCTCAACTCATTTTAGAGTAGGTTTCAAATTTTTTTCCATATTTTCATCTCCAAGGAAATCTATACCCAATAATATATTCACCATGATTAAATCTAGGTTCACATCTAATTTTGACTTCATACCTTAAATCCATCTATTTCAACCTTTTTGTGTGTTGATTCTTTTTCAAATGCAAATTATTTTGTACCCAAAGTAATTTCCCTTTCATGTCTATATTTTCCTCAATAGTCACTGAGATAACATTACAAAGCACCTTGTAAATTGAAATAAGGTAATGAGGGAGACAATGGAGGAGAAGCCAAAGTTCACAATAGTGAACCCTAAAATTTATTTTCAGAAGCTAGAGTGGTGTAACCATTTCTTTAGATACTAAATTATTAGGACTACCACTATCAACAAAAACTTTACAACACTTACCTCCTGATTTGCATATTGTTCTAAACATGTTCTTTCTTTGTACTAGCTTCTCTTCATTCTCACATCTTGATGGAGCAACAAATCTCTTCTTGCAATAAGTGACTTTGTAGTTCCCCTCCGTATTCACCTTGGTTGTGCAGAGATTCTGGAGACGGGGATTTGAAAGGTTGAGGTTAAGATGGACACCACTCTGGTAGCAACCATTATATGCCGAGGAATAATGAATCTAAAGCCAAAAGGACACGAGAAATGATTCTAGTATTTTAGACTGAAAACCTTGCCTCAACAAAAAGATGGACTTTTGCACTCCACTGGTGGAGCACCAAATTATGTAGCACCTGAGGTACTGCATTCTTTTATTTCATTTTCTATTTTGGAAGATTATCCTGGAACTCCAAATTCTGGAATTATGCTACTAATATAGGCACACAAAAAACACATTTATGCAATTACCTTAGGCTTAATTAGCATCTTTAGGATAAATTCATGGTATTCCTAGAATGACTTGTGTTTTCTAGAAGTCCTACCTTTCTCTCTCTTAATTAGCACTATTGAATGGTTACTCTTATGTGCATGTTACGTATTTATTGTCATGAACTATTGGTATTCACTGGAATGTTTTTTTAAATCTTGAACGAGTTTATTTTATTTCTAAACCGTTTCCTAGTCTCCAGGGCATGATTGATAATAACTCATCTTCTTAAAAGGAACTTCTTGTTTTTTATTTACTATTTAAGCCTAATGGCGCTGCCAGCTCTGTCCCTCAACCATTCGGTCTATTGTGAGACAACCGATGCTAACTCTCGTCATATGCTATCAATAAATCAGTATATATATTCCTAGCGTTTTTAAATATAAAAAGAGGATGTGGGTTTGAGCGTTATTTTCTGCATGTCCCTAATTTTGAAAGTATCTTTATCATTTCTTTAAATGTGCATATCCTAAAATGATTATGGGGGGGAACGACTCTAGTTCTCATTTCGAAGAGAAAGGGATGAATGCGAATATGA
This sequence comes from Cunninghamia lanceolata, assembly GCA_027924645.1. NCBI lineage: Eukaryota > Viridiplantae > Streptophyta > Pinopsida > Cupressales > Cupressaceae > Cunninghamia > Cunninghamia lanceolata. The sequence continues at coordinate 5,483,269 of BSBN01001047.1, forward strand.
AAGAAAGATTCAACAAGTTTTAGGGGGAATAATCATGCATTGTTTGGCACATTCTTGATACTTGTTTTTGAAGATAGAGGTTAGGAGGATGCTGAGAGAGTATCAGTGGTAATGCCAGAACTATCACAATAGGTGGCACATGGGTCTGGATCTTATGACTACAACTCACCATTCATGCTCCCTGGTCAAAATCTAAAGTTCGAAGGTCTGGTATGCACCTAAAATCTCCTCCTCCTCTTTGATATCTGTTGTTGAATGAAGATGTGGAAATTGGAAGATCCCTTCAGTATTGTTTATCGCAGTTGGAATGGTTATTGAGTAATGGAACCGGTTACTTTATATTCCATATACCTTCTAAAACATCATCTGTGCTTTCACTTGTTTATCTATAACGTCCTCATCTGCTAGCTGCCCAGCTACATGCACCTAGATCACAAGTAAGGCTTACAATGTAGGATATATTCAATATGCTTCAATAATTTGAAGAGTTTGAGAACATCCTTGCAAAAGCCATTTTGTACATATACTGCGATCACTGCATGATGTTCTTTTATGATATAGAATATTTCTTTAACGTGCCAATTGCATCTGCTTGAAAACTTCTAGAGTTTTATCAAAATCATTTCGGTGTATATTAGATGAGGACCTTTTGAGACAGTAAACTATGCACTCAACACTAAGATAATTTGCCAAACAGTTCAAATGCCTTCTATTTACGGCTTAGGTATCTGACAAATCTGCCTTCTTTTTGTGTAACATACATATAGCATAATATCCAAGGAGGTTCTAGTTTTGTGTTAAAGGTTTTATATACTATTTAGATAAACTAGGTATTTTGTTGTCCATGCCATTGAGGATTTTGATTTGGACAAAACATTGGTTTCTTTGGCCTTATTGATGCCAGATATATACTTTGGATTATTTTGAATATTTGTAAATATGTGCCAAGAATAGATATGCATTTAAGTCAAGATTGAGCATTTAGAAAGTAGAGGAAAATGGGAGAAGGTTTCATGGATTTTTGGGAAAGAGATCTTTTGGGTAGAAGTTATGTTCTATTTTGATAGGAAGATACAGAGTGGTTGCTAGAAAAGTTGTGGTAGATAGTTTCTGTAGGATACTTCAAAAAATCAACACTCGAGTCATTGTTGGCATGGAGTCCTTAGGGTTGAAGTCATTTTGGTTGTGTTCTGTATGCAAAATCTGCTGGATCAAGGCATGTTAGTAATATCTAATTGAAAGGAGGCATGAGTTTTGGTAGAGTAGTCTATATGTGTGTGACTCTTATATCCATTTCTATGTCTTTCTATTAGATATTGTTCATCAAGTGAGTCTTGTTGAAGGAGTGATTTGAGTAGTCACAATGTATGTGCTGAGGGTTAACAGTTGGTTGGTTGTATGCATTAGTATTCAATTAGATAATTGTAAACCTTTATTAATCTAAATATTACTTTCCTTCTTTTCTATTATTTTGTTCTTGAAATCTCTCATTATCTTTGGGTGAGCTGCCTGGATCAACAACCCTTCATTGGGTCTTGGTTTTATCAGTAAAATACTAAATAGTGTTTTTTAGGAACAAATGTTGTAAATGATTCTTCAACACACTTGTGCCTGCTCAGTGTAGTGGTGCAACTCAGCTTTAAGAGAATTTACTAAAGAACCTCTAAATAACCAGCATGCCTCTAGCCATAGTCAGAATATGAAAAATATAAAAACGAAACATTTTTAATATCACAGACTTCTTCCTTTGAAAATACAGTTCTGGAAAACATGTACAACATAACATTTTTTCCCAACTTCTCTACTTTGGAAGAACTGCTACCAGATTTTCTTTTAGTGTTCCTCTATTGAAAATTTCCTTTATCCTAAATTATGATAAGGTAAAGCTTGTGAGATCTTTTGTGAGTATGATATGAGGTAGTTAGACCTTAGCTTTCTATCTCTTTCTAATATGAAGTGAATTATGAAGGTGACTAAATTTTGAATATAGAATCTTAGGAAGAGAGAGAGTTCTATGGTTTAATATTGTTAATTAAGGACTATGAATTGGTCTAATTGAGACTTGTCTTCCAAATTCAGAAGTCGTATATGATTGTGATTGATGGCGACAAGGATAATGTTGATGGGTATGTGATATGCATTTTGCATCCTAAGTTATTTCTAAATGATGTCTTATTGCATATGTTGATGCTTTCTTATGATTGTACATGGATGTTGAATATGGGTATTCTTTACAAGATGTAAAGGTATGTAACAAAGTGAGATACAGGTAATGTAATAAGAAGGGTAACTAGTTAGAATAATTCAGGTTTGTAGAGATAATTGTAAAGCATGAAATATATTCTTTCTTGCAAGATATCAAAGCTTATACTATGTTTGATTGCTAAATTAGCATGCATAAATTGATAGTTGATTGGTATATTGAATATGTTTTCGACTCAGCATAGTAATGACTGAGGTATTTTAGAGAGGATTACTAATTGATGGTTTTAGTTGACGATCCTTCACACTTTGTAGGACTAGGATATCTTGTTTGTTTGGTTGTCTATAATCTTTATGAAACTACTTGTGGTAACAAGATCAGGTCCCTGAACTATGAAGTCTTTGCGCTACGCATACGTAGTCAAGGCCAATATGAGCCCCCGAGACACTAGGTCGACCCCTTAGGGCCTTAGGTTGTCATTTAATACATTTGATATTGTGTAATTATTAATCATACAGGTCTACTATTTCTTTAGATGTGCAGTATGAGACCTTAACCATGCAGGACTCAGAAGCTAAGGAAGCAGCTTTCCAACTAGTGTATGGATGATCATCTGGCACTAGGGTAAATGGGTATACATATGTATAATTTAAATTTGATATATTGTATCTAACATTTCAATTACGATGAATGTTATATACTCTGTTATGTAATCTGAGCTTTACTAAGTGAAGATTTGTAAATTGTATCTATCATGCTATTAGGTTCATTATTGTTATCTATCAATATTTTTAGAGATAAGTATTACAAAAGTGTGTGTGTATGTGTTCAATTGATGTATTAGACTTAGAACAAACCATGGTTATTTTGATTGTGTTCATTGTTGTTATATGGAGCCTAATCAGACTCGGAGGTTAAATTTACCCCACTTTTATCAGCGCAGTTTCCCCCCAAATTCCTATGGGGTCAAGGGGCAACGCCCCTTGCGGGGGTTTGGGGGCAGTGCCCCCAAGACGAGGTCAAGGGGTAGCGTCCCTTGCAGGGTCCAGGGGCAGCACCCCTGGCACGCGGTTGAGGGGCAGCGCCCCTGTGGGGGCTCGGGGGCAACGCCCCCGAAACCTCACATGGTTTTTTTATTATTTTATAAAGGCACTGGGATTTATTTTTTCATTGGCTGACATAAGAAAACCCTATTTTTGTAACCGACAAAAAGCTTGATAAAAGCGGCTAAGGGTTAGGGTTTCTATTGATGTATTGTAGCATTTTGCAGTGGTATTGAGCTGCAGGGATTGCTGGTTGTAATCAGTTTGATTTACTGGATAATAATATTGGACTCTCTGTTTGGTGGATGTAGCCTGAGTTTGGGTGAACCACATTAAAACTTATCTCTCGCTGTTATTATTTTTTGTGTATTTCCATTCCTTTGTTTAATCTTTATTTGCATTTAATTGATATCTTCTACCGGCTAACCCTAACATTCGTGTGTAGTAATGAGTTTTTGTATATGGTTGAATGTGTCTTAATTTCAATAATGTAGTCATGTTATCCCTAGAGATGTTAGTTAACTTGCTGAATCAGACTATGTTATAGTTTGCTAACAATATTTTTATTTTAAAGAAAAAAATATTCACCTTTTTACTGCTGTAGTTGATTTGTCTCTAGGGTTGCATGGCGGGGCATTACAGACTCTCCTTTCTCTAGATCATTTTTAGAATTGCATGATCCATCAATCTCCTCCTCATCATGTGCAATCCTTTCCCTTCCTTCCATCGTCCTACTAGGGCTCCCTTGAATTTGGTGACATTCAAACACTTAGTGTCCTTCCTCTCCACATTTAAAATAGGTTCCTCTAAAAGATGTTCCATACATTCCTCTACCTCTTTGATACCCATTGGTTCTATCATTGTGGTAATAATCTTTGTCCTCCCCATTCTTGTAGTAAGAATTAATATTCATAGCCATCACAATCAGTGCTATTCAAACTAAATAAATCATCATCATGCACATCAATATGATTAGAATTATCAAAACATGATATACAAAAATCTGCTCTATCTTGATTAGTCAAATGTAATGAAACAACATCATTAGGATCATGTAAAAAATTCCCTCATTCAACTTATTGTTCATGTTGGAGTGACCCATGACCTTAGATAACATCATCATGACATTCAGGGCTTCTTATACTTGCCCAATCTGATCCATGTTTTTTATCTCTTCTAGTAGCAATGTCTTGTCTTGATTTTCTTCAATCCACTCAGCTACATCAATGTCCAACTCACTTCCATGGTTTCTACAAGTCTGATATATCTGATTATTATTTGACAACAAGTTGTCTCTGATCAACCCCATAATTGCCTCTTTTTATCTCCTCTTTGCTAGTTTCCAAGTACCTTCTATTGATACTTTTATTTGATTATGGCTAAGACTTGATATTATACTTTGATTAAAGCACTATATTAATTATATAATGTTTAATGGATGTTGTGTAGTTAAAATGGTTATTTTTCATATACAACGTGAGTGAATAAGTATTTTTACTATAATATTTACGGTTAGATACTTTTTGGGACTAACTCTTCATGCAACATCCGAGATCACCATCATGAAGTCATGTTATGGAGTTCCTGCAGCCACACCACAAGCATCTTGCAGCTAAAGTGTAGAAGGTTCTACAATCGCACCTATAGGAGTTCATGCAGCCAAAGGTAGATTCCTATAGCAGGGCATGCATTTATTGCATAGCTGACCTGTAGCAACTTGCTATGTTCGAAAGACTGAGACAAGTTAAAGGGGAACATCGTGATGAAGATAATAACTCTTCAAGATAGGACATGTGAGAATGAGATAATTGTTTCCTTGCTTTTGGGGACATGTTGGTTCCATTTTAAGTATTTTAGTTAGAATTCTCTTTCTAGTTAATAAAAGCTTTTGCTTCCTAGTTTGTTTGTAACTCTACAAAATAAGGAATCCTCTCCTTCTATGAAGGAGAGTGGAATAATTTTTATAGTTATTTAATTAATAGTTGAACTATAGTGAGCATCTATATATTTGTTTCTTTCTAGATATCTAGCACGTGGATTTTCTCAAGATTTTTGTATTCAGTTTGATTTCAACAGTAGAGATATCTATCTTTTCATTTGCATTTTGTCTTGTTCTGGTTCTAAACAAAGATTAAAAGTGAATGTGTTGATTCATATTTAAATTGTGAAGGAATAAGTTTGGTGGAACCCCCCAAATTTTCCATCCCTTTGGTCCTTAAACCCTGAAATGTTAAGTATGTGCCTAAAAGCCTTAAACCTTAAATCCTTGGCTTTCTGTTTCTAAGCCTATGTTATAATCTTCAATTGACTTTTAATAGGCAGTCACTCTAGGTTTAAGTTGCAACCTTATCACCTAGGTCTCGTTCTAAACTGGCCCCATGAGCCTAATGACTAGTCCCTCATGTCCGTTTAATCCTTCCTAAGTCCAAATGCTAGACTATTGAAGACAGATTGATGAATATCATGACATCGTGGGCTCTAGATCTATTAGATCTGTCAGAGCCACCCTGATGCGCTAACTGTCGATTCTAAGTAAGCAAGTCTAAAGTCTTGTCAGTCAAGTACTCCATGCAAGCGCTTGCTTCTCATTAGATCACAGGAGCGCACTACAGACAAATGCCAATGAACATTCCTCACGCTGCTATGACGGTCCAACACATGGAGGTAGGTCTCGTCCAGTAAGCTAAGCTTACAGCTTAGCGTATGAGTGCAAGGGTGGTGGTGTGGGTCCCTTCTGGGCTTGTGCTACCGCAATGAGATGATACCTGGACAATTCTGTGTTGAGTTTGTGAGATCTCATTGGTCCGCATCATTCCAAGGCATGTGAGCTATTTTTTAAAGGTGCAACTTCAAATCTCAATCGTTCATTTTGCCATGACAATTTCATATCAATGGTCCACATTTAAAAATCAAGGATTTCATGATTTTCAAAGAGATGACTATTTAATATGGAAAAGAGGATGTGTGGTTGTATGGGGGTTTTAGTTTGAATCCTCCTTTCCACAAAACATTCCAAGGGCTTTTCAACCGAGTGCTTCTCCTATCGAGAGGAGAGTCATCTATCAGGTTGGGTTGCCACTTGGTTTTCTGCTGGGAAATTTAGAAGTCATCACACAATGTTGCTAATTAATGCTCTTATGGTCTTGAAACCCTAATTTAAGAAAAATAGTAAGTAAATCTGTGAATTACAACAAATGCTACCGGAATTAGATAAAGGGTAGAGAACCTTAACTCACTATTTTTCACAGTCCAGAAAATAGAAATGTCGGGGACAATGATGATGGCGCCCTAGTCCAATGTGTTGCTTTTTCTATGGAATCCCGATCTCCTTCCAACACTGATCTCTGATGTATCTTTAGTTTCTGGCAATGCAAATGCGAAGGACAATGTTGATGGCGCCCTAGTCCACTGAGGGATCTTCAGCTGAATGTCAAAAACTCTGCAAACCTTGATTAACACTGTCCGGTCTGTTTCTGTGGCTTCAAATGTAAAGGACAATGTTGATGGCATCGTATTCCAAGAAGGCTCCTCCTTTGAGATCCAAAATCTCCACAGCGTCCTCCTACTCCCTGTAACTCCACTTCTTTCACTTTCGCAACCTGTAACCTACAATAGCAAGGAGTGTGGGAGGGGGTTGTGGTGTTTAGAGGCTTGCCTCAATCAAGCCCCAAAGAGACATTCAAGTCTTCCAAAAACTATTGTCAGAGAGAGAGTGTGTATCCTTGTGGGATGTAGGCAAAAATCCAAATGATAATGATGATAAAACACAATAGATGTCACCTTGATGATGAAGCTCTCATGGAAGGAAGATGATCTTCAATGCCATGAGGAGGAGATTGGATCCAACCTGCAAAAACAAACACAATAACAATGCTATTCTCTGTAACACAATGAATGCCTTAGTCACTTTAACATAAGCTCATAAATCACAATGTTCATCTAGTTTCCATCTAGTTTGTAAATGATAACCTAAATATGTTTATATATGCAACTACTAAGATTCCTACCAAAAAATTCATAATTAAAACTTATGATGTCAGCCTGGGACCCAAATAACTGTCACAAACCTGACATTTGAATTTAGGGAGACCCAAAATAGGGCTAGACTAGGGCACTAGCACCCTTGTCCACCCCCCTATCTTTGTTTCAGGATCATTAAATTAGCACCCCCTAAGTCCTATTTGTCATAAGACCCAAGGGTTTTCTCATCGGGAGTCTGAATTATCACGCAAGATGCTCTAAATGCAATCTAAGGACCCGAGAGCTAAACCTTAATAGGAAAAAGCCCCCAAGGGTGCATTTTTCTAACATAACATTTAGCCCCCACTTTAATGTATGTATAAATGCAAGGCCAATACATGCATTAAAGTAAGGTCAACAAACACAGCAAACACGCCAAGCACGAAGAAGACACGCCAAACATATTGAAGACAATAACAGGAACGCAAAACACGAAGAAGACAGTTACAGTCACGTAAAACACGGAGAATACAGCATTGAAGACATGCATAGCATAGAGAATACAATGAATACAGTGATTATTTTCTTTTTTATTTTCCCATATGAAATGTAAAATGCAAGTACAAGGAAAGTAAACAAATAATCCCAAAAAGTGTAGAGTTGTTCACCACTGTTCTTGCACTTTTTGAGAACAGACACACCAAACAAAATCCCAAGGTGTAGAGGAGTTATTCACCACCAGTCTTGCACCTTGAGAACAAACACACCAAATAAATCCCAAAGTGTAGAGGAGCTCATTGCCACCGATCTTGCACTTTGAGAACAAACACGCCATACACACACACATGGAAGACACAGAGAAAACATGGCAAACAAGTGATGGAGTGAAACTATTACTAGGTTCATCACCATCTCAGGCACATTACAGGCACACACCGATGATTGGGCTTCACCATAACAATCATCAAAAACATGCTTGAGGGTTGAGTTAGTCACAAAACCGCTCCCTGCCTCGCGATGAGGACTTTTGAAAATGACAGGATTGTTGCAAATATTTGTCTAATTAGTGTTGTCATTGATGTCAACATATCCTTGTTGTCATTGGTGTCAACTGTATCCCATTCTAGAAGACTTGTATGTTAAGGATATTGATAAATTTAGCCTCTCCAGAAGAAACAAGTGAGTTACATATCTCTCTATAAGAGACAGTGAAGACAGTGCAGTTCAGTGAAGTAGATTGCTCTGTATTCCCAGTGAGATGAAGATCAGAGTCTGCAAACCAAAGGGTTTTGTAAAGGATTGTCTAAAGTTCCTCCAGTTAAGATTTAAGGGATCCACATGAAGAATTTTTGAAGTTATGGCCATCTGAGTATAACCAGGTTTTGCAGTTGTTGAGAGGTGACAAACTGATAGAAAATTGGTCCAGATTGATCCACAATGGATTATTATGATCTGCAGATCTAGAGGTGTGTTTGGGATGTCTATGTGTATCCTCATCTCAAGAGGTTCATGGTTTGGAGGTTCCCAAGTAATCATTCTAGTGTGACAGTCATGACAGTGAGAGTTCTTAAGTTCCCAGATGAAGATGCAAGTGTTTCTGGTGAAGTGAGGTGGTGCGGTTGTTCTTGTTGATTTCATTTTGCTTGTGGTGGTCTCTAGATTGTGTGCCTATTGTGTTGGTGGTCTGCATTGAGGATTGAGCTTGTGGTTGAAGATTTGTCCTTGGGTGTTGCTATTCTTTCCAATCTTGGTCAACCGGATGCTTTGTACATGTTGCGGATGATCTAAGAGAGGTTCTATGTGTTAGATTTAGGGCGGACAACTAAAAGGGGGGTGAATCAGTTGTTAAAAAATTTCTTGCAATTTAATCACTTAAATCCTTTTCTTAATTTAGCAGCATAATAATAATTCAATCGTAGAAACATAATGCAATAATTCAACAGCAGAAACACATTAACACATATGACACCAAGATTTTGACATGGAAAACCTAGTTAAGGGAAAAACCACAGGGTGACTAACCATAGATTGTATTCTCTATTAGAAGAATAGAAAGAACAAAATGGCACATGCCAATTAGGGCTCACTGCCTGAGCACATTGCTCACAAGAGACTCACTGCCTACAAGAGACACACTGTCTACAGAATAATAAGTATCACATACTTGAACTAAAGAATAGCATCTTCACCATGCTTGAGTCAGTTCCATTTAGGCTCAATACTTCTACTCTGCCTTTCACATTGCTCCTCTCTACCACACTCTCATCGCTACATGATACCCTCTTGAAATGACTTTACAATTCCTTATTTATACAATACATTGGCTTAGGAATAACCATCCAAGTCGACATACATTACAGAGAAAATATATAAATGCAACATGACTAATTACAAAAAGACTTCACGCGGATCAATACACTATCGGCCACACAGATCTGAGACTTCAAACTTCCTTTAGGAACACGCCATTCACCATAGAACATCTCCAAGATCATCTGCAGGATGTGCAACTCATTCGGTCGACCAGACTTAGAAAGAACATCATCATCCAGAAGTAATTTTTCAATTTTGAGCTCAATCTTCAATGCGGACCACCAACACAAACTGGACATAATCCAAAGACCTCCACAAGCTTTCCTGAATCATCAAGAACATCCACACTACTTATGCTTTCTAAAATCATTCTCTCCTTCATCTAGAACCTCAAGAACACAGTCTATCATCACTGTCATATTGGAATAGATGCTTGCGGACCTCGAGATCACTAACCAATTGAGTTGTCACTTCACATTGACTTCCTAAACACTTCACCAAATCTGTAGAATAGGATATTGCATTTTCAAATCTCATCGGACCTAACTGTATCACTCTGTCACCTTTGAACACCTGCCAAAACTGGTTTTACTTAAGTGACCATAACTTCTTCAGATCTTCATGCAGACCTCTAAAATCTTTACTGGATCATCTTAAGACACATATATACAAACCCTTTGAAGCGCATCCTCTGATCTTTATCTTAGCTGGGATCTTTAGCTCACTGTCTTCACTGTTCTTCTCTGTTCCTGATTAGGACTAATTTTCTCAATATCCTTAGCACACTACTCATCCAATCCTTATCATTAATGCAATAGGAGTATGTTGACATCAATAACAACACTGGTTAGACCTATAATTGTAACACTATGAAGTGTGGCGTGTTGTTCAAGGAAGATTTGGGTCCCAGCTATGTTTGGCCGACAGTATAGTGATTCGCATTAAGTCAGATGTTTGTAGTGCCAACCTTGATGTTTATTCCAAGGTTGATGAAGCATATAAATATGTGTGGTTGAGTTGTGGGAAATCATCCTTATGCGAAAATGAGAAGATCCTAAGAAAGGAAGAAAGGTAGAGTAGAGAAGAAGATGAGCAGAAGAGGAAGAGCAGTAAAGAATGAGGAGATAGCGAAGAAGTGTTTGGGGGCAGAGCAGAAGTATTGTGCTCTAAAATGGAACTGACCTTGGCATGAAGAAGATGTTTTCCAGTTCAATCTTCCTGTGATAAACTTATAAATATTTCTGTAGGCAGTGACCCTCTTTTGAGCAGTGAGCTCTGGGCAATGCGCCTGAAGGCAAGTGCCTTCCCATTTTCTATTCTTTTAACAGAGAATAAATATTGTGGTTTAACCCCCACCGTGGGTTTTCCCTTAACCGGGTTTCCACATAAAAATCTTGGTGTCATATGTATTGATTATGTTTCTGCTCATGTGTTGTTGATTTATGCTCTCATGGTTATATCATTCATCTGTTAATTAGTGGTAAAGAAGTTTAATTGGAGCAAAGAATAAAATTTTTTGTGACAACTGATTCACCCCCTCCCCTCTCAGTTATTTGCCCTTATTTCAATAATTGGTATCAAAGCCGGTTCCTCTACAAGAAGCTTAACCGCTTGAGGAGATCCAGGATGTCGACTTACAAGAAGGATAGTCTGAGATTTGATGGAACAAATTACTCTCTTTGGAAGAATCACATGGAGTTCCATTTGCAATGCATGGGTGATGCTTATTGGTTGATAACAAGGATGAGTATAAGCCCCTGGAGAAAGGTCCTTCAACTCCAGATGAACTCAAAGATGCTGAAAATAACATTCGGGCTAAAGAAACATTGTTAAGTACCCTAACTGATACAGAAATGACAAATGTCCTGGAATTGAAAACTGCTCATGAAATTTGGAAGAAGTTGGAAACTCTATATGAAGGTGATGCATATGTCAAATGTGCTAAGTTATAGAGCTTGAAGGGTAGATACGAAAATTTGAGGATGAGTGAAGATGAAAACATCACTTCCTACATGCAGAAGGTGAATGAACTTGCGTGCAGTATTAGGTGTACTGGTGGAACACTAGAAGAATAAGAGATTGTTGGCAAAGTGCTCAGATCCTTACCTACTTCATACAAGCATAGAGTTGTTGCTATCAAGGAAATCAGGACTGTGACGACTGTAACAAGGGATCAGTTGGTTGGGAAGATCTTAGCATTTGAAATGAGTGAGTTTGGTGATTCTCTTCCTAAATCTAAATCTGCATTTAAGGCCAATGTTTTTGCAAAGCAAAGATTTGATCCAGGTGAATGCTCTTCAAGAAGACTAACCAGATTTGAGAAGGCAAGGAAGGATCTTGAAGAAGATGAATCGAAGCTTGAAGAACTTGAAGCCCTTTTTGCCAAAAGACTACCAAGAGGATCTAGTAAGTATGAAGGAAAGTTGTCTTTCAAGTGTTTTTCTTGCAATAAGATTGGTCATTTTGCCTCAAGATGTCCGGAGAGGGTTTCAAAGCTAAACCCTAACAAACCTAGGATTCAGAAGAAATGCTACTATGTCCAAGAAGTTGTTAAAGGAGTCACTGATGATGAATCTAATAAGGGAAGTACCTCAGGAAATGAATGGGTGTTCATTGCCATCAAAGAAGAAGATCCAGTGCCTATTGAATCTACTAGCTGTGTGAATGTGGAAAGAGCCTTGGCTACTCAAGTTGAAGAAAAGGATGAATGGGTAATTGACAATGGACGCTCTCATCATATGACAGGTGATAAGAGTAAGTTTGAAAGTATGGAAAGGTATGAAGGTGGAATTGTGAAGTTTGGAGACAATTCAACTGGTAGAATCCGTGGCAAAGGATCCATCTCTCTTGATGGTAAGAATAACACTAATGATGTTTTGTATGTAGAAGGGTTGAAGCATAATCTTCTCAGTGTTAGACAGTTGGTTGACAAGGGATATGATCTTCGATTCAAGGATGCTAAATGTAGAATTTTGGAAAGCTCCAAAACTGAGATTGCATCTGGTACACAAATTATAGGTAACATCTTTCATTTAAGTGGTACTGGTAAAAGTTTCTTGATTGCTCAGATTGATCAGAGTTGGCTATGGCATAGGATAATGTGTCATGTAAACTTTGACAACATTGTCAAGATAAGTGCTACTCAAGCTGTAAGAGATCTTCCAAAGCTTGTAAAACCTGCTAATAGCATGTCTAAGGAATGTTAGTTGGGCAAACATAGCAGAACTACATTCAAGGGTAAAGAACAATCTTCAAGTGGATTATTGGAACTTGTGCACATTGATTTGTGTGGTCCTGCCAGGGTTAGGAGTTTCCAAGGAGACAGATACTTTATGTTGCTGATTGTTGATCACCCCCAGATGATGTGGGTCACTTTCTTGAGAGAGAAATCAGAGGCTCTTAACAAATTCAAAGTGGTTAAGTCTAGGGTGGAGAATGAGATTTATGTGAAGATAAAGTGTTTGAGATCTAATAGAGGTGGAGAGTTTACCTCCAGTGAGTTTAATGCATTTGTGAAAAGCATGGAATAAGAAGATAGTTGTCTGCTCCTAAGACCCCTCAACAGAATGGAGTTGTGGAAAGGAAGGACCAGACTATTCAAGAGGCTGCTAGAACCATGATGATGGAAGCAAATGTTCCACATGTCTATTGGAGAGAGGTTGTAAGTATTGTTGTCTACACTCTTAACCAAGTGCATATCAAAGGTAATTCTGGTAAAACACCTTATGAACTATGGTTTGGTAATGCTCCTTCTGTGAAATATTTCAAAGTTTTTGGTAGTAAATGCTATATCAAAAGAGATGAACATCTAGGCAAGTTTGATGCAAGATGTGATGAAGGAATATTTATGGGTTATTCTAATCAAAGCAAGGCATACCAGTGCTTTAACAAGAGATTGAAAAAAATTGTTGAAAGTGCTAATGTCAAGGTTGATGAAAGCAAGGAGAGACCTTCAAGGTTTTGTGGATATGAATCAGATGATTAAAATTAAAGTCCAAATGAAGAAAAGTAAGTTCAATTTACTCCGGAGAATCCAGTGACTCAAGAAGTGAATGCAAATGTTGAGGAACAAGTTCAAGAATCAGAAGTTGAAGAAAATTTCAAAACTCCTAGGTATGTAAGGTTGAATCATTCTAAAAATCAAATCATAGGAGATAAAAATAAAGGTGTTCAAACTAGAAGAAGAATTGCTGAAGAACAATGGGAGTATTATCTGATTTCAAAGATTGAACCAAAATCAGTGAATGAAGCTTATAATGATGAAAGTTGGGTAAAAGCAATGGAAGAAGAATTAATACAAATTGAAAAGAATCATACTTGGGATCTTGTTCCTAGACCTGAAAACAAAAATGTAATTGGAACTAAATGGGTCTTCCAGAATAAATTAAATGAAGATGGTGAAGTTGTGAGAAACAAAGCAAGATTGGTGTGCAAAGGTTACTCTCATGTAGAGGGAATTGATTTTGAAGAAACTTTTACTCCGGTAGCAAGAATTGAAGTAGTCAGATTATTTCTTGCCTTTGCTACTCACAAAGATTTGAAAGTCTACTAGATGGATGTCAAGTCAGCATTCCTGAATGGAGAGTTAGAAGAAGAAGTCTACATTGAGCAACCGGAAGGATTCCAGTTGTCTGATCAAGAAGATAAGGTCTGTAGATTGAAGAAAGCATTGTATGGACTTAAACAAGCCCCAAGAGCCTAGTATGCAAGATTAGATAAGTATCTGCTAAAGTTAGGCTTTAACAAAGGCACTGCTGACAGTAATCTTTATTTCAAAATTGATCATGAACATATCCTAATTGTTGAGGTATTTGTTGATGACATTATCTTTGGTGGAAATGAGAGTATGTGTAAAAAATTTGTTGATCAGATGCAAAGTGAATTTGAGATGTCCATGCTTGGTGAAATGAATTTCTTCTTAAGTCTACAAATCATTCAGTCAAAAAAAGGCATCTTCATATCTCAGTCTAAGTATGTGAAAGAGTTGTTGAAAAAGTTTGGAATGGAGTATTCAAAACCAGTGAGTACTCCTATGGTAACCAAATGTAAGTTGAGTAAAGATGATGATTCCCCTAGGTAGATCAGAAAAGGTATAGATCAATGATTGGAGGACTGCTTTATCTATCTCATACCAGACCTGGTATTATGAGTGCAGTTGGGCTTATTGCTAGATTTCAAGATGATCCTAGAGAATCTCATGTTGTAGAAATCAAAAGGATTTTCAGATATCTGAAGGGAACATCTAATTATGGCTTATGGTATCCTAAGGGTGATGATTTCACTCTTCATGCATATACAGATGCTGATTGGGCAGGAGATGTCGACGACAGGAAGAGTACTAGTGGAGGTGCATTTTTCTTGGGAAAGAGATTGGTTTCTTGGTTGAGTAAAAAGTAGGAGGCAATATCTCTATCTACTACAGAGGCAGAATATATAGCATCAGCAAGCAATTGTACTCAAGTTTTGTGGATGAAGCAAATGTTGAAGGATATCAGAATTGTGTTTGAAGAACCTATTACAATCTTCTGTGAAAATTCTAGTGTAATAAACATTTCAAAGAATCCAGTGTTGCATTCAAAGACAAAGCATATAGCTATCAAGTTTCACTTTTTGAGAGAGAAGGTAAATGAGAATGAAGTCAGATTGGAGTTTGTTTCTTCAAAGGATCAGATTGTGGATATCTTCACTAAGCCTCTACCTAAGGACACTTTTGAGTATCTTAGAGTGATGCTAGGGGTTATTACCCCTCTTGTTCAGAACTAAGGTGCACTAATGTGCATCAGTCTGGTGGAATTCATAGTCATATCTTGTGATCCAAATTGGTGTTTAGGGGATGCTACTCAGGGTGAGTAGTCAGTATGATTCTAGATTAAGAAACAAAAAGAGGAAGAGATGATTGTAAATATGTGCCCTTTGCCATTGATGTCAAAGGGGGAGAGAAGTCATGTGAAAAACTTGGAAGTAAGTAGTGATGGTGAAAGGCGGAGCAGTAAAGAAAATGGTTGCAGGTGTGATAAGAGAAAGGGGAAGTTCTTGTCTTGATGGTTGAAACAGTTTTTCACATCATATGTTGCCATCAAGTACAAGGAAAGTAAACAAACAAATCCCCAAAAGTGTAGAGTTGTTCACCATCGTTCTTGCACTTTTTGAGAACAAACACACCAAACAAAATCCCAAGGTGTAGAGGAGTTGTTCACCACCAGTCTTGCACCTTGAGAACAAACATGCCAAATAAATCCCAAAGTGTAGAGGAGCTCAATGCCACCAGTCTTACACTTTGAGAACAAACACACCATACACACACACATGGAAGACAGAGAAAACACGACAGACAAGCGATGGAGTGAAACTATTGCTAGGTTCATCACCATCTCAGGCACATTACAGGCACACACCGACGATTGGGCTTCACCACAACAACCGTCGAAAACATTCTTAAGGGTTGAGTTAGTCACAGAACCGCTCCGCGCCTCATGATGAGGACTTTTGAAAATGACAGGATTGTTGCAAATATTTGTCTAATCGGTGTTGTCATTGATGTCAACATATCCTTGCTATTATTGGTGTCAACTGTATCACATTCTATAAGACTTGTATGTTGAGGATATTGAGAAAATTAGCCTCTCCGGAAGAAACAAGTGAGTTACATATCTCTCTATAAGAGACAGTGAAGACAGTGCAGTTCAATGAAGTAGATTGCTTCGCATTCCCAGTGAGATGAAGATCAGAGTCTGCGGACCAAAGGGTGTTGTAAAGGATTGTTTGAAGTTGATCCAGTTAGTATTTGAGGGATCCACATGAATAATTTGTGAAGTTATGGCCATATGAGTAGAACCAGGTTTTGTAGTTGTTCAGAGGTGACAGATTGACAAAAAATTGGTCTAGATTGATCCACAATGGAATATTATGATCTGTAGATCTAGAGGTGTGTTCAGGATGTCCGTGTGTATCCTCAACTCAAGAGGTTCATGCTTTGGAGGTCTGCAAGTAATCATTCTAGTGTGACAGTCATGACAATGAGAGTTCTTAAGTTCCTGGATAAAGATGCAAGTGTTTCTGGTGAAGTGAGGTGGTACAGTTGTTCTTGTTGATTTCATTGTGCTTGTGGTGGTCTCTGGATCGTGTGCCTACTGTGTTGGTGGTTTGCATTGAGGATTGAGCTCGTGGTTGAAGATTTGTCCTTGGGTGTTATTGTTCTTTCCAGTCTTGGCCGACCGGATGCTTTGTGCATGTTGCGGATGATCTAAGAGAGGTTCTATGAAGTGTGGCATGTTGTTCGAGGAAGATTTGGGTCCCAACTATGTTTGGCCGATAGTATAGTGATTCGCATTAAGTCAGATATTTGTAGTGCCAACCTTGATGTTTATTCCAAGGTTGATGAAGCATATAAATATGTGTGGTTGAGTTGTGGAAAATCATCCTTGTGCGAAAATGAGAAGATCCTAAGAAAGGAAGAAAGGTATAGTAGAGAAGAAGAGCAAAAGAGGAAGAGCAGTAAAGAATGAGGAGATAGCAAAGAAGTCTTTGGGGGCAGAGCATAAGTATTGTGCACTTAAATGGAACTGACCTTGGCATGAAGAAGATGTTGTTTTCCAGTTCAATCTTCCTGTGATAAACTTATAAATATTTATGTAGGCAGTGAGCCTCTTTTGAGCAGTGAGCTCTGGGCAATGCACCCAAAGGCAAGTACCTTCCCATTTTCTATTCTTTTAATAGAGAATAAATCTTGTGGGTTAACCCCCACTGTGGTTTTTCCCTTAACCGGGTTTCCCCGTAAAAATCCTGGTGTCATATGTGTTGATTATGTTTCTGCTCATGTGTTGTTGATTTATACTTTCATGGTTATATCATTCATCTATTAATTAGTGGTAAAGATGTTTAATTGGAGAAAAGAATAAAAGTTTTTGTGACAACTAATTCGCCCCCCCTCTAAGTTGTCTACCTTTATTTCAACAAGGATAATGCAATCTCTCTGAGAAATACACCATCTCCGCCTCGCAATGAGGGCTTAAGATAAAAAGATATGCTCGATATCCTGCCTCCGTAAAGGGCCTAAATAATTTTAATTTATTTTCATATTGTTCAAACACGCTTTACTATCATCTAAAGTAGATAGCTTACCTTATATATGCCCCCACCTTAAGGTGGTTGTTATCATGTATCGATATCAAGCACATTAAAGTAGGAAGAAAACACACAAGGGAACACGAGCTCTCACAAAGCCCATGCCCCCCAGAGGTGACATGTAATTTACGATCGCCAAATGTTCCCACAAACACATCTCTGCAAGAAAAGTGTTAGTGTCAAAATAATCATGATAAACAACAATGCATAAGATCAACTACATGAAAGAGCCAAGCAAGGCGATATTCATGATAAACAAAGTGCATAGAGCAGCAGTATTGTTAAAGTGTTGTTAGCAAGATAAGATAATATTGACATCAACATCAAGATAGAGAAATCACATAGAGTGATTCCACTAGCCAAGCGTCGGATAATAGGTAACAACCCCGTCGTCATTTATGGACTAGGTCCATTTTTTTATTTCTTGCGAAAGGGATGCTAGGTCTGCATCAATATAATATGTTTTTCATCATCTGCCAGCTAGATGGAAACACTAGAGGAAGGTAAATAATAAATAAGAGAGGAGAACAAGTGTCTTAGGGACAGTCATGTAGGAGGGTGCCCCCAAGTTGCCAACTGCAACGCTATGTCCGTAAGACACAACACACAACAATGAAATCAGAGGAGAGGAAATGTAGAAGAATGATGATACAAATAGAAGGTCACAACAGAGGCGGTCTCCTAGTATCCTTGACCTTACAAGAGAATCAAAGGTCATCCTAGGAGGCCTAACAACACATAGCACATCACGGGGGAAACACAACACGAAGGTAAAGGGTTAGGGATACTTACCTGGTAGTACTATCATACTAAATTTGAGAACTTGCAAACCTCTTGAAGAGGTACTCGATCAAGTTGTATGAGAAGCTTGAGTGGTTCTTATTAGGCTGTTGCTTGTTATCAGTGAGTCCATGCGGCACTTTCTCAACACTTCCTTGTTTATATAAAATCTTTTGTTGCTTGTGAGGAGGAGAACCACTATTATTTCCAACTGATGATAATTGTCTAGCTCGTTTCCAATTTTTATTTCTCTTGTTCTATTGGTTCTGTCTATCGTAACGACAAGGACTATCTTGTACTATTTCAACCTTTTCTATTGTCATAATCTCTTGCACTTCAGTTTTTCCATTTGTCTTTTTGGTATATGTTGATTCTCTCCTGATCCCTAAAGGGATAACGAAGGAGGAACTTCAAAGTAGATACCTCTTCTTCATGGATGAGGTGATACTTGAGTATTTTCCTTATCCACTTCAATTGTGGCAATTATCTCATCATAATCTAAATAGTCCTCTTGTGTCTCTAGTGTATTTTGTTCCATCAAATTGTTATCGGTATGCTTAGGGAAAGGATTAGTGAAGATCTATAAATTCTAATTCGATGGAGCTACCGACTTATTCCCATTATCATTCACACCAGATACCCGTATAACATTCAAGTCGATGAGGTCTTGTATTTCATGTTTAAGACACATACATCATTTAGTATCATGCCCTTGTGTCTGATGATAGTGACAAAAGGCATTAGCATCAAAATAAGGTCCTTGCATTCTGTTAGGATCCACTGGTTTAATCAGGGGAAGCTTCAAGAGATTATTACTTAGAGCTTGATTCATGAGAGAATGATAGGACTTCGATATCGAAGTGAACTTTCTTTGCTAATACGGTGCCTTCTTCAGATTAGTGATAGCAGACACTTGAGAAAAGTTATTCGATCTATTAACCTTGATGAAACTCTTATTATTCCTCTTAAAATTGTTTTGTGATGATCCACCCTCGGATTGACCGACTTGAGCTGATGAATTTTGATTTTCATATTGACTAGAAGAAAGTTGGTAGTCACGAAGGGCGGTACATGGGTATTGAAAAGAGTTATACTTCATCAAGAGGATCTTATCACAGATGTTGGACTGTAAATTTGTTATAAGTATCTTCTGAACATCGTCATCTTTCATCTGATATTGAATTTGTGCAGAAAGTCCTTGATACCGGCTAATAAACTCAGTCAACTTCTCTTTCAGACCTTGCTTGCAATGAACCAAATCAATCAGAGAGACTTGGAGTCTGATGTTTGCTTGAAAATGTTGTAGAAATTGATCAATTAATTGTGAAAAAGAATGTATTGAATTTGGAGGTAAAGAGCAAAACCACTCCAAAGTAGTATCTTTGAGGGATCGCGAGAAAAGCTTTGCTAACAAGTCCTCTTCAAAGTAGAAATCATTACACATAGCTATGAACGCCGCCACATGAGTATCGGGATCACCTTTTCCACCATATTTTTCAAAGCGAGGAGTTTCAAACTTCTCAAGCATAGGAGTTCTCAAGATTGCATAGGATAAGGGATTACGAGCATGGTAAGTCGGTATATTAGGTTGTGAAGCATTTGACGAGCTTGTCACTTTTTGTTGTAAGGAGGTCATGCCTTGCAAAAGTTGATTTAGGATGGCATCATTAGGACATGCAGTTTGTGGTGAGTAATTGGAACCAAAGTGTGGAGGAGATTTAGCATGGGTAGTGACAAGAGGAGGTTGTGAATGATTGAGCAGTGGTTGGACATAGCGATAGGTGGAAAATGGTTGAGAATAAGATGATTGAATGGGTGGTTGAGAATGATATGAAGACACCTTAGCGGCAAGGTTTTAATATTTGAATCCGACAGCTCTGTAATTTTGTGAATTAGTTTCATTAGATACTCTGATACTAGTGGTAATGTTACTACAAGCATTTGTATTAGTTGTCAAAATATTTGATGTAAATGTAGATATTCTCGTAGTCGGTATAGGTACTGATACTTGCGTATGAGATGGTGACAAAGTGTTATTTATCACTTTTGCACATTCGGTCACTGGTATAATATTGGTTTGTACAATATGTGCTAAACCACGGATTGCATTAACACCATCTTGTCCTTCTTTTATCAATTCTCTTATGTTATGAAATGCAGGAATAGCTTCTTCAGCTATCCTCTCATTTTCCATAAATGCTTGGAAATCAACTAACTCTTTATCAAGTTTATCTATTTGTTCATCAGATATGTGTCCTACCACCTCAATAGTATCATTAACATCATGAAAAGTTTGCTCTTCCATTGTATTTGTGATAGGTATAGTATCTTGCAACGTTTGTGTCTCTCCTTTTATAAAGAAGGTGTTCAGTGGATTTTCAGATGTAGGAATACCAATTTCTTCGAAAGCACTAGATCCCATGAGTTTTATGCTTCTTATTAAATGGATATTTCTATTAGGGAAGCAAGTTATAATACTCATGCAACAGTATGCACAAACTAATAGAATAAACCCTACGAGCAAGATATGTTTTAGGGCAAAAATGCTTGATTTTTTAACTTTTCTTAATGCAAACGAATGAAAGAAGAGGTGTTGTAAAGATTTTTAAGAGGGACAGAACATGACATGCCTAAAAAAAGTCCACTAATTCAAAAATATCTTTCACAATACACTTTTGAAACAACTCTAGAGAGTCGATAAGTCAAAACCGAGTGAAAATAGGCCAAAATATGTGATTTTTCACCAAATCTCAATGCAAAAGAGTAGGGAAAAGGGTGTTGTAAGGAAAATGATCAGGGAAATCAACTTATAGCAGTAAAAACAGCCACCTAATGCCAAAAAATCTGTTACAACACGCCTATAGTGCCACTCTAGATCAAACCCTAGCGCAAAAATAGCAAAAATATGCAAAATTTCACAAAATTTCAATGCAAAGGCCCAAAAGAAAGGGTGTTGTAAGGAAATTGAGAAGGGGAAGAAAACCCTAATAATCCTAATAACATCAAATTAGTGCATAAAAATCCCTTACAACACGCTTGGAGTGCAAGTCTAGCAAGATGATAAGGCCAAATCTAGTGAAAAATGCAAGTTTTCAAGCCCTAGACATGAAATTTCACAAGGAGGCCACTATGATGCAACACTACATTTAGAAATCAGGCCTAAGGAGTGTTTTTATAAGGTAGTCAAATCTGACACAAGATTTTTACTACAACCCTAGCTCATGCAAAGCTAGGTTTTCATGAAAAATGCACAATTTCAAGCAATTTCTAACAAATCAAGCATGCAAATGCAATGCAAATGAATTGTAAATGATGAATTTCTATATTTTTTATCAGATCTAATTAAAATAACAGAAATTAATTTAAATTAGATGCCAATTAATTCAAATTTTACAAAAATGCAAGTCTAATGTGCCAATTTTTACAAATTTTCCCAATTTTTCATTTTTTTTGTAATTTTTCAAATGCAATAGAATGAATGAATGTAAATATATGAAACAACACTCAGCAAGGTGCCAAAAAGTTAAAAAACATGGGTTCACCAAAATGTTTAATATGGAAAAGAGGGTGTGTAGTTGTACAGGGGTTTTAGTTTGAATCCTCATTTCCACAAAAGATTCCAAGGGCTTTTCAACCGAGTGCTTCTCCTATCAAGAGGAGAGTCATCTATCAGGTTGAGTTGCCACTTGGTTTTCTACTGAGAAATTCAGAAGTCATCACACAATGTTGCTAATTAATGCTCTTATGCTCTTGAAACCCTAATTTAAGCAAAATAGTAACTAAATATGCAAATTATGACAAATGCTACTGGAATTAGACAAAGGGCAGAGAACCTTAACTCACTATTTTTTGCAATCTAGAAAATAGAAATGTCAAGGACAATGGTGACGGCACCCTAGTCCAATGTGGTACTTTTTCTATGGAATCCCGATCTCCTTCCGACACTGATCTATGTTGTATCTTCAGTTTCTGGCAATGCAAATGCGAAGGACAATATTGATGCCACCCTAGTCCACTGAGGGATCTTCCGCCAGATGTCAGAAACTCTGCAAACCCTGATTATTACTATCCAGTCTATTTTTATGGCTTTGGATACGGAGGACAATGTTGATGGTACCCTAGTCCAAGCAGGCTCCTCCTTCAGGATCTGAAATCTCCACAGCATCCTCCTGCTCCCTGCAACTCCACTTCTTCTGCTTTTGCAACCTATAACCTATAATCACAAGGAGTGTGGGAGGGGGTTGTGGTGTTTAGAGGCTTGCCTCAGTCAAGCCCCGGAGAGACATTCAAGTCTTCTGAATACCGTTGTCAGAAAGAGTGCATATCCTTGTGGGATAGAGGCAAAAATCCAAATGATAATGATGATAAAACACAATAGATGTCACCTTGATGATGAAGCTCTCATGGAAGGAAGATGTTCTTCAATGCCATGAGGAGGAGATGGAATCCAACCTGCAAAACCAAACACAATAACAATGCTATGCTCTGCAACACAATGAATGTCTTGATCACTTTAACATAAGCTCATAAATCATAATGTCCATCTAGTTTGCAAATGATAACCTAAACATGCTTATATATGCAACTATTAAGATTCTCACCAAGAATTTCATAATTAAAACTTATGATGTCGGCCTGGGACCCAAATAACGGTCACAAACCCAAGATTTGAATTTAGGGCAGACCCAAAATAGGGCTAGACTAGAACGCTAGCACCCTTGTCCACCCCTTATCTTTGTTGCGAGATCATTAAATTTGCACCCCCTAGGTCCTATTTGTCACAAGATCCAAGGGTTTTCTTATCGGGAGTCTAAATTATCATGCAAGATGCTCTAAATGCAATCTAAGGACCCGAGAGCTAAACCTTAATAGGAAAAAGCCCCAAAGGGTGCATTTTTCTGACATAACAATGACGAACTATAGAAGAGTATCAATCTCAATTAAATGGATTAGGTCAATTGCAAAACGTGTTACTAGGAAGCTCCAATCAGATAATAGATGCAAATTCCTAGGTTATAAGAATTAAATGTATAATCAAAATGTGTAACTGACTGTTGTATAATCTGACATTACTCTGTTTTTCCTACATAGAGATGGTAGCATTGTAAAGAGGTATCTAGGAGAGATATCCTAGAGATTATGGGCTTTAGATACAAGATATCCACATTCTTGGGGAACAGTTTCTTTTGCAAAGTAAGTTCATTTTGATAGGTTTTGCAGAGAAAAATGTTGCTTGTAGATGAATAAAGTTTTGTATGACATTTTCAGTTCAGATCATTGAGTTATATGAATAACACTATATGTGTGTGTTTCTTTCAATTGTCTCCTTGAATGTATGCATTTATTTTGTGAATGAAGGAATCAAGGATTTTGGAGTTCATCTATGCACACTTGTATTGAATGTCTTATTTACTGCTTCTGTTCAAGTAATAGATTAAACATGCTTTGAGTAAGATATAGGGAGTGATGTAATACATTAGGGATTGCTGAAGAAAAGTTGCAAGAAATACTCTTTCTTGGGTGTGTCATTACAAGGTAGTGATGTAAGTATACCCTCTGAATTTGAAGTTCTGACGTCAAAAAGGAAACATCTGCATTGTAGTATTTTGACTATGTTGCCTTGATAAAGCACCGATTTGAGGAATTATTTGCCCAAAGGTCCAGAAAGAACACTGAATTTAAAAATAAAATCATTTGAAACCATTTTATTTTGTTTTGAATTAGTTTAGGTAGGTTTGGTACATGTTCTCAAAGCCAGCAATGTAAAAATCTCCAAGAACTTAGCCAATGTTGGGATAATTTTACATATCTTGGTGCAAATCAATGAGAACATTTCTACCTAATATAGTGAAAGACAAATATGTTGATATTGTAATAAGGGATAGCCCTAGGCTTGGGCAAACCTGAAGTGCAGGGGAGATAGGTGCAAACAATCTCCCATTTGTTGGCCAAATCTCCCATCAAATTTGATCATAAGAATTGGCAAATCTTTAGAGTTTGATGTGTGCATATCTGGGAACTAACAAAATTGGCGACTCTACTAGGGAAGAATGCAGATGCTCATATTTTTGGGAGAGTCCAATAAGTTAAAAAAAATTCACATTCTGATGAGGAAGGTATTGCAACATGTTTAAAGACTTTTAAAGGGTACTTTGCTGGTGAAGTGAATCCAGAATATAATTGATTAGGTAGGAGCTTTTGTCTTCTTGATGTTTTGTCCTCTTTGGAGAGGTGGCGACTATGTTGTTGAACTATTTGAAGATGTAATATATTCCCAGGTACTTCATCTTTTCTTTCAATATGATTAGTTTAGAACAACATTCCTGGTCACGTTCTCAGAAGAAGTTGTTCTCTACTAAAAGATACAAAGCTCTCAATTTTAATGGTATTCATGGATATCCAAATATTGTTCTTAGTGAAGTTAGAAAGTGTTTGCCAAAATATAGTGGAAAGAATTTTGAATCAGCAAATAAGCACCTGCAAGATTTCTATGATCTGATAGGAGATTATGAGATTGAGGCTAAAGATGTTTTCATGAAGCTTTTTGTTCAGTCATTGAAGGATCATGCTAGGGATTGGTTTTCAGATTTACCTTTGTGTTCTATTTGTTCATGGCTAGATTTTGAGATTGTATTTCTAGAATAATTTGGTGAAAGGACTGATGTGATATTAGTAATTCCACAATTCATGAACATTCAAAAAGAAAATGATGAGTTGGTTCCAGCCTTCAACCTAAGGTTTTCAAAAATGCTCAAACATATTCCAGAATATATGAGGCCAAATGATGCATTATGTTTGGCAGTCTATCTTGGTGGATTAGATGAGGAAATGAGTTATTTGTTGAGAGATAAGGAACTTGTTGTTGAACACACATAAGTACTGAGAGGAGGGTGAATTGGTACTTATTCAAATTATTTTCTTTCAATAGCATTCAAACTATCATAATCATTTTAAAACATCATGAACACAGAAGTACACATTCATAATAGCAAATTTAATTGGAAAACCCTAGAAGGGAAAAACCACGATGAGCAAGTTGTTTGGATCTATTGTCCAAATCCAGCCTCACAAATAAAACAAGATTACAATATTATTGTTACTAATTTTTTGTTCACACTAAAATTAGTTTGACCTAAGTGCAGTTGTTCAAAAGGAATAAAAGAAAATTTTGAAGTTATGCATTTAATGAACAGTTGATATCTTGACAGAACAGAGATAGACTTTAGATGACAAGATAACCCATCAGTCTAATCAAGACTGATGAGTCATCATGACAAGAGAATAAGGTTACCAAGGTATCAATTTTTCAAGAAATACAGTTGTTTTAACAGTGTGTTATCTTTCAGGAGTTATAGGTTAGATTGATTATTCAGTTAATCAGATTTGAAATAAAGAAAGAAAGATATTTGTATTGAACTGTTATTTCATGTCATGTTTTGAACATACATTCAATATCTGTTACTTTATCCTATGCTTTATTGAAAAAGAAATACACATATATCAAGTGTATAAGATAAATTAACTGATTATGTCTAAAAGAAGTGTTCAAATGTGTCCCACACAAGCCGTGGGAGTAACTAGACTGAGCAATTGCAAACATACAAGCTATACATCTTAATGATAAAAGAAATTAAATGAACACATGATAAAAATAAACATCCATCATTGCCTGAGCAAGAAGGTTGTTTTGCCGATGCCGGTCTTCAATCTTCATCTTCAACTCCCATCATCAATCGAACCTGCAAAAAATTTGGGGACAACCCTGTTAGCGCTCCGGATGTTTAAGGTTATCATATGCTTTCATCAAGCAAATATATCTACTTATCACATCATGCATTGCATAATGAAAGATCAGATCAGATAAGTGCTACAAATTAGAAAAATCATGAAGAGGATCAATCAATACCATCAGGTATATTTTTTATGCTAACTTGTTTGTTCACTGTGTAGGTATAGGAAAAGTAATGTTGCTAATTTGAAAACAAATAAACATGTGGATTAAATGTGGCTCCCACGAGTGTTTGAGCCCAGCATGTTTCCTTTTTATTCTTTTGAAAAGGAGTATCAGAAAAAGACAGGATGCATCATTCCAAGCTACACTATGCATCATTTAATCAACTTACAGAAAAGCTATGTCATCATGACATTCATTACAGTTGATTGAAACAAATCAGATTAATTTAGAAAGCTTGAATCAAGTTGGCAAAGTGCAGAAAACAAAATTGCAGCCATAGAAGGTATTTATCTCTATCATATCACTATCAGAGTACTTTGTTGTTGTCATGTTTTCTGTCGCATTTCACAAAATCAGACTTAAGAAATGATAGAGATATGAAGAAGTGATGAATAGCAGACTTATGATCAAAGCAATCAAGGGCAGAAGAACATATATGCCAATCAGATATCAATTGCATATCAAATAGAATGATTAGCTACAGGAGCCCTCATTGTTATGCATATGATGTTCAAAGGAGAGGACAAATGACATAGTCAAACTAATGCATGTCTTTTTATTCATCAATCATATGAGTGTTCACATTACAATCTAATGATGGAGTAGAAGATTGCAGAGTAATGCTTACAGGAGACAGACAAAGGTTTCATTTGATGATACAGTAAGCAAAATATCATGTTACAAGCATTCATAATGATCAAGTATAGCCAAATCAAGTGATACAGTTATGCCTCTAAAAGGACAGGATCATTTAGCTTCACCATTAATAGCATCTGATAGTTCACCGTTAATAGCATCTGATAAAGATAATTGACAAAAGCAATGAGATCAAGTGAATGCCAATTTTAGACAGGTACAGGTATATGCTATAATGAAGGACAGCCTAAAATTTAAAAAGTGACAGTCATAGCATACAAATGATAGGAGGTCATAGCATACATATGACAGGAGGATACATGCATCTACAAGAAGTAAAACAATAAAGACTCATGATATGTCTCATATATGCTACAGTAAGACTGCTAAAAGAAATACAAGTTATCATCATTTATGGTCGATATAATTATGACAAGCATTTACCAGGATGAAGAACAAAAGAGGACAGGAATGAAGAATACATGCCATAGAGTTTCTGAGTGCTCAAGAAGGTGAAAAGGTATGACAAGCTACAGATTTAGAGAAGCAAGTCCCAAAGATAACAGATAACATTTACATAAAGATATAAGAGAAAACAATACATACTTCTGCCCAAAATGGAGAGTGATATCTATCTTGACAGAATCATGTAGATCAACTATCAAAGATGAAAGTCTGGAAAACCTAATGCTAGTTTCTGAATAGAAGTATTGTTTTATATGCAGAAATGAAAGTTCATGCCTAGAATGAAAGAAAGATGCCACAGTGTTACAACAAAATTCAAATATATGTGAACTGTTGGAGTGTTCTGAAACCCTAGCAACTCATTTCATGCATACAGTCAAATGAGTTAATATAGTAAAAGTTTCTGCCATAGCGATGACCAGAAAGAGGAGTTTTGCCTTTTTTCAAAGAAGCCCTCATTTTTTAACGAAACCCTCATCTTCATTTTTGCATAGTGAAGGAAAAAATGGCAGAGAAAAAGTCTTAAAGCCTGGTTGTAGCATAAAGAGGGGTTTTTACAAATACCCATATGGATTTATGATGAAACCCCAACATAATTTCTACATTTACAAGAAGATAATGATGCTACAGCATGTTTTTGGTATGGTGGTGCCTGAAAATGATTTTTACAGTCAAAACCCTTATTGTAGGATGAAGCCCTTTTCTCATTTTTTGCAGAAACAGTCTAAAGAAGAAAAATACAAGTGTTTTCTGGTATGGTCATGCTTATGTAATGCATTTGTATGCATTTTTGAAGAACCCTTATCTTGTAAGTAGAAGACCCTTCAAATTTTTATGTTAGACAATCAAGAATGTGCTACAAAAAGTATCAACGGCCACGGCCATACAAGAAAGAAAAGAATATTCAAGTGCACAGATGAAGAAAGGTTGAGACTCTTGTCTCTCTTTGAAATACACAATGAAAGAAAAGTATCTATAGTCTAGAGAGCAAAGGCTTACCTTCAAAAGGCAGAGACAAGAATCATAGCCGTGGTCTCCTGAGGATTTTCCTTTTCTTTTCTTTCACATTTCTCACATTTTTTGAAGATATTCAACACACACAGAGCAATAACATGTCAAAGAAATGCTACAGAAGAAGCATAGAGAGCAGAGATGGTCGCGGCCATTAAAGTGGAAAAAACCTCAAATAATGATAAAGGAAATGCCAGCTAAAAACAAGATACAACACTCACCTTCTTCTACCATTCTTCTCATTCCAAAAAATGCAAGAAGATTTAAGAGTTTCGACCTCAAAGAGCCAAGGAGGAAGCCATGAAAATCAGTCAAAACCCTAATGCTATGGAGTTGCAGAGTGGCGGCCAACGAAGAGGGTAAAGTGAAAATGAACTAAGTTTAGGGTTCCATCATATTTTGTTCGAAGCTTCTTTGATTTTTGACTTCATCAAATACATTATTACTATATCTAAAATGTCAACCAAGGTCAACAACAATTATAATGTAATCCCTAGTGATCATCATAAGGAGTCGCTGACAGGAGGGGCATCTTGCATGTCAAAAGGTGGTCGATAGTAATAAGGGTAAGGTTTATGCCTTATGAATTTCAAACAATCTTTTCTTTCCTTGGAGGTCAAATACCATATAGTCAAATGATGCTCAAACCAACACATGGTCAATATGCCTTATCAAAGATTCCTCATAATAACTGATTGCATGCAATGACCGAATATGGTCAAGGTTTGTGATATTCATGCCTTGTGAAATCATCCTTTAAAGTCAAAGAAAATAGATGTATAATAGACAAAATGGGATTACAAGGTGGCAGACAAGGAGTTGTCAAGGTGGCAGAGTAACAAGTTGGGACTTTTTGCAAGATGTATATGTGAGGCAGTGAGCTATTTAAGCATATGTATTTGGAGTGATAAGGAGTTATATTTTTCATGCATGATTTTACAAATAAATTAATTGTAAATAAATAATAAAGTAATAGGTTTCAATTACTTTATTTTTTTTACAAATTGTAAAGTCAAATAAGAGCAAGTTGTAACCAATAATAGAGTAATTATTTTAATTACTTTATTATTTACTCACAATCAATTTTGCAAAAGCAAAATCATGCAAATTGATAAGTTGAGTTAACTAGGCCACCTAGGAGGTTTTTTGCATGATCTGGGGAGTATTTTTAGAGTTCTTGGTCAACTTTTTGGTCAAGCATATGGAGAGGTCCAAATTGGAGCTATTTTTGCTCAATTTGTGGTAGTTTGAGCCCCTATTTTTAAAGATTTTTGAGGTTGCTCGTGGATCACCTTGGAGAGATTATTTTTAGAGGCAGTTAGCTACAGTTCATATTTTGCATACCTCTTAGTGAGAGCAAAGCTATATATTGTAAAGCAAAACTTGATTTTGGTAGTTCTTGCCTTTTTGCTCTTATACACTTTGAGAGAAGAAGGTTTTGTAGCTTAATTTTTACAGTTTTATAGAGATCAATAGGTTACAGGTTCTATTTTTGTCTCTCTTGCAATATTCCCTTTGTTCTTTGAAATCAATTAGTTGCCTTTCCATTTAATGCTAATTGTATGAAGTGATTTGATGAAGTTTTACTGTGTTTATTTATTAAACCTTTAAA
Organism: Cunninghamia lanceolata; assembly: GCA_027924645.1. Lineage (NCBI taxonomy): Eukaryota > Viridiplantae > Streptophyta > Pinopsida > Cupressales > Cupressaceae > Cunninghamia > Cunninghamia lanceolata. The sequence goes on from BSBN01001047.1 coordinate 5,513,370, forward strand.
ATTATTGTCTCACTTTTGCTTGCAGTATTAAGCATAGTGTTATTGCAGGTCTTAGGTTGTGTTAATGAAAATAATCCTTTTGTGTTGTGAGAAATCCTTTTCCTTCATAGAAAGCCTATTTTCAAGCCTTCCTTAGAAATACTTTTGTGATATTTATGCCAAGATTGGATTGTGTGAGTCAAATTTCTGAGTTGTACTGTGAACCAGATTGCATATTTTCTATCCATTTTAGGTGCATCACCAAAATTTATAGTTTCATTTCCTCATAGTTTCTTTCTTACCCTTTTCCAAAACAAAAAATCATACATTCCAATAGAATATTTTAAGGGAACCATCCCACAATCTGAAGGTCTAATTTCATTATAGGGCACCCACAACCTGAAATTAGTCCTATGTTACATGGAATTGCAGAGCTTTTCCAGCCTTGCATACGGGTGCAATTCCCAGTGATAACAGTTTTTGGCATGCCTAGTGGGACATTTGAACTGATTCTCAGTTCAATAGAACTTATTTTTTCTATTCTTTTGGTATGAATAATAGAATTTTCAGCCTTTTAAAGGTTCATTTTTCAAGTACTTGGCGACTCTAATACTTTGGTTTTATAGATCAGATCTTGTAGCTTATGAAAAAATATCAAACAAGGTCAAGTAAAGATTCTGAGAAGAGGCCCATCCAATTATCTCCACCAAAGAGGAGAATAAAAGCAGATAAAGTAATCAAATCAGTAGATTTATCAGTTGTCTCAGATCTGCCAAGTACAAATCCAGAGTTTGCTTCTCACCAGAATCTGTTATTTGCAAGTTCATCATCAGATTTTCATAGTTCTCCACCAGCAAGCCCAAGAGAGCAGATTCCTATTTTCCAAGAGGAACTTCTTCTTTTAGAGCTTGTAGAGGAAGAACCTGTGTTACAAGAAATACCTCAAGTAGTTTCAGTCCAAGTACCATCTCAAATTCCATCTACTCTAATGTCTCTAATCGAAGGAGGAGGAGGTGGAGGATCTATTCCAACCGGTGGAGCAGCCAGTGGAGGTGGAGGAGGAGGTGGAAGAAATCCACCACCACCTCGAAATTAGCCTTTTGTTTCATTTAATTGAGGCAACCCTTTGAATCTAAATCAGCATGATGACATACCAATGGCCGCATTGAAGAGTTTACCAAGTTTTATAGGAGAAGATGGGACTACACCTGTTGAGCATATCAGAGATGTGGCTTCTTTGTGTTTTTTTCATCACATCACTGAGGTGAACATAGCAATTAGGTTATTGGCAGCATCACTAAAAGGTAAAGCTCTTCAATGGTTTAGAGGCTTACGAGTTAATTCAATTAGATCTTGGGATGAATTAGGTGCCGCTTTGAATAGACATTTTCAGGATAAATCTGATCATTTATCATTAGTTAAACAAATGAGTACTATTAAGAGATCTCCACAAGAGCAAATGACATATTTTAATTTCAGATTTCAGAAAACATGGAATAGAATTCTTGAAACAGTGAAACCCTCACCAAAACATGCCTTTTTGTATTATTTAAGGGCATTAAATTTTGATATTGATGTTATGATACAATCTATGGGTGGGGTAACTTTACCAGCTTCTTTTGATATTGCAATAAGGGCAAAAAATAGTTTAATACAAGCTGGTAAAATTGCGCCAAGGCCTCCTATGCCAATTTTTCCTGATATTCAGCCTTTAATGCCATTATTAATACCTCCTATTGCATCAATTCCTACTATACCATCCTTTGGCTATCAAACAAATATGAAAAATAATGTTGATCCAATCCATTCTAATGTACGAGAAATCACAAAAGAAGTGATAAAAGAAATGGCCAAATTATTGCAAGGCAATCAACAAGAAATGGCAAAATTATGGCAGACTATGAATAATAACTTAATAAACCTCAAAGTTCAAGCAAATCAGGATACAAGACCATACCAAGCAAATAGACCTGGTTATCAGGGATATTATCAGGGTCAAAGGAGGAATTACAACAATAGGCCAAATCAGTAATATAATCCAAATGTTGTTAGTACATCAAAAGAAATAATGCCTATACAGAATAACATGGTCCAAGATTATGCATGGTGTTACCCATGTAATCAGCCTCATAACCAAGACACTTGCCCAAATGGGATAGTAAGTCAAGCTTTAATGGTACAGAATAACTATGATGCTGCTGAAAATTATTTAGGTGATGTGAATGACCAGCTAGATACTCTGACTCTGTATGTTAATCTTGATGTAGCTTTAATGAATTGGAAGGCTAATAAATTTTGTGGTGTAAATCAGCTACCAGGTCAAAAGCAGTCTCTTACTAATATTACAGCAAACACAAGATCAAAAAAGAGAATTGTTGACTTGCAACAACAAGCTGGAACTACAAATCAACAAGCTGATACTGGTAAACAACAAGCTGGAAATGTACAATAGCAAGTTGATAAAAGTAAAAGTATAGTTTCTACAACTCAAAATGAACAGAATCAAGCTTCTACATCAAAAGATCTACATATTTTGTCAAGGCAGCCAAATGCAGAAAAAAGATAGCCAGAAACAAATAAACAACCAGCTAAAGACCAACCAGAGGTTGCTGTCCCAAAAGTGCAGCAAAAGGTTAGTGGTCCTGTTTTCAATATTTTGGATCATATGAAAAAGGCAACAGTAAGCATGTCTATTTTATATGCTTTACATATTCCAAGACAAAAGGATTTGTTACAAAATGCATTATCTTAGTTACCTATGCCAAATGAAGTGCAAAAAACACATCAACCTCAAGTTATGTTTGCAAATGAGGCAAAAAAAGAGTAGAACAACCTAAACTAGTAGGCAAACCTCCACCATTCTATGTCACTCTGATTGTAGGTGACCATTTAGTACATAATTGCATGATAGACTCAGGAGCTAGCAGCTCAGTTATGCTAAAACAACTAGCTGAAAAGTTAGGTTTGAAATATGAACCTATTGTTAGGGGTGTTGTACAAATGGATGGAACTGAGGTTAATACAGTTGGAATGTTTAAAAATTTAGGCCTTACTTTGCATGCCTGTCCAAACTTTGTTATATATCAGGATATTTATGTCATTGATCTGCCACCTACCTTTGCTATTTGTTTATCCAGAGATTTCACAGCAAGGTTAGGAGGGTATTTATCATCTGATTGGACACATTTGTTCTTCAGAACTAGATATGGAACCAAGGTTACAATCAAATCTGATCCATTAGCCAAAGATCACATTGAGCCTTATACACCCAGTGCAATAAATGCCAACCTTTCCATCTTTGATCAAGAAGATCTGATTCTTGTTCAAGACCCAAGTACACCTTTAGAGGGAATTCTCGATCTGGTTTTAGATCAGTGGGCAGCAGAGAACCATGAAACAAATCCTTTTGAGCAGATGGATGAGATAGGCCTTGGTGTGTATATGATATAGAAGAAGAATACAGTTATTCCAAATCTAATTAAAGAAAAAAAACAACAAACTGTTGAAGCTGAAAATGATGTTTGGGAACTTTATTTTGATGGTTCTAGAAGCAAGATTGGTACTGGGGGAGGGGTTGTTTTAGTTTCTCCCATAGGTGAGAAATACTATTCATCTTTCAAATTTGCTTTCAGTTGTTCTAATAACACACCTGAATATGAAGCTTTAGTTCATGGACTAGAATGGGCAAGAAAAAGAAAAATCAAATGTTTAAAGGTTTTTGGAGACAGTGAATTAGTTGTCAAACAAATCAGAAACCTTGCTGCTACAAAAAAATGACTTGTTGAAATTATATAAACATAGAGTCTGGGACATGATAGAAGAATTTGATGCATTTAATCTGATATCTGTACCTAGAACTGATAATAAGCAAGCTAACAAGCTAGCTGCCATAGGAGTTGAATATGATATTCCTACATAAATGAAGAATATTCATTCTCCTTTGTATGTCAAAGTTACTATTAGACCATCAGTCCCAGATAATAATATCAGCTAGCAAGTGTTTGACAATGATGAACAAATTGTAAATTTCTTAATAGAAGAAGCTGAATTTTCTGCAGGTAATCAGTAGAAATTTGTGCAGCAATATGATGATCAAATACTTCAGTTAAGATCAAACAAGCTACCTAAGGGCTTAGTGACCTTAGAATCAATCTTTAATACTGATGATCATATAAGAAGAGACAAGGCCAGCTTGTCAGTGAAACAAGAACACTATGAACCTATTGAGATCTTTAAAGGGAAGTTACTTAAGCTTGAAAAGATATGTACAAAGGAAGAACAGCAAGCATTCATCTAGCTTTGTCAGGAGTTTAGTGACATATTTGCATGGGAATATGGAGATCTGAAAGGTTTCAACCCAGAGTTGGCTCAGCATACAATAGATCTTGAACCCAAGGCAAAACCTGTCAGATAAAAGAAAAGGCCACTAAATCCTAAGCTGGAAGTGCTTATGAAGATTGAACTCAATAAACTCATTGAAGGTAATATCATTTTCCCAATCAAACATACTTCATGGGTTTCTAACTTGGTTCCTATCAAAAAAAAGAATGGAGAAATCAGATTATGTGTTGATTTCCATGATTTAAACATAGCATCTTTAAAGGATCATTATCCTTGTTGTTATATGGAGCCTAATTAGACTCAGAGGTTAAATTTTCCCCACTTTTATCGGCGTGGTTTCCCCCCAAATTCCTACGGGGTCAAGGGGCAGCGCCCCTTGCCGGGGTTTGGGGGTAGCGCCCCCAAGACCAGGTCAAGGGGCAACGCCCCTTACGTGGTCTAGGGGCAGTGCCCCAGGAGCAGCGCCCCCATGTGGGATCAGGGGCAACACCACCGAAACCTCACACAGTTTTTTATTATTTTATTAAGGTGTCAGGTGTTATTTTTTCTATTGATCGACATAAAAAAACCCTATTTTTGTAATTGACATAAGGCTTGATAAAAGTGGCTAAGGGTTAGGGTTTCCATCGATATATTGTATTGTAGCATTTGCAGCAGTATTGAGTTGTAGGGATTGCTCGTTGTAATCGGTTTGATTTACTGGATAATAATATTGGACTCTCTGTTGGTGGATGTAGCCCGAGTTTGGGTGAACCATGTTAAAATTTGTCTCTCTCTATTATTATTTTTGTGTATTTCCATTCCTCTGTTTAATCTTTATTTGCATTTAATTGATATCTTCTATTGGCTAACCCTAACAATCCTTTACCATCTATGGAACAGATATTGCAGGTTGTTTCTGGATCAGAAAGATTCTCTTTATTGGATGGTTATTCAGGTTATAACCAAATTCTTGTAAAAGAAGAAGATCAGTACAAGACAGCTTTTACTACAAAATGGGGCACGCTAGCATACAAAAAGATGTCATTTGGCTTATCAAATGTAGGTGTAACATTTCAGAGAACAATGGACATGGCCTTTCAAGGTCTGATTAATAAATTTGTGCTTGTATACTTAGATTATGTTACTATTTTTTCTAAAAAAGTTGAAGATCATTTTCATGATTTAAGACTAATTTTTGAAAGATGTAGAGAATTTGGGATATCACTAAACCCAAAGAAGAGTATATTTTCTATTCATGAAGGTAAATTGTTAGGATACATAGTGTCTAAAGATGGAATATCAATTGATCCTGAAAGAATCACTGCAATATTGGCACTACCTCTTCCTGCACATAAGAAAGGCTTACAGAGCTTTCTGGGGAGAATTAACTTTGTGAGAAGGTTTATTCCTAACATAGCAACACTTTTACAGCCTCTTACAGCAATGCTAAAGAAGAATATTCCTTTCAGCTAGACCAAAGAAAGAAAGCAAAGCTTTGAAGAAATAAAGGAGGCACTTGTTGTTGCTCCCACTTTGATAAATCCAAATTTTGATAAAGACTTCATTTTATATGCGTTTGGTAGTGTGGATACTATATCAGCTATACTTTGTGAGTAGAATGATGAAGGAATGGAATAGCCTGTGGCATTTTTCAGCCAAGTTATGCATGACTATGAGGTAAGATATTCTTTTGTTGAAAAGCATGTATTGGTTGTTATCAGAAGCCTAAAGTAGTTCAAACATATGCTTTCAAATAATAGAATTCATTTAATGGTTGCTCACCCTACAGTGAAAGAATTCTTAGTTAGTAAAGATTTAAGTGATAAGAGAGTAGGGTGGATAACAAAGGTCATGGAGTATGACATCCAAATTAAAGTCACCAAGCTGGTCTGAGGTAAAGGACTGTATGAACAACTTGCAGAAAATAAAAAATATAGCAAAGAACCTGAAGGAGAAGCTGAGACAGTGCTTCAAAATGATGAAACAACTATTGTCCCAGATTCCCCTACAAGTTGGGTGCATGATATGATCCATTATCTACATACTGGTGATTGTTCACAAGGCCTAGACAGATCTAAAAGAAGATATTATAGATTGCAGGCAATTCCCTATGTTGTAATTGATGGGATTCTGTACAAAAGAGACTTTAACAATGTTTTGCTAAGGTGTGTACAACTAGATCAAACTCAAAAGATTCTAGCAGAATTTCAAGATGGACCTTCTGGAGGTCATTTTGCAGCTAGAACAATAGCTCTGAAAATTATGAGAGCTGGTTACTATTGGCCTGACATATTCAAAGATGCTCATGAATGGGTGAAGAAATGTTTAAAGTGTTTAGTTTTTGCAGGTAAACAAAGACTTGCAGCCATGCCCTTACATCCAATTCAAGTGGAGCAGCCATTTGGCAAGTGGGGATTGGACTTCATTGGTCCTATTAATCCACCTTCAAGCCAAGGACATAAGTGGATTTTGACGTCTACTGATTATTTCACTAAATAGACTAAAGCAGTTGCTTTGAAAGATGCTAATGAAACATTAGTCTTGAATTTTTATCAAGATCTAGTGTCCAGGTTTGGAACTCCTGACTCTATAATTTCAGATAATGCATTAGCATTCATTGGATTAAGAGTATCTAATTGGTCAGTCAAAAATAACATATTTCTGAATACTTCATCAAATTATTACCCTCAAGGAAATGGATAGGCCGAATCAACTAACAAAAATCTGATTAAAATCATAAAGAAAATAGTTGATGAAAATTAGAGGTCTTGGCATGATAAGTTAAAGTTAGCATTATGGGTTGATAGGATAACACCTAAAAGATTAACAAGTAATTCACCCTATGTGCTTACATATGGAAAATAAGCCAAGTTACCAATAATAGTGGAATTTCCAACTCTTAATTACATAAAAGAGTTAGAGTTACTTGAAAAATAGTCAATGGAAATCAGGCTTGCACAGCTGATTGAACTTGAAGAAACCAGAAAAGAGGCCTTGAAAACATTGGAAGTACACCAAGCCCAAATGAAGAGGACATTTGATAAGAGAGCATCCCCAAGAGTTTATAAAGAGGGTGATCTAGTTTTCAAGTGGAATGAGTTGAAGAGCAGACCAGGTCAGCATACAAAGTTTGATGCAATGTGGGATGGACCATACATAATAACAGAATGCAAGCAACACAATGCATTCCATCTTGCTAAGTTAGATGGTGAGGTGTTGTCAATCCCAGTTAATGGGATTCACCTCAAGTTATGCTATTAGAGATGCAGCCTTATGCTGCCAATAAGTGCTTTTGCACATTTAATTTCAGATATTGTTTTGTTTTCCAAGAAGTGCTTATGCACATGTTACTGGCTTTGTTTTAAGCAAGTCAGTTTAGTTTCAGTTTTTAGTTTTGTTGCTGCTGTTGTGTCTCAGTCAATTTTTGAGTTACAAAATTTTCAAGGTTCAGGGTAGAAAGGACTCTATGCCCAATGGAGTTGCAAAGGCTACTGGTTCTAAGTTGTTTAGTAGGCAAACACCCCTGAGAGGTCGCGAGAAATGTTACTAATTTTTTGTTCACACTAAAATTAGTTTGACCTGAGTGTAGTTGTTCAAAAGGAATAAAAGAAAATTTTGAAGTTATGCATTTAATGAATAGTTGATATCTTGACAGAATAGAGATAGACTTCAAATGACAGGATAACCCATTAGTCTAATCAAGACTGATGAGTCATCATGATAAGAGAATAAGGTTACCAAGGTATCAATTATTCAAGAAATACAGTTGTTTTAACAGTGTGTTGTCTTTTAGGAGTTATAAGTTAGATTGATTATTCAGTTAATCAGATTTGAAATAAAGAAAGAAAGATATTTGTATTGAACTATTATTTCATGTCATGTTTTGAACATACAATCAATATATGTTACTTTATCCTATGCATTGATTGAAAAAGAAATATACATGTACATCACGTACATAAGATAAATTAACTGATTATGTTTAAAAGAAGTGTTCAAATGTGTCCCACACAAGCCGTGGGAGTAACTAGACTGAGCAATTGCAGACATGCAAGCTATACATCTGAATGATAAAAGAAATTAAATGAACACATGATAAAAATAAACATCCATCATTGCCTAAGCAAGAAGGTTGTTTTGCCAATGCCGGTCTTCAGTCTTCATCTTCAGCTCCCATCATCAGTTGAACCTGTACAAAATTTGGGGATAGCCCTATTAGCGCTCCAGATGTTTAAGGTTATCATATGCTTTTATCAAGGAGATATATCTACTTATCACATCATGCATTGCATATGAAATATCAGATCAGATAAGTGCTACAAATCAGAAAAATCATGAAGAGGATCAATCAATACCATCAGGTATATTTTTTATGCTAACTTGTTTGTTCACTGTGTAGGTATAGGAAAAGTAATGTTGCTGATTTGAAGACAAATAAACATGTGGATTAAATATGGCTCCCATAAGGGTTTGAGCCCAGCATGTTTCCTTTTTATTCTTTTGAAAAGGAGTATCAAAAAAAGACAGGATGCATCATTCCATGCTACACTATGAATCATTTAATCAACTTGTAGAAAAGATATGTCATCATGACATTCATTATAGTTGATTGAAACAAATCAGATTAATTTAGAAGGCCTGAATCAAGTTGGCAAAGTGTAGAAAACAGAACTGCAGCCATAGAAGGTATTTATCTCTTTCATATCATTATCAGAGTACTTTGTTGCTATCATGTTTTGTGTCACATTTCACAAAATTAGACTTAAGAAATGATAGAGATATGAAGAAGTGATGAATAGCAGACTTATGATCAAAGAAGTCAAGGGCAGAAGAACATATATGCCAATCAAATCTCAATTGCATATCAAATAGAATGATTAGCTATAGGAGCCCTCATTGTTATGCATATGATGTTCAAAGGAGAGGACAAATGACATAGTCAAACTGATGCATGTCTTTTTATTCATTAATCATATGAGTGTTCACATTGCAATCTGATGATGGAGTAGAAGATTGTAGAGTAATGCTTGCAAGAGACAGACAAAGGTTTCATCTGATGATACAGTAAGCAAAATATCATGCTACAGGCATTCATAATGATCAAGTATAGCCAAATCAAGTGATACAGTTATGCCTCTGAAAGGACAGGATCATACAGGTTCACCATTAATAGCATATGATAGTTCACCATTAATAGCATCTGATAAAGATAATTGACAAAAGCAATGAGATCAAGTGAATGCCAGTTTTAGACATGTACAGGTATATGCTATAATGAAGGACAGCCTGAAATTTAAAAAGTGACAATCATAACATACAGATGACAGGAGGTCATAGCATATAGATGACAGGAGGATAAATGCATCTACAGGAAGTAAAACAATAAAGGCTCATGATATGCCTCATATATGCTACAGTAAGACTGCTGAAAGAAATACAAGTTATCATCATTTCTGGTTGATATAATTATGACAAGCATTTACCAGGATGAAGAACAAAGGAGGACAGGAATGAAGAATACATCCCATAGAGTTTCTGAGTGCTCAAGAAGGTGAAAAGGTATGACAAGCTACAGATTTAGAGAAGCAAGTCCCAAAGATAACAGATAACATTTACACAGAGATATAAGAGAAAACAATACATACTGCTACCTAGAATGGAGAGTGATATCTATCTTGATAGAATCATGCAAATCAAATATGAAAGATGAAAGTCTAGAAACCCTAATCCCAGTTTCTGAACATAAGTATTGTTTTATATGCAGAAATGAAAGTTCATGCCTAGAATGAAAGAAAGATGCCATAGTGTTACAACAAAATTCAAATATATGTGAACTGTTGGAGTGTTTTGAAACCCTAACAACTCATTTCATGCATACAGTCAAATGAGTTAATATAGTAAAAGTTTATGCCATATGGGTGACTAGAAGGAGGAGTTTTGCCTTTTTTCAAAGAAGCCCTCATTTTTTAACGAAACCCTCATCTTCATTTTTGCACGGTGAAGGAAAAAATGGCAGAGAAAAAGTCTTATAGCCTAGTCGTAGCATAAAGAGGGGTTTTTACAAATACCCATATGGATTTATGATGAAACCCCAACATAATTTTTGCATTTGCAAGAAAATAATGATGCTACAGTATGTTTTTGGTATGGTGGTGCCTGAAAATGATTTTTACAGTCAAAACCCTTGTTGCGGGATGAAGCCCTTTTCTCATTTTTTGCAAAAACAATCTAAAGAAGAAAAATACAAGTGTTTTCTGGTATGGTCGTGCTTATGTAATGCATTTGTATGCATTTTTGAAGAACCCTTATCTTGTAAGTAGAAGACCCTTCAAAATTTCATGTTAGATAATCAATATGCTACAGAAAGTATCAATGGCCACGGCCATACAATAAAGAAAAGAACATTCAAGTACGCAGATGAAAAAGGTTGAGACTCTTGTCTCTCTTTGAAATACACAATGAAAGAAAAGTATCTACAGTCCAAAGAGCAAAGGCTTACCTTCAAAAGGCAGAGACAAGAATCATAGTCGCGGTCTCCTGAGGATTTTCCTTTTCTTTTCTTTCACATTTCTCATATTTTTTGAAAATATTCAACACACACAGAGCAATAACATGTCAAAGAAATGCTACAGAAGAAGCATAGAGAGCAGAGATGACCACGGCCATTAAAGTGGAAGAAGCCTCAAATAATGATAAAGGAAATGCCAGCTAAAAACAAGATACAACACTCACCTTCTTCTACCATTCTTCTCATTCCAGAAAATGCAAGAAGATTGTAGAGTTTTGACCTCAAAGAGCCAAGGAGGAAGCCATGAAAATTAGTCAAAACCCTAATGCTATGGAGTTGCAGAGCGGCGGCCAGCGAAGAGGGTAAAGTGAAAATGAACTAAGTTTAGGGTTCCATCATATTTTGTTCGAAGCTTCTTTGATTTTTGACTTCATCAAATACATTATTACTATATCCAAAATGTCAACCAAGGTCAACAATGATTATAATGTAATCCCTAGTGATCATCATAAGGATTGGCCGACAGGAGGGGCATCTTGCATGTCAAAAGGTGGTCGGTAGTAATAAGGGTAAGGCTTATGCCTTATGAATTTCAAATAATCTTTTCATTCCTTGGAGATCAAATACCATATAGTCAAATGATGCTCAAACCAACACATGGTCGATATGCCTTATCAAAAATTCCTCATAATAACTGATTGCATGCAATGACTGAATATGGTCAAGGTTTGTGATATTCATGCCTTGTGAAATCATCCTTTAAAGTCAAAGAAAATAGATGTATAATAGACGAAATGGGATTACAAGGTGGCAAACAAGGAGTTGTCAAGGTGGCAGAGTAACAAGTTAGGACTTTTTACATGATGTATATGTGAGGCGGTGAGCTATTTAGGCATAAGTATTTGGAGTGATAAGGAGTTATATTTTTCATGCATGATTTTACAAATAAATTAATTGTAAATAAATAATAAAGTAATAGGTTTGAATTACTTTATTATTTTTTACCAATTGTAAAGTCAAATAAGAGCAAGTTGTAACCAATAATAGAGTAATTATTTTAATTACTTTATTATTTACTCATAATCAATTTTGCAAAAGCAAAATCATGCAAATTGATGAGTTGAGTTAACTAGGCCACCTAGGAGGTTTTTTTGCATGATTTGGGGAGTAGTTTTAGAGTTTTTGGTCAACTTTTTGGTCAAGCATATGGAAAGGTCCAAATTGGAGCTATTTTTACTCAATTTGTGGTAGTTTGAGCCCCTATTTTGAGAATTTTTTAGGTTGCTCGTGGATCACCTTGGAGAGATTATTTTTAGAGGCAATTAGCTACAATTCATATTTTGCATGCCTCTTAGTGAGAGCAAAGCTATATATTGTAAAGCAAAACTTGATTTTGGTAGTTCTTGCCTTTTTGCTCTTATACACTTTGAGAGAAGAAGGTTTTGAAGCTCAATTTTTATAGTTTTATAGAGCTGAGCATGTTATAGGTTCTATTTTTGTCTCTCTTGCAATATTTCCTTTATTCTTTGAAATCAATTAGTTGCCTTTCCATTTAATGCTAGTTGTATGAAGTGATTTGATGAAGTTTTACTGTGTTTATTTATTAAACCTTTAAAATTATTGTCTCACTTTTGCTTGCAGTATTAAGCATAGTGTTATTGCAGGTCTTAGGTTGTGTTAATGAAAATAATCCTTTTGTGTTGTGATAAATCCTTTTCCTTCATAGAAAGCCTATTTTCAAGCCTTCCTTAGAAATACTTTTGTGATATTTATGCCAAGATTGGTTTGTGTGAGTTAGATTTCTAAGTTGTATTATGAACCAGATTGCATATTTTCTATCCATTTTAGGTGCATCACCAAAATTTACAGTTTCATTTCCTCATAGTTTCTTTCTTACCCTTTTCCAAAACAGAAAATCATACATTCCAATAGAATATTTTAAGGGAACCATCCCACAATTTGGAGGTCTAATTTCATTATAGGGCACCCACAACCTAAAATTTGTCCCATGTTACACAAAATTGCAAAGCTTTTCCAACCTTGCATACGGGTGCAATTCCCAGTGATAACAATTATTTATGGGCTACAACCCAAAGGAAGCTGCAACTCCCTAAATAGTTATAATTCTTCTAATCTTCACACAACTATTCTTCAATCTCTATAACACAAAACTTATTTGATTCAACTGTTCATCTCACAAAATTTATTGTTGATCACTTCAGCCTCTGTATAACTATCCCACCTCTGCATACCTACAATATCAACCTTTGCCACAATAAAACAACTTCAAAAACTCTTCTCCATCATCACATCACCAACAACTACCTCCGCAACAATATCATATTACATAAACTAGTCCTTTCCACATTTCATCATGATATCTACTTCTACAGTAAGTTTATTTGCACACCAAAAATTATTTCATACAATACACTCTTATATATCACTTGACACCTTTTATCTTACACTTATATCCTCCATAAGCATTAAGATCTTTCTCCTTGGTCAGCCAAAATGAAACATGTAACATGAAACATGTAGCGGCCATAACAGTCAGCTCCCAAACATATGCAGTAAGTAAAATTCCAATGTGGTTCAAGAGCAAGGCATAATAAGGTCCTATCTTACCTTGGCACACTCTTCCATGCTGGCGTACACTCCAAAACATATAGCATAATCATCAGCATATATCAGGTCGGTGCAACAAGTACTTACCCTTCATTGCATTTAGTTGCAGACCAAGAACGATACCGGAGGGTTCAAATTATAACATACAGACCACCTAATGAATATTATATTTCTTGTTAAATATTCATGCATACTTCTTTTATCATTTCTAGATATTTCATGTTGATGCAAACACTTGAAGTTTGATGCAGATGTCATTAACAAACTCTGCTTACACAGTCTTAAGATAGAACACTGAAAAGCATACTTGCAGTGATCATAAACATTTGAGACTTGAACTGTACATACCAACTAGCCATAGGAGATTATATTTCAATCAGCAGGACAAAATACCATTGTGTGGTGATCTGCATTGGCCTCAACAATCTCCCTCTACTTACTTTAATTAGCAATAAGGCATGTCATCACACCGCTGTTTCTGGAGAAGCAATTGCGGTACATATTAACACCTGAATCTTGAAACATAAATACCTGATACTCATATCTACCTGTCCTCCAAATCACAACATCATATCTTCATTTATGGAGAAGTGCAGAGCATTCTCTTGTCTCCCTGTGACTGCACTTACCTAGTTTCAACATTATCTTCACACTTTTGTCTCCAAAACATCTTGTAGTAAGCTTCATGACCTTAAACACATGAACTTCAAAAGATAAGGTATGACTGTGTATAGATGATACTGATCCATATCCTTTACTTCATAACTCTTCTGATCAACTTCCTTTGTTTGCTTCTTTGACCAACACTACATATGCACATCTCTTTGCTTTCTTCCTCACAATGCTTCTGGTCACTTACTCTACTATCTTCATTGATCACCATACTGCTACAATCTCCCTTTGACATATCTGGTGATACCACTCACAGTGCAGCACTTCATACCACTATTGACATCAATTACAACATATATGCAACACCTGCTACACTTCATCAAGCTTATGAAATCGCAATGGATGTTGAGAATAATTTGAAATATGCAATGCCAATAGGATACAGGTCTACAAGTGTGCGTTATTTTAAATCATCTTATGTAGATGAGAAATGTAAAGTAGAGAATCATAAAAGTTTTCAAAATGAATATATTTTTGTTGTTCCAATTTGTTCACCATTGCTTCATGAGAATCACAGAGAGTTCCAAGGAAATTATGAATAGATGTCAAGTGCTATTGATCCTATGTTTTTTGTTCAATCATTGCTTGATTTGAAGAAACAAGAAGGAGAATCAACCTATGCCCTGTATACACGATTCATGACTACTTTGTTAGAAATCCCAGAGTATTGTAGACCTGAGGACTTTATGTGTGTTGATTTGTTCTGTAAAATTTATGGATCAGATTTGAGCATTTTATCAAAGAGACTAAAGCCTCAAAATCTTGATCAAATATTGGATTGGATTGGGATTGTGGAAAGAGCTAAAAGTGATTATGCTAGAAGAGTTATGTCTCATAATAGCAGTTGTAATATTGAGCAAAGTCATGGTATAATGCATAAGGATGAAAAGATTGTGATAGAAAATGAAGCTACATCCTGTAGTGGTAAAGATGAAGTTTGTGATCAGCCCATAGGAGAGAGATATGCAGATGCAGGTTACATACATGATGAAATAAAGGATATATATGAAATTACATCTTGCAGCAGTGTTGTTGAAGGATCAAAGGAATGCACAAATATCAAGTATGGTGGATCAGCTTGTGAGTTGAATACTTATACTAATAATATTGATTATGATGCATCTATAAATGAGTATGTCCCAGTTGTTCATGATATCTTATATGAAGCAAAGATGGAGGTTTCTATTTTGCATGAATAGGATATTTGACCATCCATGAAGCCATCAGATGATGAAGCTTGTTTGGATGATGAATAAGTTGGTAAGGGAAACTATGAAGCTTTTGACAATTGGTTATATTTTGAATTTTTCAAGTCCTATTTTGAAGCATTTCAGGTGGAAGAGTCTCCCAAGGTTAGCACTCAAGTTTAGGGTGTTAAGCATGAGAAGTATGTTGAAGATTCAAGTTACAAAAACTTTGATTTTGTACATCATACCATGGAGGGTGTTGAGAGGACACAATATATGTGTGATGGATGGTTACAAAGAGCTAGGAAGGCAAAGTTGCTAGCTGCCCAGGCAAGACACCACTTACAGGAGATCAAGGAACATTGCAATTAGCTAGATCAATAAGGCAACAAAGGGAGTCACACGTTAGATTTCTATTTCTACAAAGGGAAGAATACATGGAGGTTGAGCAAGCAAAGGATAAACCTCTTGAGGTAAGTATGAAGAACATGCACATTTGGTTAAGCAAGAGAATAGGTATGATCAGAAAATTTTGTTTGTATACCTGATTTGCATCATACGATTCATGAGTTAACTCTATTTGAGAACTCCTTCAAGGCTCATTTCATAGATGTGGATGGAATAGCTGAGCATGCACTTAGTGGAGCAACCTATAGAGTTATATCTACATATGAAGAAAGAAGACACGATGCAAATGTTGTTTGTACATCCTTGAACAGATGTTCACTCTCTAATGATTCCAATGGTTTAATTTGGGACAACATGTTTTCACTAATACATAGATATGATTCATGCATTATAAGCATGCAAAGGGATAGTATCTATGTGGATTTTTTAGTTTTTGTCAACATGGATCAGCAAAAGCATGATGGTAAAATTAACAATGGCATAATCAGAAGTATGATGATATGTTTCTATGATAATATCAGTGAACATAGTGCTTCTAAATTTGACCTAGAACGGTCTTCTTAAAATAGGATATTTGACAGGGGTAAATATTGGTTCTTCATTTTTGGTGCCCTGAGGCCACCAAATGAAAATTGAGGTATGGCTTTCAGCAGAATGGAGCCTTTACAGAGCAGCCAAATAAGGCACCTGGTCTACATCCTAGAGAATTTCTATGGTCCTCGCCATGACTGAGTCAACCATGCGTCCCCAACCAGAGCTACTGGTGGAACCCCCCAAATTTTCTAGCCCTTTGGTCCTTAATCCCTAAAATTTAAAGTATGTGCCTGTTGTTCTAAAAATTAGCTGCGCTTAATTTTGTAGACAACCCCTACGAAACTTGTTTGTTTCGTAGTCTACAATCTAAGTTTGCATATTGAGGCAAGTCCTCTTGGCCTCACCCAAAGTCTTCTAACAGTGTTGAAACAGTTTGCGACGTTCTCCTAGGTTGATTCCTCGAAAATCATGAAAATTGACTAGTTCATAAGCTTGTCAAAATATCAGTTTTGACTATTTTGGGGTGTTAGAAAGTTTTTTGTTTTCACATGCAATAGCGGTCAAAATTACCGCTCTTACATGTGTATTGTTGTGAAACATGCAATGTCGGCCAAAACTGTCGCCGATGCATGTTTTAATTATTGTTTTTAATAAATATGCATGAGCGGTTAAAACCGCCGCCCATGCATGTTTCAGGTTTGTTAGTCACATATGCAATAGTGGTTAAAATCACCGCTCGGGCATATGTTTCCTGTGTTAATTTCAAATGCAAGGGCAGTCATATCCGCTGCTCTAACATGACCTAATGCATATGTAGTGTCGGGGTTTTTCGCCGCTCTGACATATCCCGCAAAATCCATGAACTTGAAGTTAGCATTAATGGCACTTGTGCCATGTTTAATGCATAACTTTAAAAGCCTTTTAAAGTGTTTTATTTTCAGTCTTGATTTGATTAGTGTTTAGTTTTGACCTCCAACTAGATTGACGCCTCCTTGATACCAGTTTGCTTTACGAAGCTCACGTAAATTCTGGATCTAAGCATATCTTGCCTTCGTGATTGCATTCAGGTTTTTGATTTTGCAGATCAGGTAAGTCGTTATTTTTGCTCTTGGTTTTCATTTTAAAACACTAGGGTTTTAGTATGTATTGAACGTTTTGTTTTAATTTTGGTTTCTCTTTTATGATTGATAAATTGTATCATTTGGGTATGTATTTTCTCCATTTTCCTTAAACCCTAGTTTTTCATTTTGTTTTGAATGCATTTGTTTCAATGGGTCAGGGTTTTTATTGCATATGTTAAACTTAGGTTTTTTTTTCCCATAGTTTCCTAATGGGTATAAGCGGTCTTTTTCACCATCGATACACATTCTTATCCTCACATTTTGTGTTGATATTTCATGTAAGGGTAGCGATTTTTGCCGTCCCTACATGAATTTAAAATGTTTCTACCCTTGGATATGTAATGTCAGGGGTTTTCCCCGCCTTCACATTTCTTTCATGTGGTTTTCCCTAAACATGTAAGGGCAGTTAAAACTGCTGCCCTTACACAAACTTTGTATTACCCTCAATGTGCATAAGCGGTCTTTTAGCCCGCCCCTACATAAAATGTTTCTTACCCTCAATGTGCAATGACGACAAATTTTGCCAACCTTGCACATACATTGAAAGCACTCCTAAACCTGCAAAAGCGACAGATTTTGCCACCAACCCACTTAAAGAAATTTTCAATCTAAATGCAGGGTCGACAAAATTTGCTGCCCTGACACCTGTCATTTATCCCTCAAATGCAAGGGTGGCAAATTTTGCCACCCATGCATTCACTCTCTCAATTTTCTCTAACTCTAAGAGATTTTCAAATTTACTTTCCTGAGCCCACTTTCCTCTATTTTTTTGACCTGCTTGCACTCTAACCCTTTCAAGCTTATCCCAATAGTCGTGATCATCGACATGCAATTTTCCCAAATTGCCAGTATTTCCCCTAATTGCATGATCATGTCTTTTTGTTGCAATTTCTTCTGCAGATTTGCTCTATTCATCGACATCCTTCTGGTGTTTGTTTCTCAAATGAGTGAGTTGTCTCCAAAGAAGTCGAAAGCAATGAAGTATAAGTATCAAGGTGTTTTTCCAATCACCTCAGTTACCTCCAATGTTGATGATATTCGGGATACAGAGATTGGCCATGTAGACATGGCTGAGTTTGTGGAAAGAACTAAGTCTGATAACCCTTGTTCTGTGATGAAGAAGATTGTTGATAGCAATATTCACTTGGTGTCATCTTTCCCGGTGGCAGCTCATAATACAGAGTTTGTTCTTCAATGTGCTTAGTTCTACAACAAAGACACTAGGGAAGTGGTGGATGCGAATGGCAATGTGATCATTAGATTGGATCTAGAATTCATTGATAAAGTTTTCATGTGTCCTGCTGCTACAGAAGTTGTGAAACTAGATTTTGCTGAGGCTCAAAAAGAATATGACAAGAATTCTAAGAAGGCTAAGAAGATAATTAACACCAAGTGGCTTAAGACTTCAAGGTCAAACTTATCCAAGTGGCCGAGGAGTTTTCCCAGAAGTGATTTTATTGAGGAGGTTGGTGATCTCATAACTCTTCTTAGTAGGATAAGGGGGCTGGCTTCTTCCTCTCTTTTCCATGAATGGATGTACCCTTTTATCAAGGTTATACTTCAAGGCAAGCAAGCCATCTTTTGGGGTGAAAAAATCAACAATTCTCTACATGAGCAATTGACTAAGGTATCCACTACTTTCAAATTCTATATGACTTCTTACCTTGTGTATATAGCAGCCTCAATGAGGATCTTTCCGGGTTTCACATCCGAAGGAGATAGGAGAGTGGTTCCTATGTATCAATACTATCCTCAACTAACATTGAAAGGTTCTATCCACCACTTTAGGAGGGTGAATGATGCTTTCTTTGCAATGTTTTTGTGCCTTTTTGATCCTCAGTTACAGCAGAGAATAGTTTATGATGAGGCTTGGTCAGTTGTGAATGATTATGGGTGTATGTTCTTACAATTTTGGACTTTTTTATATTTAAGGGTTAGCTTTTTCCAAGGTTATCCTTATATGTTGCTAGGGTTTCCTTCAGATAAACTTGTTCTGATGGAGTTATATAGGCAAATGATTGTCATACATAATAAGCAAATGGAACTCAAGAAACTAGGATTCAGATTTCCATTTGAAATTGGCAGATACTCAGTGTCAACTGCAGCAAAGGCCAGGGTGATGGAGACTGAGATGTAGTTAGTGACCATGAAACAGTTCAAACAAAGACCAAGGTTTGATTACAGGGGTGTAAAAGACAAGATCAAAAGGAAGACCCAGTTTCATGAACCAATGGTTGAAGACATCTGGGTGGACTTGAGGACAGAAGAGGATATCAGAAAATTGGACTATAGCAAATTATCTCTAGAACAGATTGAGTATCTAGGTTTGGCTGATATTCCTGAAGACCTGGTGGATGATGAAGAGCTAATTGATCTTAGGTATAACACTGAACAGATTGTTGGTTCTCCTCTTCCACCTATCCAATGGTCTCAGAAATAATTGACTTCTTTAAGGAAAAGATTTGAACCTATATTGCCTAACACAAACAAGTGGTTAGAAGGTAAGGGGATTGTTTTGAAAGAATTCCTTACTGGATCAGAGACCGAAGTCCAAGAACAAATAGGCAAGAAGGTGGAGAATAGGACAAAGAATAAGAGTGACATTCCCTCTTCTTCTAAGACTCATAAACCCAGGATCAAATTTGTGTCTAAGAAGTCAAAGGCTATAGAGAAAGAATCAGAGGTAGAAGAAATGGAAATTGAGAAACATAATACTGATGAGCCAGCTGCCAAAGAAATGGAGGTTGAAAATAGATCAACAGAAGAGATAGGAGAAGAACAAAGGGATGAAGTTATGTCTCCACAGAAGAATGTACCACAGGATACTGGAGTCTCTTCTCCTTTGTCTAACATACCTGTTTCAATTCCTCTGTCTGTTTCACCTATCAACATCCCATCTTTTGAATCTCCATCACCCTCAAAAATAATTTTTGATAATCCTCAAACTACTTTTGATGATGTTCTTCATTCTTCTGGGTCCATTCCTAGTTTGTCCTACTAGTATTCATTTATGTTTAGAGTTTTAAGCTTGAATATTTGTAGGTTTTCTCTTTCAAACCCTGAAGTTTTTGTCTTCCTTGGTCTGTTGTGTTGTTTTGTCTATTATGATGTTGGCTTCCTGTAACGGGTTCCCTGCTACTAAGTTTCGTCTCCATGCCTTAATGTTCATAGGTTAACCGACCCAATGCAATGTGGAATCTGCCTTCTCCTGTCGCGTGTAGGAAGATTGTCATGTTTTTGTATGTGCAACTGATCAAATCTGTTGACAAGCTTGTGAAATCTCAATCGACTTCCAAAAATGGTAAAATTTTTGAGTTATATGCATTTCTAAATGTATATCGGGTTGCATATGCATTGGGGGAATCTTCTTAGAGATTCCAGGAATATTCGCCATTTGTATATCGGGCTTGTATGTAGAATATGCAAGCGAAACATACAAAGGAAAAGATACATTGCAGGAATATTCTGGAGAAGATTCCTTGCTTGTATGTGCAAGGGAATGTACATTGAAAAATATACAAAGGCCTGCGACATGCAAAGTGAACAGTGCCGTGGATATACAAATGTGGATTGTGTATGCAATATACATTCGGGCGCATATACAATGGTTAGATGCATTTATCGCATATTCTCTAAAGATTCCTTGTTTGCATGCAAAGGGCAAATGTATATTCGGTGATATACAATTGAAGATACTAGCAAAATATACAAGGGACCTTGTATGTTCCGCAACATACAAAAGCAGAGGGTGCATTTGATGGGGCCCGCCACTTGTATAAAGTGATTGTATGTTCAAACATACAATGGAGGTGCATTCCAAAGTTGTAGGGCGGACCCGAAGTCGTTTTCATTTTGTTCTAAACCAGTGTGGCGTCCGCGGCTTGTACATTGCATTTGTATATGCGATGTGCAAGGAAATGTGCAAAGGAAAGAGAAAATGGGTCGGGCCCACCACTTGTATATTTGCACTTGTATATGTGCCGATATGCAAACTCATGAGGATACAAAGCCTGGACCTGAAAGTTTTTCAAATCCGGTGGATAGATGCAGTGGAATCCACCTTGTGTTTTGTGCTTATATGTGTGAAATATGCAAAGCGATGGATGCAGGATGGAGATACAAGCCAGACCCGAACGGAATTCCAGTTTGTTCTATGACATTTGACGTTCACCTTATATGTTGTATATGCATTTGGGTTTGCATATACAAAAATGATAAAGGCGAAATAAAAGGAGAAAAGGTCAGCGATAGAGGATCAAGGTGCCTACGTGGCACAATATCATTGGCTGGCAGCTCTTCATGCATGTTTTGGGACCATTGATTTCGACGATGGGTTTTTGATCAACGGTCAGGTTTTGAACCTTCAATGATGGTTTTTTTCCTTGTGTCTGGAGTCATTTTTTGAGCGGGAAATTTCCATGGGTGCGCTACTACGATTTCCAAGAGAAGCTACAGGTGGTTGAGCCATTAATGATAGGATTGCAGACAGGCATGGGTTGATGGTCGAATGGCCAAGTACCTGATTTATGACGGAGAGTCTTCCAACGGCGGCACAGGGCTCGAGCTGAACTACTCCTCGCCCTTCTCTTGCTTCTTCCCATTTTGTCCCCTGCTGCATTTATGATTTTGAGCACCATTTCTGGTGTAGTGTATCTGGCAGGAATTTTTGACCTTGTCATGTAATTAATTTTGCTGAGTACACAGTCTTGGTATAAAAGCCAAACTGTGATACTCATTGTTGTTGTTGAAAACTGGACAACTTTTTCTTGGTGATGTAATCGGATACAATCTCATTGGTGGTTCTGTTCTGGGTATTTCATGAGTTTATGAGTTGTATGTTGAATATCTTATACACAGAATTTATCAGTTTCATGTTGATTTAAATGAATAATGCTTTATAGCATGTATTTTGTTATTTGTCTCCAAATTGAATGTGTTCTTCTTCTTAATCTGAATATCTAAGGGGTATTAGTGATTCTAGAATATGGGTTTGCTATATTGAATGCTTTAATCTTTTACTTCTGCTCAAGGAGTGGATTAAATGTTCTGGGTTTAAGTATTGAGAAGAATACATTGCAGTAAGGATGTTTGTAAGCAGAAATAACTAAATACTTTATCTCGGGTATTGTCTGTAAGGCAGACATTGCATAATCCCCTTGAAATCTAATTGTTGTTTTAGGTCCGTGATAAACATTCACATATATATATGTCTATTGACTCCGAGCCCTGGATAGGCACCGATCTGGTCTTGTATTTTGGTTGCAACCCAAGGTCTCAGTTTTGCATCCAAACATAAAATCAAACTCAAACTTCATATACAAACCTTTTAGGACTTTAGAAGTAATTTTAGGATCCAAAATCCTCTGTCTACAACTGAATATAGGCCTGAAGCTAGCCCCTTTGCACTTATCTCACAGTTTTGGTCTGCATAATAGAGGATTTATCTGCTGTGTCAGCATCTCGGTCTTTTCACAGTTATATTTCATGGATGTTGAGTAGGGAATACCCCCTTGGTTCTGCAGAGCCTAAAGAAGAAGAGGAGATATTTATAGAGTCTATCCCCTATATTGTTGGCCTCTGGTCCAGGAATCCTATTGATCAATGATGGCTACCTTGTAGGGATAACTAGGAACAAGCATCCAATCTGGGAAAATTACCAACAGATTTTGGTGACTCCACTGGGGAGTGCTTTGTGAAAGAACCATGATTTTAAAAGAAAACAATTCCTAGTTGTAGGTGGCGACTCCGAACCAATCTCCTAATCGGTAAAATAAAATTTGCATGCTAGGGAGAAGATCCATGCGTAATTCTCTGTCTGTAGAATTACCCAGAAAAATGATGTACAGAAAAAAGGGGACTGCTCAAGCTAGTCAAGAGGGTTCTCCTAGAAGTGATAATATCCAGGATAATCCAGGAGCTTTAGAGCGAACGATACCTTATTTTTCAAACACTAAGGCTGAAATCCTGAACGTATATGAAAGACAGCAGGGTGTTGATTTGAGAATAAGGTCAGAGGTTTTTCAGGAATGCCCTTTCTTGGACCCCAGTGATATATTTGAAGAGGTTGAGTCTCCAAGGGATGAGGATAATGATGACCGAAATAGAATGGGACCATCCTCTTCTATGCCCAAAGAGGAACAATTAGCTGAAGAAATCAAAAGTTTAAGAGTAGAATTAGAGTATCTACAGGCAATAAAAATCAGAGATGACATGAGACAGAAAGTGCAAACTTTGAGAGTTGCTCAGAATGATTCAATTCCCACCCTTGAAAATGCAAATGTGCAGAGAAACCAGCAAAGAAATGAAGTCCAGGATGAGCATAATGATCAAAGATAGAATGTAAATAATGCTAGAGTACCATTAAATAATGTAAGAAATCATAATGCAAACAAAAATGCCAATGCTAATCAATTTGGTAGACGGCCTATGCAGCTAGACAGATTCAGGCAGTTAGTTTTTGATGGCATTCCTAGTTACCCAAATCCTATTGACAAACATGTGAGGCCGCAAGTGCCAAAATTTTTAGGAAATAATATTGTTTCAGGAGAAGACCATTTTAAAGTTTTTCAGAATATCATGGACAACTTTGAGGTTGAGCATGAGGATGTATTTATGCAATCCTTAGTTGATGAGGCTAGAGAATGGTATAAAGGTCTGCCTGATAGAAGTATTTCATCATGGGATGAATTCAGAAGAATATTCAAAGAACAATATGGTGACAAAACTGATCCAAGTTTTTTCATTAATGAATTCACTGGAATTACCAAAGGATTAAATGAATAGGTTACTGATTTCAATGCTAGATTCACTAAAGTGTTGAACAAATTGCAACATCACTTGAGGCCTAATGAACCTATGTGCATAGTATTGTACATCAATGCTTTTGACACCAAAACAGCATATGGATTGAGAGATAAGGGTCCTCACAGCCTTAGGGATGCCTTCAAAATAGCAACCAATATTGAAAATAACAAAAAAGCGTCTGGTAAGACAAATAGAAGAGATGATGTGAAAATTCTGCAAAATCTAAATACTAAATCTTAGAGTGTTCAAGGCAATGCATCTACTTCTGAGGATAAATTAGATAAGTTGACAACTATTGTCAAGGACCTGAGCTATAGAATGGCTAAAAATGAAAAGGGGGTAGGTCCTGACAGACAGGGTTACCAAAGGCAGGAAAAAAGACCATCATTACATGATATGCCGTATAATACTAATTGGCATAATGGTAAACCCATCCTCCCACACCACAACACAAATCAAAGGACTCAAAATGTTAAAGAAACTTCTGATCCTTTGAAGAAGGCTGTAAATACTGTTAATGACACCCCATGGTGTATCATATGTCAAATGCCTCATTCACAGTCACAATGTATGATTGCTCAGTCCTTATACAGCAATGTTGTTGCCTGTGATGAGTGCAATGAGCCGCATCGCATGGAAGATGATAATGTCAATATGTTGTCTACAAACAGAGAGTATCCCCCTCATGATGTTAATGCAAGTGCAAATGATGAGATTCAGGTCTATCAGCAGTTTCCTTATGATGAAGATGATGAAGACAACTATGCCTATGCTCAGGACTCACAATTTTCTGAATAACTTGAGGAGGCCTTCTGATGAAGAAATTCGAGCCTTCACAGCTGTAGCAGTAGCTCAAGTCAAAAGCAATTATAACCTAAGAGGTAAAGCTCAGGTAAGCAACTCATGCCAACCAGAGAATACTTTTGCAGGCCAACCAGTGCAAAATTATAAGGGGACTGAAACATATAAGAAACAATGGAACAATAATAAGCAAGGTTTTAAGCAGAAAACAGGTCTTGATCCTCAGGGACCAGAAAATAGAATTCCCTAGGCTGAGGATCAAAGCAAAAAATTTTAGGTTAAGAATGACAGTTAGGGGGCCTTAAAAAACAAAGCTGGATCATCTTAGGATAGAAGTAAAATTGTGGAGCAAGCTACAACTGTTATTCAAAATTGTGCTCCATTTGACATCACTCAAGTCTTATCGCAGATAAAAGTCTCTGTTCCACTGATGGAGCTGATGAAAGTTGAAGAGTTTAGAAATAAAGCAGTATCCTTAATTTCAGGAGTACCCTATCAAGCCAAGTTGGGTGATGAACCTCAGGGTAAGAAACAAGCCCTGTGCATTGATGAGGATGAGGTTCCTGAGGTGTATCTGGGGATGACCATGACAAAATACCCTTCATAAGTGGAACTATTTTCTGTCTCCCTTGTCATAAACAAAAAAATAATTAAGAACTGTATGCTTGACTCAGGAGCATCCACAAACATCATGCCATTGGCTATCATGCAGCAAGCTGGGTTAAAATAGGGCATGTGGGAAGTGCTATGCAATGGATGCTAGGGAGGTACCTATCATTGGAATTATGAAAGATGTTGATTTCAAACTGGCAGCATATCCTGAAAAGACTTACAAAATGAACATAACAGTTGTTGATATCAAGCCACAGTATGGTATGTTATTGTTAAGAAGGTGGGCAGCATTGATTGGTGGGAGTATGCAATTAGATTTGTCATATGCTATGATCCCAATGAATGGCAAGGATGTCAAATTGATCAGAGAAGAAAGATCATTAGAAATAGTTGAGGATCAAGAATCAGAGGAGCATATATGTTTTGTGGATACTGACTGTGATAATTTCAGAGTTGTCTCGGATGTTAAAGGAGGTAAAGAGGGAGATATTTGCATTCAAGAGCTTGACCAATAGGGTCTCAAGAATCAGAGGAGCATATATGTTTTGTGGATACTGACTGTGATAATTTCAGAGTTGTCTCGGATGTTAAAGGAGGTAAAGAGGGAGATATTTGCATTCAAGAGCTTGACCATCGGCCGTACGGAACAGAAATAATGTGCCGGGGCATATCAACGGAATCCATTGTTAAGTAATATGAATGGTGCAATTAAAAAGAACTAATATGAATGGTGCCCTTTTGATTGTGGTTGGCTACCATGTACTTTGATGGAGCTTGTTCGAAGGAAGGCTCTGGTGCTGGAGTTGTGTTTTTATCTCCAACTGGTAAGCTTTTAAAATTTTCATTCTTGCTGAAGTTTGTCTGCACAAATAATATTGCAGAGTATGAAGCTCTATTATTAGGATTGAATGTAGCTTTGAGGCATGGAATCAAGATGCTCAAAGTATCTGGCGATTCAGAGCTTATTGTTTCCCAAGTTAGAGATAAGTATGCATCAAACAATAAGAGGTTAAAACAATATAAACATGTTGTTTGGGATACAATTGAATTGTTTGATGCATTTTCAATAAATTGGGTAGAGAGATCAAAAAATATCAGGGCAGATTTTCTAGCTAATGTAGCCATAAGTCCAGATGATATAACTCTGTCAGATGTCACAAATGTTGAGGTCAAACTTAGACCTGCAGTGCCAGATAATGTATGCAGCTGGCAGGTATTTGATGATGATAAGGATTTACTGAGATTTCTACATTGTATTGATGAGTATGAGAACCAGGAAATAGATTTTCAGAACTTTAAGGAGGTTGTAGATGGAAAAGAAACTCTCTTAGGGAAGGAAATAATTCAACTCAAGACAAATAAAATCCCTAGAGGGTTGGTTGCTTTAGAGAGAGCTTTTGACAATAGGGATCAATTTGTTACAAAGGCATCTCCAACAAATAAGAATGATTTGGAGGAGATAAACTTGGGGACATTTCATGCTCCCAAAAAGGTATATATTGGCAAACAGCTCAAGCCACATATCAGAACTATGTTGATTGTATTACTGAGAAAGTATAAGCATGTTTTTGCCTGGTCATATGAGGACCTGAAAGCTTATAGAGAGGATTTATTCCATCATGAAATCCCTTTGAAGCCTGGAGCTAAACCATTTAGACAAAAACAAAGGCCTATCAACCCAACTTTAGCTCCTAAAATGCAAGAAGAACTTATGAAGCTTAGGGAGGCTGGAATAATCATGCCTATTAGACAATCAACTTGGGTGTCTAACCTTGTCCCAGTTAGAAAAAAGAATGGTGACATAAGACTTTGTGTGGATTTTAGAAATTTGAATATATCTTCTTTGAAGGACAATTATCCATTGCCAAACATGGAAGCCATGTTGCAGAAGGTGACTGGCTGTGAACTTTTGTCCATGATGGATGGATTTTTAGGGTACAATCAAGTGAAAGTAAAAGAATTAGAACAGTTTAAGACTGCTTTCACCACTCCATGGGGAGCCTATGTATATGTGAGAATGCCATTTGGACTGACAAACGTAGGTGCCACATTTCAGAGGGCAATGGATGTTGCTTTTGCAGGATTAATTGACTCAATCTTGGTTGTGTATCAGGATGATTTGACAGCTTATTCAAAAAAGGAGGAGCAGCATTGCATGCACCTGGAGTAGATTTTTATTAGAGCATTGAAATATGGCATCTCACTCAACCCAAAGAAATGTGCTTTTGGGGTAGTGGAAGGAAAATTGCTTGGACACATTATTTCCAAGGATGGAGTCAGGATTGATCCTGAAAGGGTGGCTATAATTGACAAAATCCAGATCCCTAAAACAGTGAAAGGTGTTCAGTCCTTCTTTGGACAAATTAATTTTGTTAGAAGATTTGTGCCTAACTTTGCAGAGACCACCAAAGATATCTCTAAAATGATGAAGAAGGGTGCAACTGTCAAGTGGGAAGAGGAAGTGACTAAATCATTTCAAAACATCAAGGAGGCAATAAAGATGGCTCCTGTATTAAAATCTCCAGATTTTTCTAAGCCATTCCAATTGTTTTCATTTGCTTCTTTCCACACTGTTGCTGCTTGCTTACTACAGAAAAATGCAGAAGGTTTTGAATAGCCTATTGCTTTCTTCAGCAGATCATTGCAGGCTACTGAGTTGAAGTATGACATCATGGAGAAGCAGGCATATGCACTGGTTAGAGCAGTCAAGAGCTTTAGGCCATATTTGGTAGGCTCTCGGATAGTTTCATATGTGCCTCATGCAGCAATCAAATATATTTTTACTCAACAGGAGGTAACTGGAAGGAGATGTAGATGGATAAATAAATTACAGTTCAACATTGAAATACAGATCACAAAATTGATAAGAGGACAAGGTTTGGCAAAATTGATGACACAGTCAAATCTAGAGGCGTGCCAAGTGAATGTAGTGCAAAATGAGGGTATAAATATATCAGACTTTGAGTGGTATAAGGACATAGTATATTATTTGCAGAATTTAAACTGTCCTTCCCACCTCAGCGATATCAAAAAGAGAACCTTGAAGTTACAGGCTATTAAGTACATCATTGTTCAAGAAGAGTTGTATTGGAAAAATCCCGATGGTGTATTGCTCAGATGTGTGAATGAGGATCAGGCTAAGGATATTCTAAATGACATGCACAATGGAGTGTGTGGTGGACACTATGCTGGCCAAACAACAGCCCATAAAATTCTTAGAGCAGGCTATTGGTGGCCAACTCTTTTCTCAGATGCACACAAAATGGTAAGAAAATGTGAGTCTTGCCAAAGGTTCTCAGGAAAGCTAAGATATCAAGGTGCATTACCCCTTAGGACTATAACTGTAGAAGCTCCATTTCAGCAATGGGGGATTGATTTTATAGGGGAAATCTCAGAAAAATTAAGTGGAGGGCACAGTTAGATTCTGGTTGCCACTGATTACTTCACTAAATGGATTGAGGCCATCCTGACTAAAAAAGCTACAAGCAAAGTGGTGATGGATTTTATTCTAGAAAATATTATTATCAGATTTGGAGTACCAGTAAAAGTAGTCACGGATAATGCAATGTGCTTCAGGTCTGGTGAATTTATTGACTTTTGCAATAAATATGGAATGGATTTGTCTCGTACATCACCATACCATCCACAGGGGAATGGTCAGGCAGAGTCAAGCAATAAAAGTCTCATGAAAATCATCAAAAGGATGGTAGATAAAAATAAGAGATCTTGGGATTCAAAGCTAAAGTTGGCATTATGGGCTGACAGGGTGACAGTGAAAAGAGCAACTGGAAGGTCACCTTATGAACTAGTATATGGTACAGTAGCTAGATTGCCTGTGAACAACCTCCTGCCAGTTTATAAATTCAGCCAAGGGAACAATGAGGAGATTGGAGACCCAATGATTGAAAGAATAAATCAGCTGGTTGCACTAGATGAGATAAGAAGGGAAGCACAGAAAACAAACATCAAGACACAACGACAAGTGAAATATATGTTTGATAGAAAAGTTACAGAGAGAAGCTTTCAAATAGGTGACTTGGTTTTTATGTGGAATGCTAGGAGTCAGGATAAGGGTAAACACGGTAAATTTCAGGCCTTATGGACTGGCCCATATCAAATTAGCAATATCTATGGAGATGATTCTTATTTTCTCCAAGCCTTAAATGGTGAATTACTGGAATTGCCAGTGCATAATAAATTCCTTAAAACCTTTTTCTCATAAATGAATACTTTGTGTGCACACTGTAAACTAGTTGTAAGTATTTTGTACATGCCTTGTATAGTCGGTCGTGTCTTGGGTTTTGGGTTTTGTCTGATCTGCCCCGGAGTAGTCTGGTCCTCGCTGCAACCTTGTGCCTGCACATCCCCAATCGGAGCCTATGTTAGTATTCATTTATGTTTAGGGTTTTAAGCTTGAATGTTTGCAGGTTTTCTCTTTCAAACTCTAAAGTTTTTGTCTTCCTTGGTCTGTTACGTTGTTTTGTCTATTCTGATGTTGGCTTCCTGTAACAGGTTCCCTGCTACTAAGTTTCGTCTCCATGCCTTAATGTTCATAGGTTAACCGGCCCAATGCAATGTGGAATCCGCCTTCTCCTGTCGCGTGTAGGAAGATTGTCATGTTTTTGTATGTGCAACTAATCAAATCTATTGACAAGCTTGTGAAATCTCAATCGGCTTCTAGAAATGGTAAAATTTTTGAGTTATATGCATTTCTAAATGTATATCGGGTTGCATATGCATTGGGGGAATCTTCTTAGAGATTCTAGGAATATTCGCCATTTGTATATCGGCCCTGCTTGTATATTGGGCTTGTATGTAGAATATGCAAGCGAAACATACAAAGGAAAAGATACATTGCAAGAATATTCTGGAGAAGATTCCTTGCTTGCATGTGCAAGGGAATGTACATTGAAAAATATACAAAGGCCCGCGACATGCAAAGTGAATAGTGCCGTGGATATACAAATGTGGATTGTGTATGCAATATACATTCGGGCACATATACAATGGTTAGATGCATTTATCGCATATTCTCTAATGATTCCTTGTTTGCATGCAAAGGGCAAATGTATATTCGGTGATATACAATTGAAGATACTAGCAAAATATACAAGGGACCTTGTATGTTTTGTAACATACAAAAGCAGAGGGTGCATTTGATGGGGCCCACCACTTGTATAAAGTGATTGTATGTTCGAACATACAATGGAGGTGCATTCCAAAGTTGTAGGGTGGACCCGAAGTCATTTTCATTTTGTTCTAAAGCAGTGTGGCGTCTGTAGCTTGTACATTGCATTTGTATATGTGATGTGCAAGGAAATGTGCAAAGGAAAGAGAAAATGGGTCGGGCCCACCACTTGTATATTTGCACTTGTATATGTGCCGATATGCAAACTCATGAGGATACAAAGCCCGGACCTGAAAGTTTTTCAAATCCGGTGGATAGATGCAGTGGAATCCACCTTGTGTTTTGTGCTTATATGTGTGAAATATGCAAAGCGATGGATGCAGGATGGGGATACAAGCCGGACCCGAACGGAATTCCAGTTTGTTCTATGACATTTGACATCCGCCTTGTATGTTGTATATGCATTTGGGTTTGCATATACAAAAGCGATAAAGGCAAAATAAAAGGAGAAAAGGTCAGCGATAGAGGATCAAGGTGCCTACGTGGCACGATATCATTGGCTGGCAGCTCTTCATGCATGTTTTGGGACCGTTGATTTTGGCGATGGGTTTTTGATCAACAATCGGGTTTTGAACCTTTAGCGATGGTTTTTTTCCTTGTGTCTGGAATCATTTTTTGAGCGGGAAATTTCCATGGGTGCACCGCTACGATTTCCAAGAGAAGCTATAGGTGGTTGAGCCATTAATGGCAGGATTGCAAATAGGCATGGGCCGATGGTCGAATGACCAAGTAGCTGATTTATGACGGAGAGTCTTCCAGCGGCAGCACAGGGCTCGAGCTCAACTACTCCTCGCCCTTCTCTTGCTTCTTCCCATTTTGTCCCCTGCCGCATTTATGATTTTGAGCGTCATTTCTAGTGCAGTGTATCTGGCGAAATTTTTGACCTTGTCATGTAATTAATTTTGCTGAGTACACAGGCTTGGTATAAAAGCCAAACTGTGATACTTGTTGTTGTTGAAAACTGGACAATCTCATTGGTGGTTCTGTTCTGGGTATTTTGTGAGTTTATGAGTTGTATGTTGAATATCTTATACACAAAATTTATCAGTTTCATGTTGATTTAAATGAATAATGCTTTATAGCATGTATTTTGTTATTTATCTCCAAATTGAATGTGTTCTTCTTCTGAATCTGAATATCTAAGGGGTATTAGTGATTCTAGAATATGGGTTTGCTATATTGAATGCTTTAATCTTTTACTTCTACTCAAGGAGTGGATTAGATGTTCTGGGTTTAAGTATTGAGAAGAATACATTGTAGTAAGGATCTTTGTAAGCAGAAATAACTAAATACTTTGTCTCGGGTATTGTCTGTAAGGCAGACATTGCATAATCCCCTTGAAATCTGATTGTTGTTTTAGGTCTGTGATAAACATTCACATATATATGTCTATTGACTCCGAGCCCTGGATAGGCACCGATCTGGTCTTATATTTTGGTTGCAACCCAAGGTCTCAATTTTGCATCCAAACATAAAATCAAACTCAAACTTCATATACAAACCTTTTAGGACTTTAGAAGTAATTTTAGGATCCAAAATCCTCTATCTACAACTGAATATAGGCCCGAAGCTAGCCCCTTTGCACTTATCTCACAGTTTTGGTCTGCATAATAGAGGATTTATCTGCTTTGTGTCAGCATCTCGGTCTTTTCACAGTTATATTTCATGGATGTTGAGTAGGGAATACCCCCTTGGTTCTGCAAAGCCTAAAGAAGAAGAGGAGATATTTATAGAGTCTATCTCCTATACTGTTAGCCCCTAGCCCGGGAATCCTGTTGATCAATGATGGCTACCTTGTAGGGATAACTAGGAACAAGCACCCAGTCTGGGAAAATTACCAACATGTCCTCATCTTTTGATATTGGAGATTCTTTAATATTTGATCACTTTGTATTTGGTTCTGAGCAAGTTTCGAATGTGAATGTGTCAGGTGCAGTGTTTACTAATCCTCCACCTATTGTTTCTACTTCCAGAGCTAGTACAGTTCCTGTAACACCGACAATGGAACCAGATTCAAATGTGAGTACTTTTGTGCTTCCTCCATGGTTGTCAGCATAAACGCCTAAAAGAAAGAAACAAGCCATCTCTCTAGATGACTTTGAATTCGGTAAGTTGGTGCTTGTTAAGGCTAAGACTCCAAAGAAGCCAAAAATTCTTTCAAGAGTGTTGGGAGGCAAAGGGCACAAATTTGTGGAGATTGCAAGGCCCCCACATGATGCTACCATAGAAAATTTCAGTATGAGTGATGACTCTATTTCTAGAATTGAGCTGGGCAAAATAACACATGAGAGTGCAGAGACTGACATGCAATCGGCAATGGATATTTTGATTCAGAAGTTTGATAAAGAAAAAGAGATGAAAGATCATTATAAAGCAATGGTAGAGCAATTGACTGCAATGGTAAGGAAGATTACTTTGAATTCAGAATCAGTGACTCCTGAGGCCGTTTCTGTTGAAGATTCTATCATCCAGAAACCTAAAAAGACTCACTTTAAGGGAAAAGTGCTTGAAGAATATTTGGAAAGGATGCGCACACAGGGAATCTCTCTTCTTACAGAGCTAGCTGAGAAAACAAGCAAAATGGAGAAAATCAGGGCAGAACTTGATGATATGATTGATGCTATTTCTCAGGATATTGAGCGTTTAGAGTAGAGTCATGATAAGTGGGTAGAAATGAGGAAGTTGAAAATAAATGCTTTGATATCAATTGGTGTTATTCCAAATCAGGATTCATATACCGAGACTAAGGAGGCATTGACATATCAAAGCCGTGTGCTAAAAGATTTGATCAATGACTTAGAAACTGCAAGGAAGCTAAGTGACCAAAGTGACGTTAGTCTCTTACACAAGTTGGAGGAGCTGCCATGCAATTTGGTGTCAAAGGATAATCAATTTATTTTTGTAGAGGAGATGACCTAGGAATTTGAGAATATGTTTCAGAAGGATTTTGAGGACAAAACATTTTTAGTAGCTTCTGTGGATAATAATCTTGATAACTATTAAACTTTGGATAATCTGAAGGCCAAGTTAACTAGCCATGCAAAATCAATTACTACAGTCAAAGATGCAATAGTCAAAGCCCGGATGATTTTCAGGAACACAGTCAGTCCAGATAGTTTGGGGATGCAAGCTGCGTTTACTATGTATGATTGCCACATGAAGAAAGAAGGCAGTGCAAGTTGAAGTAGCTTTTTCATCACTTAGTTTATTTTCTATTTTTATATGTACTTTTGAAATAATTTTGGAAATATTTACATGTACTTTTCTCATATGTAATTACATGTAAAAACGTAGGAAGTCCCAAATCAAAAAGGACTCCTTTGTTGAATAAGTCATAGTTAGTTGTTCTTTTCCTATTTTTGCTCTCAGTTTCTCCTATAAATAAAGAGGACCCCCATTGTAATTATCATCTTTTAGTTATTGAAGTGAAACTCTGCCAAAGTGAAGAGCATTTTGAGACTTTGTGTTCAAATTGTAAATCATATTTTATCAAGTGAATAAAAAAGCAAGCGATCGTTCAATCTTTGCATTGGAATAACTTGTGGTGTATTGGAAATTGTTCTTATGTCCTTTTCCTTATACTATCTTACCTACTTGATCAAATTGTAGTGTGAGTGTGGATAATCTGGGAGATGTTCTAAAGCTTATTTTGGAGACTTTGTGCTACAACAATTATCTTTAGCTTGTGATTTTATGTTTTGAAGTAAAAGATATTGGAAAGACTTTGAACTACTGTTATCTTTTGTGATCGTATGTTTTGTCGTAGTATTTGGTAAAGACTTTGAGCTGCACCTTATCCTACTTGGTTCTAAATTGTAAATCAGTAAAAGGAGCAACGATAGACTTTGTGCACTCGTGAGTTTCTTGGTTATTTTGATCTATATTGTGAAAGTACTCTTTTATATTGTAAACATCATTTCTAAAAAAAAAGAGAGAAATGGATGACATGGTTTCACCCTGAAATTAGTTTTTAGTGTAAATAAGTTTGTAATAGTTAATAGGGAACCTCCCCTTGCTGAGAGGAGAGATATATCTCATTACACTATGGTTGATATAACCATTTTGCCTTCAATTAGTTGAAGACAAAATATTCACCCAACAGTGCCTAAAAGCCTTAAACCTTAAACCCTTGGCTTTCCATTTCTAAGCTTGCATTATAATCTTTAATTGACTTGTAATAGGCGGTCACTCCAGGTTTAAGTCACAACCTTATGTCCTAGGTCTCATTCTAAACTGGCCCCATGAGCCTAATGACTGGCCCCTCCCATCTGTTTAATCCTTCCTAAGTCCAAATTCCAGACTATTGAAGATAGATCAATGGCTATCGCATCATGATGCGCTCCAAATCTGTCAGATTTGTTACAGCCGCATTGATGTGTTGACTGTTGATTCCAAGTAAGAAAGTCCAAAGTCTCATCGGTTGAGTACTCCATGTACGCATTTGATTCTCATTGGATTGCAGGAGCGCACTACAAATAGATGCCAACGAATATTCCTTGCATTGTTGCGATGGTCCAACGTGTGGAGGTGGGTCCCGTCTAGTAATCTAAGCTTACATCTTAGTGCATGAGCGCAAGGGTGGTGGTGTGGGTCCCTTTCAGGCCTGCACTACTCTGATGAGCTAACACCTGGACAAGTTTGTGCCAAGTTTACAAGATCTCATTGGTTCACATCATTCCAAGGCGTGTGAGCTATTTTTCAAAGGTGCCACTTCAAATCTCAACCATTTATTTTGCCGTGACAAGTTCATATCCATGGTCCACGTTCAAAAATCAAGGATTTCATGATTTTCAAAGAGATAACAAACTGTAGAAGAGTATCAATCTTAGCTCAATGGATCAGGTCAATTTCAAAATATGTTACTAGGAAGGTCCAATCATATAACATATGCAAATTCCTAGGTTACAAGAATTAAATGTATAATCAAAATGTGTAACTGACTGTTGTAATCCAACATTACTTTGGTTTTCCTATATATAGAGATGGTAGCATTATAATGAGGTATCTGGGAGAGATATCCTAGAGATTCTGGGCTTTGGACACAAGATATCCACATTCTTGGGGAAAAGTTTCTTTTGCAGAGTAAGTTCATTTTGATAGGTTTTGTAGAGCATAATGTTGCATGTAGATGAATAAATTTCTGTATGACATTTTGAGTTCAAATTGAGTTATATGAATAACATTATATGTTTGTGTTTCTTGCAATTGTCTCCTTGAATGTATGCATTTCTTTTGTGAATGAAGGAATAGGATTCTAGAGTTCATCTATGCACACTTGCTGTATTGAATGTCTTATTTACTGCTTCTGTTCAAGTAATAGATTAAACATGCTTTGAGTAAGATATAGGGAGTGATGTAGTACATTAGGGATTGTTGAAGAGGAGTTGCAAGAAATACTCTTTCTTGGGTGTGTCATTGCAAGGCAATGATGTAATTATACCCTCTGAATTTGAAGTTCTAACATCAAAAGGGAAACATCTGCACTGTAGTGTTTTGACTTTGTTGCCTTGATAAAGCACCGATCTAAGGAATTATTTGCCCAAAGGTCCAAAAAGAACATTGAATTTAAAGATAAAATCATTTAAACCATTTTATTTTGTTTTGAATTAGTTTAGGTAGGTTTGGTACATGTTCTCAAAGCCAGCAATGTGAAAATCTCTAAGAACTTTGCCAATGCTGGGATAATTTTACAAATCTTGGTGCAAATCAATGAGAACATTCCTACCTGATATAGTGAAAGACAAATCTGCTGATATTGTAATAACGGATACCCCCTAGGTTTGGTATAACCTAAAGTGCAGGGGAGATAGGTGCAAACAATCTCCCATTCGTTGGCCAAAACTCTCATTCGTTGGCTAAATCTCCCATTCGTTGGCCAAATCTCGCATCAAATTTGATCATAAGAATTGGAAAATGTTTAGAGTTTGATGTGTGCAGATCTGGGAACCAATAAAGTCGACCCAAGCAAGGGCCCACTTGTAGTTAGGCTGCTCCCTGTTAGTTTCCTTCCTATGTAAGTATATTTGGAAATCTTAGAATAGATTGTGATCTAGTCTTCAGTTATTGATTTGATGTATGATTCAATTTATAAATTGTTATACTTTTATATTCCTAAAATAATTTACTTTCTACATTTGTAATTTCCTTTCAAGTATTCATTGGATTTCAATTCAACATTGCTTTAAGTTTGTTTATTTAGCACTGTGCACAACTAGGTACCCAGTATTCCCCACCTATACATATAGTACCGACATCATTTCAAGAAACATGTCCCTACATTGATAATTAAATGTAGCATCTCTTCACCTATTGGACTTCTTAATTTAGGGATTGTGACATCTATTAGGTTACATGCATTCCTTAGTTGCATTAGGTTTAGTGGGAAATTAAATTACTCTTCATTTTTGGCGTTGTTGCCAGGGATGGTGTCATGCTGTTAAATTTATGGGTTCTTAGCAAATTTCCCTATTTTCTTAGTATGTACATATTTCATTTTCAGTAGTTAGGAGTAATTTATCCAATCAGAAATAGAAATATCAAACTAACATTGCGCAGGGGAGAAATTACTAGCTTGAGTACGATTGCATGCAAAGAAGAAGAGATTCCTTAGGGAGATTTCTTCCGATAGATTGGAATCCCATTGAGACAACAAATACATATATAAACGAAGAAGTTGCAACAACTACCATAACTGAAGATGTTGCAGACCTAGATGATTTAGCATCCTTGTTCCAAGATGTAATGGCAGAAGAAGAAGTGGAGAATCTAGCAAAATCAGTTACATTTGCATTTCCCATTGCTGACCAATAAAGGGGAGCCGCCATGAAAAATATACCTCCTTCAGTATTGCCAAATTTTCATGGTCTGATCACTAAAGACCCTAATACCTCCTTATTCAAGTTTGACGTGCTCTGCCATAGCTATGACTATACAATAGATACTCACAAATTAAAACTTTTTCCAGCCGATCTCAAGGAAGTTGTCTTACGGTGGTTCATGGGATTGGGAAGAGATGTTGTTGCAGACTAGAGAACAATGAAAGAGAAGTTTCTTAAGTGCCAAGATTACTGTAGAGGCAATAACGTGAGAGGAGATGACATCTTTAGGCTGTCACATAAAGAAGATGAACCTCTTGAAGACTATGTGCAAAGTTTTTTGTTCTACCTTCAAAAATCAAGACAGAACAGACTTACTCCATAAACTCAAAAGTTGGTGTTCTTAAGAGGGGTAAATGAGGACTGCATGGATGCCCTGGACTTGATAGGAGGAGGAGATGTTTCTCAACTTAGCTTTGATGAAGTATGTGAGGTCTACATAAATTATTCAAGGTCTACCATGAAGAAAACACATGGCCTTAGGGCTTTATCAACCACCAAGACTGTTGCAGGAGTCTCTCGGGTAGAACTCAGTAACCTGCTCACAAACATGAAGCAGGACATCATTAGCCATTTGGCTACTCAATTGAATACACTACACATAAAGAAGAAATAAGAAGAAGTGGATGCAACATTAGCAGAATACTGCCCTCATTGTAGGTAGAAAAGAGTTAATTGTAAATGCAAAAAGCTAGCCAGTATCATCGAGGATAAGAGGGAGAAAGCAGAATTTTGGGAAATAGAAGATGACCAAGGTCAAGTATTCTACTTGGCCCAGTACAAACCATGGTAGAAGAGACAAGGTATGCCTCAAGACCCTCTGTCCTATAATACATCATTTCCTAATTCTTCCTCAAATTTTCCTAGTTGGTATAACACACCATGGAACATGCAAACCCAACCTTGGCAAAATATGCCACAACCAAGATGGAACCCACAACAAGGAGCATGGCCACAACATACTTATAATCCTCAACCACAAAACTAGCAATGGTAGACATCACAAAACCCATGGCCTTGGTAATGGTGAGGAAACCAACAGTGGCAAAACCCTAATGCAGGTTACCTGCAGCCACCGTAGATTATACCACAACAGCTAGCATTAATGCCAAACACTACGGCAACTGCACCCATTCTGCCTAGAGCAACACAACTGCCTACTCAACCTACACCTAATCCAAGCAATAAGCCTATCCAATAGGCTTATTCTAATGAACCTTTGTAATATTCAACCTATGCGGTTGAAGTTAGCAATGTACAATTGCGTTAAGGAAGAATGTTAGATGGGCCAACTTCACTGCTCATCACTAAAATCTCAGATGAAGAAAATACTAGTAATACTGACATACCTATCAATAACCAACATACCCATCATGAGCAATTAACACCACAAGCAGAGGCACAAACTAACAGACCCCCATTTCTTGAGAGGTTAGCCATACAAAAACAAGTTCCATAACCTAAGTTTGATTTTTTGGGCCAATTAAAGAATGTCTATATCAAGATTCCATTGTTCCAAGCTATTAAGGACATACCCATTTACAAAAAAATAGTGAAAGAACTATGTATAAAAAAGACAGGAAGGAAACAAAAAGACCCCCAAATTGTCCAAGTAATTGGACAACTTGCTGACATTATGTTAGGTCATGTGGTGATCCCAAAATATGCAAACCCTGGCAGCCCTATTATAGATGTACATATTAATGGCACACTCATAAAAAATACACTGCTTGATTTGGGGATAGCCATTAATGTGATGACCAAAGAAATAATGACACATTTGCAACTGTTGAACTTAAGGCCAACACCCATTGTCATGTAGCTAGTAGATAGGTCAACAATCAAACCAGATGGAGTAATAGATGATTTGATTATCACACTAGATTCCTTGGAATACCCTGTTGATTTCATGGTCTTGCAGCTAAAGGCTACGCTAAGAGGATATCCACTTATCCTAGGGCGACCATGGTTAGCAACCACATATGTATTTATTGGTTGCAGGTTAGACAACATGATCATATACAATGGTAATGTCACAAAAAAACTAGTCTTGTACCCTCCGGCCCAACCTTTCTCTAATATGGACCAATCTATATGGCCAGACCCAGAAGACAATGACTAGTGCTCCATTCAAATGCTGATGACGATAGAGAAAAGCCCGTTATTAGTCAATGAGGATGAGGACAATGTGATTGCAAATATATTACAAAATAATTATGGAGTAGACCCATTAATGGATGAAGGATTGACTTGTGTAAACTGCCCCTTGCAGAATATTTTCCCAGGGGAACACTCGCCTAACCTTGATTCCAATATTAGCACCTTTCACCACTTATTATCCCATAAATACTACCTCACAATGTTTTGTTCCAACATATCAACCATGTAATCTCTCACAAAACAAGTGAAAATTATCCCAAGTTGAATGTTAAACATCAATAATCAATTGACCCTACAGTAATAGAATGAATTGATCCCTATGATGTAGGCTCACAAAACTGCCTTTGCATGGGACTACCATGATATGAAGGGATTAGACCCAAACCTCTACACACACTGTATTTATATCAAGAATGATTGTAAACCTGTCAAATAGCCACAACATAGAATCAGAACATTGTAAAAGAGGAACTCAAGAAGTTGTTAGATGTTGGCTTTATCTACCCCATATCAGACAGCCAATGGGTTTCTCCTTTTGTAATAGTGCCAAAGAAAGGTGGAAAATGGTGTGTTTGCATAGACTATAGAGAACTCAACTCTACTACACGCAAAGACCATTTCCCCTTACCTTTTATTGATCAGGTTCTAGATTCCTTAGTAGGAAAGATATACTTTTCCTTCTTAGATGGTTTCAGTGCATATAACCAGATTAGAATTACACCTGAGGACTAGGATAAAATAACATTTACTTGTCCTTGGAGAACTTATGCTTATGCAATCCTTTCATTTGGACTGTGTAATGCCCCTGCTACTTTCTAGCGGGCAATGCTTAGCAAATTTCTCTGATCTTACTCATGACTGTCTAGAAGTCTACATGGACGACTTTACAGCTCATAGTAATGGTTACACTGAAGCTTTAGCTAATCTAGAAAAGGTCTTGCAACGTTATCAAGATCATAATATTTCCCTCAGTAATGAAAAATGTTATATGATGATGGAAGATGGAATAGTTTTAGGGCATTATGTCCCACAGGTGGGTATTTAGGTAGACCTAGCAAGATACAAGTCATTTCTAATCTACCCATACCCTAGAAACAAAAAAGATGTTAGAAGCTTCCTTGGCCATGCAGGTTACTATCATAGATTTATAAAGGATTTCAGTAAAATAGTTGCACCTTTATTTACTCTTGTGATAGGTGAAAAATGATATGCAAACATAAACCAATGAGGAACATAAACAAATACAAATTACCTCCTTTGCACAAACAAAGTCCCTACACCGATTGAGTGAATTGAAATGCACCCTATTCCAATTGATTACTCATTGCTGTTGATGTAGATTGCTCTAAAATTGTAATGTAATTTTGATCTCCCAAGAATGATTACGACAACATAAGTTTACTTGAATGAGAGATGGATGAAAATGGAGAATGAAGCTTCTTTTTATATACATGTGAGATAACAGATCTACGGTTGAAGATGACCAGAAAGATCAACGGTTGAGGAAGGTTGAGAGAATGTGCGCAAATCAGAAGAGGACAAGTGTCCTGCCCCTCTCATGCATCAAGGGAGTTAACATAATTGATTAGAGAGTTGACTGAATTGATTAATCAGTGAACTGAGTTGATTGATCAGTGAACTGAATTGATTGTTTTGTTGACTGAGTTGATTGATTAGTTAACTAGATTGACTGATTAGTGAACTGATTTGATTGCTTAGATAACTGATTTGATTGATGAGTCAACTGAATTAATTGATGTGTTAATTGATTTTGATTGAGAGTGAAATGTGGATGAGAGGGAATAATAGGAAATTAAATTAATTAATTATTTAATTTCATGCACATGTGATAAATGAATTAAATATTTAATTTAATTCATTTTGGAGGAAAAAGACTAATTAAATAAGTAATTTGAATTTATTTATTTAAATTGAAGGAAAATTGATTTAATTAAATAAATAGGATTATTTAATCAAATAAGGAGGAATAAATTGATTTATATAAATAAATAGGATTATTTAATCAAATAAGGAGGAATAAATTGATTTAATTAAATAAATAAGATTATTTAATCAAATATGGAGGAATAAATTGATTTAATTAAATAATAAAGGTTATTTAATAAATGTGGAAGAATAAATTGATTTAATTAAATAAATAAGATTATTTAATCAAATATGGAGGAATAAATTGATTTAATTAAATAATCGGGGTTATTTAATTAATGTGGAAGAATAAATTGGATTAATTAAACAATAGATTATTTAATTAATGTGAAGGAATAAATTGATGTGATCAACAGATGAACTTAATCAAATAATTAAGAATTATTTAATTAATGAAGTATGACAGATGAAAGTCTGATCTAGGAAACAGGTCAATTTTAGGTGCCTACAACTCTAATTACAAAAGATGTTGAATTCAATTAGACACCTGCATGTCAAGAAGCTTTTCAATCATTCAAAGATTCCTTGGTTACTACACCTGTGCTAAGAGGAACAATTTGGACACTACCTTTCCACACCCACATTGATGCCTCTGATTATGTTGTAGGGGTTGTTTTAGGGCAAAATGGTAGTTCTATAGAATATGCCATCTATTTTATCAGCAAAAACCTTCAAGCAACAGAGCTGAGTTATACTGTCACTAAGAAAGAGCTCTTGGTTGTGGTCTATGTATTTAATCAATTTAGGCATTACGTAACATGTTATCCTATCTTTATCCACACTGACCATGTAGCAATTAAGTACTTAATGAACAAACCTATAGTCAATGGTAGATTGGTTAGGTGGTTGTTGCTACTTCAAGAATTTGATATAACAATTATTGATAAACCAAGAAAAGAAAATATTGTAGCAGATTTCCTTTCTCTATTAACATGTAATGCAGAGGAACCCATTATTGATGACTCAATTATGGATGAATGTTTGTTTGCATTGACTGTGCAACTCCCTTTGTATGCAGATATTGCTAACTATTTGGTTCCGTAGACACCCAAAAATGTCCATGTCTTGCAACACCTTGTCACTAGCATGTTTTGCCCTAGGTAACCATATCATTCACTTAATTTTATCCCCTTTCAATCCCATAATCCTATCTTCTATAATTAAATAAATTAAGATTTATTTAATTATTCATGGCCATTTATCCCCTCTAATTAAATAATTATTTTTAATTATTTAATTAGTCTTTTATCTATTTTCTATAATTAAATAAATTTTATTTATTTAATTACCTTTCCACATCATCCCTCACCACAATCCAAATTAATTAAATAAATCAAATATTTATTTAATTAATAAAATCTTAAAAAAATCTTCTTGCTTTCTTTCCAAAATTAAAACTCATGTGTATCTAATTAATTTATTTAATTAAATAATTCATTAATTATCCTCCCATCCTTTTCGAAGATTTATTTCCTTTTTTGAGGATTTAAAACTAAAAACAAGTCTTTTTATCTTTTTCCTATCTTATCTTGTTTTATTTCCTCTTTTATCAAAAAATCAAATCAAATCTTCTTCCCTCCACATCAAAAAGTCTATAAATATTCCCTCTCGCAAGCCATTTTTGATATGCATTGAGTTTGATATCCTTACTCTGCCGAGATATTCTTCCATCATCTATCTATTTTCTACCAATCTTCTTCATCTATCTTCTTCTCATCAAATTTCCATCTCAACATTATGCTGCGTATCTGAGCAATCAACATCAAATCAAGCTACAGCAACCAAACATGCATGCATCATCAATTTGAGGTATTCAAAGAGTTTGGGTAAAAAGGTATTCCATTTATTTATTTTATCTTTATATTTTATCCAAAAAAAATCGGTTACAGGTTGCAAGAAAAACACCACCTCACTTCTTGCCAAGAGAAAAGAAACAACTGGTAGAAAAGAGCCTTCCATTCTCATGG
The DNA here is from genome assembly GCA_027924645.1 of Cunninghamia lanceolata. Classification (NCBI taxonomy): domain Eukaryota; kingdom Viridiplantae; phylum Streptophyta; class Pinopsida; order Cupressales; family Cupressaceae; genus Cunninghamia; species Cunninghamia lanceolata. The sequence continues at coordinate 5,557,084 of BSBN01001047.1, forward strand.
ATTGTAGGATATCTCTTCTACACTAGACCTAATAACATCATGAGAAGATGCATTAGAGAAGATGAGATCTATGATATTTTGAAAGCCTACCATGATGAACCTTGTGGAGGGCACTTTGCAGCAAAGAGGACAACATTCAAGATTTTGAAGACCAGGTATTATTGGTCAACATTGCATAAGGATGCAGTAATCTACACCAGAAGATGTGACCATTGTCAAAGATTGGGGAGACCAACTAAGATAGATGAAATGCCCTTGTAACCTTAGCTAGTGCAAGAACCTTTTGATAAATGGGGTCTAGACTTTATAGGACCCATTGATCAAAGTCAAACAACAAAGAATACATTTTGGTTTGCATTGACTACCTGACAAAGTGGGTAGAAGTTAAGCCTCTAACACATGCACGAGATGAAAAGGTAGCAGAATTCCTTTATGAGGAAATATTCACCAAATATGGAGTGCCTAAGAAGATTATTACTGACCAAGGACCAGGACCGTAGTTCACTTCAGAGTTGATTGATGCACTTGTTAAAGAATATGCACTTTGTCATAGGAAATCTACACCTTACCATCCACAGTCCAATGGACAAGTAGAGGTCACCAACAGAGAAATTGAGGCCATTCTGACCAAAATTGTATCTTTGCATAGGAAAGATTGGGCGAACCACCTTCTTGAAGTAGTTTGGGCCTATAGAACAACATGGAAGACCACCATAGGATTTACACCTTATGAGTTGGTATATGGTAAAACAATAGTTTTACCTATTGAATTTGAACATCGAACACTCAGGACAACGTTAGAGCTAGCAATAGATCTTTCAATGGCACAACAAGACGGGATAACTCAGCTAAATGCCAAGTGGATGAATTTAGGAAAGAGGCTTTTGATCATGCTTAAATTGTACAAAAGTAGAGAATCAGATGGCATGATAAGTTAATAAAGACTAGAGCATTCCAGCCCACTGATTAGGCACTTCTATATGACTCCCACTATAAAGATCACAAAGGAAAACTACAAAAATGATGGCTAGGTCCCTATGAGATAGTTGAAGTGTTTCCAGATGTGGCAGTTAAGCTAACCACCATTGATCTTGTTCAATTTTCTCTGATGGTCAATGGCCATCACCTGAAGCTCTATAAAAAGCCACTTGACAAAGATCAATTCATGTAGTAGATCGCACAAGACAATCATATGGAGATAACAACAATACAACATCAAATAGAGAATGAGCCTTACTGCTCAGATCCTATCATCTTTCAGGAATAACTTCACTATGCACACACAAAAAAATTAATTGATAGTGAAAACCCTTTGGGCACTGTCCATTATTCCCTAATAATGCAAGTTTACTTACACACCTTCTTTTCCATCAGTTTTTGTCAATCACTTTTCCTGCAACATTACCTGTTGCACCATGCAATATCATTCCCTATCGCCTATGGAATTCTCTACCAGTTTTCCTACAGCATCAGCACCCACAATTTGCAATCCACCTACCTATCTTTCTACTCATTCCACCAATTCCATCCTACAGTTGTACCATCCATTCCTACACCAAGATTCCTACACCAACACTTCCTTCAAAATCTTGTACACATACCTTGACCGCTTCATGCAGCCTCACACTGACATTTTCCTGCCACATCTCCCACTACCATCACATTTAATACACCTGTACCCGTGCATTGATAAACCCATCACATTTGTCACATTCATAAGCAATCATCATCAATAAGCGACATGGTAACCAAACTACCGATATATATGTCATCACCCATCACCATCAACACATCATTGTAGCACACCGTACAAGGTAGTGTTACTACTTTAACTCATTTCGCATTGAATTATACTTATTTTTATTTTTATGCAACATTTATTGTCATATAATAATTAATAATGTGCTTTAAACATTTCACATAACTAAGCCATGTCACCTTGTTGTTACTTGTCATTTCACACCTCGTCAGTCGTGAGGACATGTCCTATACTTAATTGGGGGGTGGTAATAGTCTTGTTGACTACTATTTACGCTTATTTGTCAACCATTAACTGACGTGTGCCAAGCTAGATCATACTATACGACCCCTTTACTTGTCAACATCATCACCTAGTGAGCTGTGGATGTTCGTACGCGAGTGATCCCACAATAGTGGGTTACACTTTTTAGCCAAAGTTGACATTGAAATGAACATTTTGAAAAAAATCTTCACTTTCGAACACCTATAGTTGCCAAACTATGAGGAATTTGAAGATGATGTAAACTAGTGATTTGTCACATTTTGTCTGTGGATTCTAAATATATTTTTTTAAAAAAATTTGGAATCAAATTGCATTTGTTTTTCCATCTCCTTCAATAACTAGTTTTTAACAATAAACACCATTTTTAAAGAGTGATGTGTACTATGTAAAACACAACTTTTTTTCTATGAAGGATAAAATTCTATTTTTTTCGAATTTAGATTTTTCACTATGATATCTAGAGGATTCATTTGGTTTCATAATGTTTTATCAAATATTTTTCTTTTAATTAACTTTTGAAGTCAAATCAATTACAATTTAGACATAGGTGTACTGTGTAAAGAATATCTTTTTTTTTATGTATCAGAATTCAATTTTTTTTTGTTGGATCAAGGGCATGAATACCAAGAGGATAGATATTTTTCATAATTATTTTTTGGTAATATACTATTTTTCCACACGTGCAGAACATAGAGCTTGATTTTGGGTGAAAAACCTATGTTTAATTAAACTAAAAAAAATGTATAATAAAACCAAAATATATTAAATTTATACTTGATAGAAATCTCGTTTTGAGGACTATAATCCTCCAGATGGGTTTGTCAAGTTTATTTCATTTTGATCCTTAACCTAGGCCTCAAAACCCAAAAATCTGCATAAAATTGCAATTGGAGAGGGGCAAGGGCAAAATAGGGAGTTTGAATGAACCCCCTTTCATTAGAACCCTATAAAATAACATTAAAAAATGAAATAACATTGAGGAGGTTTGATCGAACCCCTTATTTTATTAAAAAAATTTGGCCGACACAAAGTGGGTTCATTTGAATGGGGGGGTTTGAATGAACCCATTTTTGGGTTCAAATGAACACCCCTGTTCAAGCGAACCTCTCCAAAACTTTTTTTTGGTGCATGGGCAATTTTCCTTCCTCAATGCAATTGTAACCCAATTATGTGGGATCACCCATGCATGCCGCATCATGTGATGTGATGTTTGAGCATGCAGCATCATTTGAACTTAATGTTCAAATTGTGGCATTTGCTGCGATTATCTGGCAACAAACCCATAGTACTCTAAGTAAATTCTGAGTTTGAAAAACCAAACCACATTGCAGTTTAAGACTACCCATTTGTAAAACCCTCTGGTGTAATTGAGCTAACGACAATTGTGTCTATCTTTGAGCTACTAGAAAACTGACTACAATTGGCATGAAGAATGGGTGGAGATTTAGTGAGAAGAGAGTCCACAGATCACACGGTCTTGGAAAATGATGCTGAATCTCTACCCATATTCCAACAAGCTAGATGGTTCGCTTATTTCCAAAGACTTAATGGGTATGACTAATATATAGCTGCAAAATTTGTAAGTACTTGGAATGATGGAAGGGCAGTAGTTAAAGGGCTAAGTGTGGAAGCTTCGGAAGTAGCCATAGCAGAAGTAACAGGTCTGCCAATAATTGTGGAGAATTTCCCACAAAGAGGTGATGCAACGGCAACTAGGAATGACTTTGTGGAGGATGGTGAGCATCTTCAGGTCACTTCATAGGGGGCTCGGTGCTTGTCACTCAACCCATAGTGGGCACAAGCAACTTCATACATCATCAAATACTTAACTTGCGAAGGTAGGCAATCTTATCTCCATACTGTACATTCTAAGTTGGTAAACCATCTGCGACATGGGAGAAATGTCAATGTTCCAAATTTTCTATTTAATTTGTTAAAAATAATGGCAAGTGAATACCAGAAAGGGACCATGGTTGCATTGTCTCACAATGCACTTATTCAGTTGTTAGTGAAAAAGGGTTTGAGTGACTAGTTTCCAAGTAACCGGTTTCCTCATGTGACATGGGAGGTATTTTTGGGTTTGTTTCATATAAGGGAAATGACTGATGTAGGGTCACATGGACAGAGGCTTAAGATGAAAATAAATAGGGTGCAACAAGTAGAGGAGGTTCAAGAAGAAAGGAGAGAAAATGTGGGAGAAGTACAGGCAGCACCTTCTGTTGATCATGCATCCACATCCCATGCTCATGAGGCATTATCTGAAGAACATGCAACATTAGCTGCTAACCATGCAACCTCTTTTGAAGGGCATGTAGTGTCAACCTCTAACCCTGTAGCACCCTCAGAGAGCCTTGCAATGTCTACACCTAATCCTGTAGGAACCCCTGTGCATGTAACTTCATCTCTTGAACCTAAGACTCCATTTGCTGCAGTTGAAACTTCATCCCCTGTTAAAGAAACTCCACTGGAACCTATTTCACCCACATGTGAAGAGAAAATACTTTTTTTTTCTGAAGATATTCCATCTGTACATGAGCAACCTTTACCCTCTTCTTCTACCAGGTTGAAAAGGAAATGAAAGTTATCCCCTTCTCTACCAAAAGTGAGCCAAAAGAAATCCAAAATAGTTAAACCTCTTCCAACTCAAAAGCCCAGGCATTCACACCGCCTTAAAACAAAGAGGGTACAAACTAAACCCGCAATTCCAAAACCAAAGGTGGTGCTAGTAGAAACGGACACTGATTCTAAAAGAGAAGATATGTTTGTCTATAGGGATAAACAAAATGTGTCAAGCACCCTAGAGTTTGATCCTACATGAGACTCTACTTCATCCTCTTTTGAACTCACCGAGCTTAATAAAGGTCAGGGGATGGTCCCTGTTGATATGGAAACAGAAGATGAAGGGGAACTCCAAGCTGTTCTGTGAAAAATAAGTTTATTGAGCAAATAGTTGGAAGAGCAAGTAATTGCTAATTAGCAGTTATAAGCCGAATTGAGAGCAAAGGAGAAGGGCAATAGTGAATTGCACAGGTTAGCCGAGGTGGCTATGGAAGAAATGAATGAAGAAGCAAAGGCAAAAGAACAAGAAACGTTGTTGGCTATAGGGCATAACACTCCTTCCACTTCAGGTGGTCCTTCCAGCCGTTATGCAACCACACAGATAGATGGTCCTCCTATTGATTATTTGTTATGGAGGAGGCACAAATAAATAAGAATAATGAAAAAGAAGTGGGATGAAGAGAAGGAGGAAATAGAGAAAAAGCTTATAGAAAAGTTGAAAGGAAAAGAAAAAGAAATTGATGAATTGAAGCAAAGAATAGAAAAGATGGCAGAACTTACTAGTTAGATCATGCAATGTAGACCCCCTGCTAGAGTGTACACATTGTTTTTGAGAGAAAATTTTCTCATTTTTTAATTTACGCAACTTGTGAGTAACCTCCCATTCTTGTTAGATACTGCACAATTTTTTTTTTGTATCTTTAGGACATCTTGCCCAGAACTGCAAGATCAACTTTGTGAATTTTATTTGCATGATTTAGTTGTTCCCTATGACTTGTACTGGAACCCCATTCTTTACACTAGGGATATACAAATCAGAGCCCTCACTTCCTTTATCAGAAATGAGTATGATAGGGGAGTGCAGATGAGATGTTATCAAGAAAGAGATAAATCAATTGCTTTAGTAATCAGGGCAGAGGTGAAGGATCCGAGTGAGATTGATGATGAATGGTTTGTTTTGCAAAAGATTCCAAGTGTGGCCACAAAGCTCCTCAAAGATTAGAAGACAATTTATGCATCTTATCAAGAATTACTTAGGGAAAAATTAATGTTGCATTTGACAGTTGTAAAATTAGGTGGCAAGAATTAACAACAGAATTGAAGCAAAAGGAACCACATTCTTTGTATGATTTTCATGTAGTAGTGAGCAGAGGTCACATGTACATAAATCTATCCAGAGCAATGGGACTGGCATGGTTGCCACTGGCTTTCCATCCACCTCTCCTATGGTAGATCCTATTCCCCACTGGACTGGCAGGTGACCATACAGGGCAGAAGATGAAAATAACAGGTGGGAGTGTATAGAGGCTTAGAGAGGATTCTTCCTGAAGGAGGAGGGACATGTTGATCCATATGACTTCAAGGGAACTACACTTATGCTTAATTCTAGGCCCTAGTGTTTGATTAGTTTAGTTCTGTGTCTGCTTGAGGACAAGAAAACCTTTAAGTTGGGGGTGATGATGAGCCCCATAATTGCCTCTTTACTAGTTTCCAAGTACCTTCTACTAATACTTTTATCTGATTATGGTTAAGACTTGATATTATACTTTGATTAAAGCACTATATTAATTATATAATGTTTAATGGATGTTGTGTAGTTATAATGGTTATTTTTCATATGCAATGTGAGTGAATAAGTATGTTTACTATAATCTTTACGGTTAGATACTTTTTGGGACTAACTCTTCATGCAGCATCCGAGATCACCATCATGAAGTCATGCCATAGAGTTCTTCTAGCCACACCACGTGCATTCTACAGCCAAATTGTAGAAGGTTCTACACTCACACCTACATGAGTTCATGTAGCCAAAGACATATTCTTGTAGTAGGGTACACATTTATTGCATAGTTGACCTACATCGACCTACTCTCTTAGAAATATTGAGACAAGATAAAGGGGAACATCATGATGAAGATAATAACTCTTCAAGAGAGGACATGTGAGAATGAGATAATTGTTTCCATGCTTTTTGGTACATGTTGGTTCCATTTTAAGTATTTTAGTTAGAATCCTCTTTCTAGTTAATAAAAGCTTTTGCTTCCTAGTTTGTTTGTAACTCTGTAGAATAAGGAATCCTCTCCTTCTATGAAAGAGAGTGGATCAGTTTTTATAGTTATTTAATTAATAGTTGAATTGTAGTGAGTGTCTATATATCTGTTTCTTTCCAAATATCTAGCATGCAAATTTTCTCAAGATTTTTGTATTCAATATGATTTCAGAAATAGAGATATCTATCTTTTCATTTGCATTTTATCCTGTTCTAGTTTTAGATGAAGATTAGAAGTGAATGTGTTGATTCATATTTAAATTGTGAAGGAAGAAGTCAACCCAAGCAAGGGCCCACTTGCGGTTAGGATGCTCCCTATTAGTTTCCTTCTTATGTAAGTAGATTTGGAAATCTTAGAATAGATTGTGAGCTAGTTTTTAGTCATTGATTTGATGTATGATTCAATTTATAAACTATTATGCTTTTATATTCCTACAATAATTTACTTTCTACATTTGTAATTTCCTTTCAACTTGGGTAGATGCATCCATAAAGAGCATCTCCACCATTTTACAAAAAAATTTAGGGAAGCCTATTGCTTTCAGAATCTTGAAGATAAAAGACCATTCAACTCGATCATAAGCCTTCTCAAAATCTAGAAGGAGGATACCTGCATTTTGATTAGTGTCTTTAGCCCAATGAAGAGCCTCCCAGCTAGTAATAAGATTTTCTAAAATATATCTACCTTTAATAAATCCAGTTTGAGTGGAGTTGATAATCTTCAGAAGGATATGTCTTACCCTTAGAGCCAAAACCTTAGCAATAATTTTATATGATACATTCAACAATGTTATAAGTCTCCAATTTTTCAGATCTGTCTTGTCTCCCTGTTTTGGCAAAAGCTTAATTATTCCTTTATTAATCTCTCCACCCAAGGTCCCTTTATCTATAGCTTCATTATAAAGTTCAAACAAGTCATCCACTATCCACTCTAAATTTGCTTTGTAAAACTCAACCAGAAGGCCATCAGCCCCAGGAGACTTCCCATTGCTCATTGATCTAATGGCAGTTTTTATTTCTTCTTTGGTAATCTTCATGTCTAAGGCTTTGCTCATTTTTTAATTCACCTTTACTTTACAGATCTCGCAACAGAGTTCTTGAGCCTCCAAACAACCCTACTTATTGTCTTCAGATTTAAAGAGATTTTCATAAAACCTCCTAAAGGCTTCCAACATCTCCTCTTGGTTGTATAGACAGATCCAATTTTCTACTACGGATTGAACATTTTCCTTTATATTTTTAGCCCTAATCCTAGCCCCTGAGTCTTCTTGATTTGAATTTTCCTTAAACTGTGTTTTACATCCCCAATTTGACAATTAGGCCTTCATCATATGGATTGTCTTGAATTTCTTCCTCAACTTGAAGGTATTCCTTTTGGAGTAAAAGTTATTTTTTCCCATCTAATGCATATTTCTTCCCTGCAATTTAGAAAATTGATTTGCAGGACTCGGTCAACTTATTCCAATAAAATGCAGTTCCTTTGTTTTTATACATTGATTTACAGATATTTCTAAGAACCTTGATGCCCCCAATACAGTCTTGATATTTTAAAAGTTCATAGTTAATCTTGAAAAATGATCCATTCTATTTTCTGATATTTCTAAATTTTGGTTTTTAATTACAATCACAATCTTAATGGGATGATGGTCAAAGAGAGGATTTGGGATCCCTTGAACCTTATTCATTCCTTTTTTGTACATTACCACGAATGAATCTTTCTCCATGTAGAATCTGTCAAGTCTGCTATATATTCTTTTGTAAACGGTGAATTGTCTGCCCCTTTTTTGATGGGAAGATCTATTCGGCAAGGATGCCCCCTTGCCCCCTCCTTATTTGTAATAGCCTTTGAGGCTCTCCACTACCTCTTGAGAACAAATTTAATTGAAGGCAAGCTTGAAGGCATTTCTTTGCCTAACGGAGACCGACTTTTGAATGTCCAGTTTGCAGATGATACAACTCTGTTCCCTAGAGCTAACAAGTCAGAAATGGAAAACTTAGAGATGCGATTAAATACTTTTTGTTTACCCTCGAGGGAAAAAATTTCTTCTTCTAAATCAGTGTAGTTAACATAGGACAATTCAATGCCTAACTGGCTTAGTGTTGACAAATGGAAGTGGGGTGGGCCTTCAAAACAAGTCAAGTTTCTTGGGATCTCTTTTGCCATTTGCCCCTCACTGAAGCTTATGTGGGATTGGCTCTTTACAAAATTTGAAAAGAAACTAAAGAATTGGAATAGAATGCATCTTTCATTGGCTGGGAGGACTCGGGTCTGCCAAAAAATTCTTTCAGCTTACTCAATATTCTACTCATTAATGTGGCTTTTTGCCAAATATCAATTTGAGATTATTCATAAACTAGTTAGAAACTTCTCGTGGTTAGATGGAAAGGGAAAGTCAAAAAAAACATTTGGTAAGGTGGGAATGGTGTTGTGTTAGAAAAGAGCTGGGTAGACTAGGACTTAAGGACTTGAGAATCCAAGGTGTTGCACTTGCTACAAAGTGGATTACCAACTCCTTGGAAGGAGATGAGCCTTGGAAGGTCTTGGTTAGAAATAACATTGGAAATGTTGTTCCATATAAGAAAAAATGTTGAGGGAAGATTTACTTTTATGATGCTTTGCTTGGGGACTTTTGTTGATAACTGAGAGGGGGGGTGAATCAGTTATCCTAATTGTTTCTTCTTTTGAACTTTCTTATTAATCAAAGCAGCATTGAATTAAACAAACAAACATTATCATGAGATGAGAAACACATGACACAGTATTTTTGACGTGGAAACCCGATTAAGGGAGAAAACCACGGGGTGATTAACCCAAAGATTATTCTTTGTTAGAAGAATAAGAAGTTACAAAAATGGCACTTGCCAATTAGGGCTCACTGCCCGAGCACACTGCTCACAAAGAGGCCCACTGCCTACAAGGAGACACACTATCTACAAAGAATGTTATATAATACTTGAACTGATTGGAAGCACCTACATACGCTGGGGTTCAGTTCCGGTTAGGCTCAGTACACTGATCTGCTGCACTTCATCTTTCCTCTATTCTTTATTCTGCTATCTTTTCACATACCGGATCTTTCTTACTACTTCTGCTCTACTCTGTACTTATTCGTATACACCATCACACAATCACACTTTTCACAACTAAACCCATCCTCTATATATATCCGCACAAGTAATTTCATCACCTTTCTAGTCGGCATCCGGAACAGTCTAGTTTCTTACAAACTCTGTTCTGTCGGCTGAATCCTTGCTCACCAAGCAATTCGGATCAAGCATATACTTGTAGATATCATTAATCATGTTGGCCAAACATGATTCATGCCTTCACAACCTTTACCATCAACAGTAACATATCCAGAAAATATTCTGATGCTCTGTCAGTCAGTTCTTCCTTCTGTTCTCATTGTCTTTCAGGAATCCGGTACTCAGCTATTCATATCTTTTTCTTTGTCCATCACCGGAGGCTAAATCCTTGGAATATACTACTCAAGGTAGTCCTCTTGACTTCCCCAAATCTGCACTGCACCAAGACACTTCCTCTGAGAGGTCCAAACCAATCTGTCAGACATTGCCACATGCTCTGTTCTTGTTCACCGGACCACAACAATTCTTCATCCTGACTTCCGGTAGAGGCACACCATGACTTGCGGATATGTGGGATGACCTTTGTTGCCATCAATGACAACAACCATGAATCCATATAGTGTCTCTTGCCAACAATCTCCCCCTTTGGCATTGATGGCAATACTTAGTGAAAAATGACTAAGTGTTTACACTATGCTCCCCCTTTGCTGATGCTCTATCTTTATATACAATTTCCGGAACTCCCCCTTAGCTGGATTCCTCATTTTTCACTACTCCTCACTCCCCCTTTGACATCAATGGCAAAGGGTAGGGTCCGCACACCAAAATTTTCAAAAATTTTCTATACATAGCCGCATATTTACATACTCACTTAAACTGAAGAATGTCTGCAAAAGATGTCTTCAGTTGGATCAGTTCTGTAGCCCAACTTTGCTTCATTCTATCCAAAATTGAAATGTGACCACTCAACAAAAATGCAAAAGCTTCTGCCCTCTTGAGATCTGTCGGATCATTTGTTTGGGCGGTAGTCTGAGCATCACTGATGGCCTCATGCATAGTTTCTAACTTAGGGATTATAATCCTTCTAAGTTCTCCCATCCGGTTAGTGATATTCTTCCTTTCCTTCTCAAAGTTCTTTATTGCATTTGTGATTGCAATAGTTTGACATTCTTGATTTACTATGGATGAAGAGAGAGGATCAAAACTTTGAGACAAACTTTGTAGTTTGTCCTGTTCCGCTTTTATTTTCTTATCAATTTCTACTGTTGCCTTTGACCAGGAGATATAAAATTTGTAAATATCACCGCCATCCTTAAGAGCATTTTCTAAGCTCTTTATTCCAATACTCATATTTCTCCTATCATTAGAGATTAATCCTAATACTTCTGAAAATCTTTTATCCAAAAATTCCTTCCGGACCTTTTCTTCAGCTGATTTTTCTAGAGAATCAAAATGTGTATCAACACTGCTGACTAAGGTTTTGAGATTACCAGAAGAGGAGGCTATCGGATCTATCTAGATTGATGGCATAATCTTTTCAAGCACTCCGGAAGCAGCCTCTATCAACTCACAGTCTTCCATATGAGACTTTAGGAGTTTTTCATTTGCCTTAGCATTTGCAAATGAAGCTATCTTCATTGTCTGTACCAGAGAGAGAGAGTCAAAGTCGAATGGGCCTTTTAGAAGCTCTGGTTCATCAATCTCTAAAGTTTCTTGGCTTAGAAACTTTTGAACAGTTTGTGCAGTGTCTCTTGCCGGAGACAGATGTTTCTTTTCTTCTGCAGTTTTGTCCTTAGGAGTCTTATCTCCTTCCACATTCTTACCACTTACAGTTGTGGTTTTCTCTGTTGGATTTTTCTCTTTCTCTGCATCCTTGGTGCTGTCAGCCTCTTTTTCTTTTTCTGCTGCTTCTTTCTCCTGCAATTTCTCTTCTTCTTGGGATCCGGACACTGTAGGAGAAGCCGGAGAAGAGATGTTAGTCTGTTCTAGTGGCACTTCTTCTGGAGCAGATGATTCCAAGTCTGCAGCTGTTTCTGCACCTAAGTCCTCTGTAATAGGAATATTGAACCTTTTGTATGTATTCCGGAGGATCTCTTCAGTGTCCTTGGCTACTTTGTCGGTCTCACCAAGCATAAGCTGATTCATCCTTGCTTTGCTTCTGAATTCATCCTTGCAGTCCTTGAATATCATGTTCATGGTTTTGTGATCAATTGAGGGATATAGCTGAATAGCTATCTGTTCCCTGATCTCAAGGTCTTTTGCCATGGCATTGTTCTTTCTTATTTCTAGTTCCATCTCTTGACTCTTTGGAATTTCAGAGATAATCTCAATAAAAGCTTTATTGTAGATGTTCAAGTACCTAATTATAGCTTCCTGCAGGATCTTTTGATCTGCCTCATTGTAGTCATCATAGAATTGAGCCACCGGTTGAAGGTTCCCATCCATAGTGACTGATTTGACTACACTGTCTAGAGACAGGGTGGGCTTTTTAGCAAATTCTTCTGTCATTTCTTCCTTGTCTCGGCCTGAAGAGGGTTTACCGGATCCTTTCTTCTTCTGTTTCTTTATTTCTTTCACTCCCTCATCTGACTCAGTTTCTTCTTCATCCTTTTGGCTTTGATAAGCTCTTGAGGCTTTTGTCTTAGATCTCTTACCGGATCCCTGGACTTCCGGTTTTGAGCTTTTGGTTTTGATAGGTGTAGATCCTTTTGATGATCTGGTCCGGGTTGAGGATTCCACCGGAGCACTTTTTTTGCTTTTCTTTTTTGCCTCTTTCTTTTCTTCCTCAGATTTTCTTCTCTTTTCCCGGTTGGCATCAAGTGCCTCTTTTGGGATGCCTAGGCCTTGAGCAATATGCTCTACTTCTTTTCTCACCTTCCTCTTTATCTCAGGTTCCCTGAGTTCTACATGTATCTTTACACTTAGCTCCTCAAAGGTTCCAAACCTTTCTGCCTTTGGATCTTTGGGTTGACTTAGCATGTGTTGAACATGCAGCTCCACTATCTGTTCATCCACTTCATACCCCATGGGCATGATCCAGACAGTCCTTGGCTCCACTGCCTCCATTAGGCACTGATCAGTGTCCACCATAAAGCACACTGAGTCTTTGTATTTTTCAACAAGAGACTAGGGAATTCTTTCTCTTGTTTGCATCGTGCTTTGGAAGTTTTTGAAGTATCCCCATAGGGCTGTATTTCTTGCTTTGGCATCCCCAAGCCCATGTAAATAGTCTCTTATCTGGACTGCAACAGGTTTGTCATTCTGCCATGCCCATCCACTTGATCCGGGCAGCTCATTCATGAAGTAGAAGAATAGACATAATATAAGAGTACCATACTTAAAGGAATTCTTTTTGTCCTTCTTGATTTTTTGTATATTTTCCATTAATTGGCTTAGGAGCAGTTCGCAGAGATCATATTCTGCATTCTTCCTTAGCATTTCATAGGCAGTATACACTGCAGTTCCGGATACAGAATTTTCCCTGCTGGAGTGATAGATCTTGTATCCTATTATCATGGATGCATACTTGATATCCGGATCTGAAATATCTTCAATGGTCATTGCCCTCTTATCAAATTTTGATCCGGTGGCCTCAGTTACAATGTTGTTCTTGACAGATTTGAGGATAGGTATCCCTCCGGAAGAGTATAGACCAGTTACTGCCCTAATTGCCTCTTTTGTGATCTTGCAAGGTCTATCCAGCCATAGGAAGTTGTCATGCATTCTACTCAATACATACCAGACCCATTCTTCTTCTTCAAAGCAGGGGAAATGAATGAATTGATCAAACTGTTTCTTCTGGATACCCTTGTACTCTGGTTTAAGCTCAAAAGCATTGTCTATCAGTTGTTTGTGATAGAGATCTCTCAATTTGAATTCCCCGAATTCCTCAATGCTTGCATGTATGTAAACCCTAATGTCTTCTGTGTGTAAAACTCCATGAGGAACACTGAAAAATGCTCCTAAGGGATCTACCTCCAATGACTTGTATGGATGTTTCTTAAATTCAGGTCGGGGCCTATCTGAGATTTTTACTGTATTTGGAGTAGCCATTTCTTCAAAAGATTTGTAGCAAGATATCGAAAGTGGAAAATACCTTTTGTGTCTTCGGTTACACGGAGTGGCTGGATTGATTTCTGTATGTAATGACTTCGGCAGGAGATCTTCGGTGAACTTGATGAATTTTGTTGCAGAGCTCCGCTTTTCGCTTCTTCTTGGATGTGGAATGATCAAGTGATTGTTGAGAAATCCCTTATATCGTTTCGCAAACCCTAATATCTGTTTGCAATAAATGCTCCACCTACATTATTCCGGTTTGCCTTATCCGGATAGCTTGGAGTATTCCGGATCAGTCCTGATCTATGAACATCATGCGGATCTTTCAATCATGAATAAATCAAGATGACACATTACAAGAACATCCCAAACATTCTGTCCAGTCCGCAGAGTAAAATAATGTACTTCCGGATCTCTCCGGACCCTTTTGTAGTCCTCTGTCATTCCGGAGCATCTCCCGGAACAGGTCTTACTTGATCGATCACAACTTCTTTACATCTTCATGCGGACTTCTGAAATCTTGTCTGGATCATCTCAGGACTTATATCTTCAAACCCTTTACTCCGCATCTTGTGTCACATCCAGCACCACTTGATTGGCTAGGGGAACAGGATTTTCTTTGAGTCTCCCCCTGAGCCAGAGCTCACTTTTTAATTTCTGGAAGGAATATCAGCACCAGAATCTGGTGCGGATCCAGTTTCTGTATTCTCTGAACTTTTCTTTACCCAAATCTTGCTCATCTGATTCCTAACTTCATTCGCATTCATCTTTTGTTTACCCTTGTCTTGATTCTGATTATACACCGGACCTCTTTTGTCCTGATTCTTGCTTCTACAGACTTTAGCATTATGACCGGACCTATTATAGATTTGGCAAATAACATTTCTTTGCATATTTGACTGATAACCTCTTGATCTGCATTGATTAGCCATATGACCTACTCTATTGCATGTAAAGCATCTACCATTGAATGATTTGTTTACTTGCATATTTCTGCATTCATGAGACTTGTGTCCATACCTTTTGCAGTTAAAGCACTGTCCGGAGAAGGATGGATTAGTTTGATTCATTCTTTTTCTGCACTGATTAGCTTTGTGACCAAAGTGATTACAGCTGTGGCAGTATCCATTGAAAGATGGATATCTTTGAGCATTGGGCTATCTTACCGGAGGTCTTCTAGGCCTATTCTTTGGATTTTCTGATCCAAAATTTTTTTGACCGGATCCGGAGCTTTCTCCTTTCTCATATCCCAAACCGTACTTGTCATCTGTCTTCTTTTGACTTCCAAGAAGTACTTCAAGTTGGGCAGAACTTATCTTGAATTTTTCTTTATATTCATTTGCTGTTTGAAGATCTCTTTTGAGAGAGACAATTTGATCTTTGGCATCTTCAAGATCAGATTCAAGATGTCTGATAATCCTGTCCATCTGGTGGCATTCTTCTGATTTCTCTTTAAGAGATTGTCTTAGATTGTCTTCAGCTTTTCTTTTTTCTTCAATCTCTTGAGTAAACTTTATAGTTCCTCATTCCATTTCATGTCTTAACATAATGACTTCTTTTGATAACTTTTCACATAACTTGGTTTTCTCAGTCAATTCTTCATTTGTATTGCTTTCTTCAGTTTGGCTTGCCAATTGTTGGAGCAGCTCCTTTCTCTTTTTCATAGAGAGACTTAATTTGTCTTTTAGTTCTCTCATGAATTCATCAGCCTGTTTGAGTCTTTCCTTTAATTCATTGACTTCAGAATTTGACTGTTCAAGATCCTCCAGGGCAGTCTTGAGTTGCTCCCTTAAACCATATGCATCCATTTGAACTCCCAGATCTTCCTCAAGCTGTTAGGCTCTATTAGGAGGAACTTGGCTCTGATACCAATTGTTGATAACTGAGAGGGGGGGGTGAATCAGTTATCCTAATTGTTTCTTCTTTTGAACTTTCTTATTAATCAAAGCAGCATTGAATTAAACAAACAAACATTATCATGAGATGAGAAACACATGACACAGTATTTTTGACGTGGAAACCCAGTTAAGGGAGAAAACCACGGGGTGATTAACCCAAAGATTATTCTTTGTTAGAAGAATAAGAAGTTACAAAAATGGCACTTGCCAATTAGGGCTCACTGCCCGAGCACACTACTCACAAAGAGGCCCACTGCCTACAAGGAGACACACTGTCTACAAAGAATGTTATATAATACTTGAATTGATTGGAAGCACCTACATATGCTGGGGTTCAGTTCTGGTTAGGCTCAGTACATTGATCTGCTGCACTTCATCTTTCCTCTGTTCTTTATTCTGCTATCTTTTCACATACCGAATCTTTCTTACTACTTCTGCTCTGCTCTGTACTTATTCGTATACACCATCACACAATCACACTTTTCACAACTAAACCCATCCTCTATATATATCCGCACAAGTAATTTCATCACCTTTCTAGTCGGCATCCGGAACAGTCTAGTTTCTTACAAACTCTGTTCTGTCAGCTGAATCCTTGCTCACCAAGCAATGTGGATCAAGCATATACTTGTAGATATCATTAATCATGTTGGCCAAACATGATTCATGCCTTCACAACCTTTACCATCAACAGTAACATATCCGGAAAATATTCTGATGCTCTGTCAGTCAGTTCTTCCTTCTGTTCTCATTGTCTTTCAGGAATCCGGTACTCAGCTATTCATATCTTTTTCTTTGTCCATCACCAGAGGCTAAATCCTTGGAATATACTACTCAAGGTAGTCCTCTTGACTTCCCCAAATCCGCACTGCACCAAGACACTTTCTCTGAGAGGTCCGGACCAATCTGTCAGACATTGCCACATGCTCTGTTCTTGTTCACCGGACCACAACAGTTCTTCATCCTGACTTCCGGTAGAGGCACACCATGACTTGCGGATATGTGGGATGACATTTGTTGCCATCAATGACAACAACCATGAATCCATATAGTGTCTCTTGCCAACAACTTCAAGTCTAAACTTGGGGGTTCTATAATATTTAGCAGCATCTAGCAGGCTTGGGAAAAGGCTAAGCCCTTCATCAGAGACAAAGGTGCCTTCAATTTGGATAGAATGACTATTTGGGGTCAAAGGTCGATATGGTGGAATACATTACACAAAGGAAAACCTTTAGCCTTATTGCAAGGTTGTTCTTCTAGAAAATGCAGTGAAAAATGATTAAATAACTTAATAGAATTTTTTGAAGATGGATATCCTAAAGCATGGGATCTAATAAAGAATCAATTTCATCTGGATGAAATACATTTCATAACATTTTCCACGATAAATAAGGCTTTGATGAGTAAGGTGCACTCAAAGGTATCAATTGTTGGGGAAGATAATATTGAAAATTTGAGATGGGAGGATGAAACCTTATTTTTTAATATGAAACCCAAGTTGATATATAGAATGTTTACTAAATCTTATGACTTTTTCCACCACATCAGCACTACTTGGGGTGGCACCCTGGGAAATAAAGAATTAACCAAAGCCTTCAAGTTGTTATGGTCTAAAGTCCTAGAACCTAAGAAGGCATGTTTTAGATGGCTGTTAATCTTAAATAAGTTATGCATTGGTACTGGATCTGTTGTCTACCCATTATGTAACACTCCTAAGTTTGTTGCTCATATTTTTCTGGATTGTTTGTATGCTAAATTTGTATGGTCCATGTTTATGGGTAATATAGATATGTGGATTCCCACTGTGAATATTATTGGGAAAGAAATTATTTTTGGTTTTGTTGATGACCTAAATGCAAAAGATAATTCTTTTTGGCTTGTTCTGTCTATTGAAATTTTGTGGTTCTTATGGAAAAAAAAGAATGAAGAAAGGTTTCTTGGTAGGGAGAGGGCACCCACTGGGATTGTTTTGAATCTCATATCTTTCAAATTCTTTGAACAAGTTACTGTCACATTGGAGATCTCTCTAAGCAAATTCAAAGAGCTAATGGAGACGGGGGCTACTTTCTTCAAAGAAGATATATTTAAGAATCTGATTTTTATGCTAGAAACCCAAGGAAATTTGACTAGAGGTTTTTCAATGCATACACAAACTTCCAAGACATATACAATAAGCTCAAATAGAAAGAAAAAAAGGAAAGTGAATTGTACAAGCAATGGGAAAATTCCTGTCAGAACTACATTATCAGTTTAGACCAACGCCAAGCTTCTCCTAGACTGGGTACTATACCTGGGATGGATTCTTGTGAACACAGTGATAACATATTGCATATATGGGATCATGAACTGGGTTGGAATGAAGACCCAAGATGGGAGCCAAGGAAGGTAAGTTCTAAAGAGTCTAAACATGGAACTGAACTTGATGACAATCAAGGTTTATACTATCAATACATGGAAATGGAAAAGGATGCAATGTCAGCCAATGAGAATAGGGATTCAGATCAAGATCAAATGGAAGTAGATTATAATGACAATAAAGATATACAGGTGCCTAATGATGGGACAGATAAAAATAGTGATAGGGAGAACTCTCAACTTGCAAGGAATTACTAAGGGATGAAAGAAAAATTAATAGCTCTATGGAAGCTTCAAAGTAGTTGGAATAGGAGATAAACATCATATGCTTCTCGAATGTTTACTTTAGTTTTGAAAACTGCAAAACTTTTCATTTATATTAGAGAGAATTAGTTTTTTGGATTGATGTAAGTTGCAACTCAATTTTGTTGTGGTCCCCTTGACCACTTGATGTAAACTTTGGGTATCTTTTGAATACAATATTTGTGCTCGATTCTCAATCCAAAAAAAAATCCTTTCAAGTATTCCTTGGATTTAAATTCAACATTGCTTTAAGTTTGTTTATTTAGCACTATACACAACTAGGTACCCAGTATTCCCCAGCTACACATATAGTACCGACATCATTTCAAGAAACACATCCCTAGGTTGATAATTAAATGTAGCATCTCTTCACCTATTGGGCTACTTGATTTAGGTATGGTGACATCCGTCAGGTTACATGCATGCCTTAGCTGCATTATGTTTAGTGGGAAATGAAATTGCTCTTTAATCTCTATCATCCACATGGCTATCTACTTCTAAGAAAATACTTTGGAACTCATTGGATTGACTTGTACCAAATGAACTCTTCATTGTCCCAATGTTTGTTGCATTCCTAGGATTGATATTAGCTTGTTCTCCCATGAAATCAAACTAAGCTAGTTGCACAAACTCTCAATTTTAGTACTCATAACATCATAAGACTCAAGCATGGATTCACCAAGAGCTCTATAATCAAGATTGTCCAAAATATCAGCAATAAATTAGTCCCTTCTTGTTCATTTTACTCCTTTTTTGATTGTCCAACATAGTTACTCCATGTGTAGATGGTTGCTCCTTGTGTGCATCATGATTATCTCTAGGCTCTTCATCATCAAGTGGACTTGTAATACAAGGAGACACCTTATTTGTTAGTGTTCTAAACATGTTTATAGGACCCAAAGAGTCTTGACTTAATGTCTCATCACACAGACCAATTGTCACGTCATCATTGATCAAACCAAGGATATCTTTTTGACCTTATAAAGTTGCATCCCAACTCTATAACCACTCAAAGTACCTATAACCTTATGAATCTTTAATCTTGATAACCTAGTAAATCAACATCTAACTCTTCTTCCTCTAAGTCATCAAAGGCATCTTAGCACAAATTATCATTATCTCTTTCCTTTTGTTGGGCTATGCATAAATCAAGAGGAGTGGAGGCATACCTTAATTTAACTTGATCAAACAAAATATCCTTATTGACACTTGTAGCTATAACATATGATCCACTTAACTCACCCCCATCATCAAGACTAGGAGCACTATCATCACAAATGTCCTGAACTTGCTACCAATAGACTAAATTACATTCTTAATGGGTGATAATCCATCACTTTCAAATATCATAAAGGTATCTATAAAGACATCTATGGAAGCACTTTCAGCCTCAAGAAGATCCACACAAGGTTGAGAATCCTTGTTAAAATGACCCTCTTCATAACCCATATCAGTCATACCAAAAGGTGTCTTAAATTTATCATCTTCATCTGAGTTTGCAGCCACCATACTCTCCAAGAAGAGAATATCTATCCTTGGCTGATATACATACTCAAGCTCATCACGTGAATACTATGTAGGCTTAGGAGAACTAATAAGTGCATCCAATGAAGATGTACCAACCTCTAAATTTTTAGAATTTCATGACTATCATTCATGGAAGTAACTCCATGTACCTTGTCATGAGTGGGTGCATTAAGAGAAAATTGATTGTCTAATCTTCTCTTGCCAAACCAACTTTAGCCACCATAAGAGCTCAAGATGCTCATGTATCTCATGGAATCTACACTCATCACATAGGAGAATATCCATTAAGTTTCCTAAAATTCCCAAAATTGGCATGCAATCCATTAAGCTTTGTCTCAATTTTTGGAGTTCTTATTTCAACCACTCATGCACCTCTAAATTATTTAAATTCTCATGAATGCAATTTTATGATAGTGTTGTAGATGTTTGGAAATTTTTAATTTTGTCCTTGTTTTCATCGTTCTTAGATCCTCATTATTTTTTGTACCTAGGCAAGTATGAGAACTCATAGTTTTACTTTCACCTCCATTTTCTTCACTCTTCTCCTCATCCTTAGGTGAGTTTTTAACTTGAAATTATTTATCAACACTCTCTCCACTTGAAGAATCATCACTACCTGATAAATATGGTGTTGTATCCTAACTAAAAAATGATTGTACAGTCGTATATGCATTGTTAGAAGGCATATAATTCACATACATGAATGAATCTTGACAATTTTGACCCAAATTTTGAGTTGGTAATGGACTAATCAGATTTGGAATACTCTCTAATTACAAATTTGATGAATATGGACAATTGTAATCAACTAAACTAACAATGTACAGTTGATGGTTGTTGGTGCACAATGATATTTGCTGACAACTTGCAAGTAATTTCATGCTATCACCCCTTGTTGATTGTTTTGATTGTTTGTATGATCTTATCCCCTCTATTCTAGGTTGAGAGATTTACTAAATGCATCATCCAAGGTGAATATTGGTTCTCCAACTGTCTCTTTGATATAAGATGCTAATCAAGGATCAAGCCCCATAACTAGTGATCTTTCAACATTTTTGCACCTATTGTCTTGTGGAAAGGATCAAGCCTTTGGTTCATCATGAGAAACCTCTAATTAAACTATGAAATGTACTCATGGGACTACCTTCTAACTTCTGCAAACTACAATAATGCCTCTTGTAGATCTAAAATTTGACCAAACTATCTAAAAAATGCACTTTCCAATTCATCCCACAAACAAATTGAATTAGGTGGAAGATTCACATACCATTGATATGTTGCATCTTTGAATGTCTAGACAAATAAATGGAAAGCAACACCCTCTTGGTAGATTGGATATCTAATTATCAAATCCTTGCATATCCTCACATGTTTTGAAGCACTCTATCCAACGTGGGGAAAGAAGAGAGGAAGCCAATTGTATGCATTTAAAGGGCTTTCATGAAAACCCCGAGGTATACACATAGGGTTGCCCTTTTGAACTAGACCACCCCTAGATCTAGATCATCCAAATTATGCAAGTGAACCACATAAATTTGTCAACCTTTTGATTCATGCCCTCCTAGTACCAATATATTGATGGGTGTTTTGACACACTCAACAACTCAGGTAAGGTACCGTGAATACCTCACTTCTCTGGAAAGGTGGTCAATCTACTAAAAGAAGATCAACAACCCAACCAAGATCTCCCTGAGGGGTTGTGTAGCCTTTTAGGATCAAGACCCAAGAAGAGACCTCAAACACAAATGAGACCACCTAAACACCTGAGATGAATCAATAGATGAAGTGAACCAAGTGGTGAGGTCTGACCTCATGAAGCAAAAATCAATCATATAAAGATCAACTAGGGTTGAAGACCTACATAGAAAAAATGGGTTCCTCATTTTGCTTGGGTAAATTGGGGTATGTGTGCAAGGCACAACACACACATACCGAGAACATACACATTGCAATTAAGTCCACAATGACATACATGGGTTATGGCCTCCAAAAAATAACACATAAGAAGACATGGTAATAACCACCAATATAAAGCAATGAGTTGACATAGCCTCAACTCATGCAAATAAACACTAGGACACATCATATACTAACGATCTAACAAGAAACATGAAGAGAACTACCTAGCATCAGACATAGAGTGTCATTGTTGTATTGTATAATTCCATATAGGCCTTTAGTGCAAGTAATGTCTATAGTACTAGTCTTGCATGATTCCATATAGGCTTTCAATGTAAGTTATGTTCATAGTACCTCTTATATGATTCTATATAGGCCTTAGACACAAGGTGTTTTGGTACTATCTTACATGATTCCATATAGGCCTAGTGTAAGCAATGCTCGAAATTATCAATTAAGTATATTTTAATATTTGAAACCTCATTCTTTTTATCTCATTAATGCTACCTATACAACACTTTCTATTGGGCCATACCTAATTCTAAAGGGTGGTATGGTTCCACTCTACTCCTAACTTTAGTAACCAATCTTAAGTCCAAAAGTCAACCTTAGCCTAAAAAGTCAAGGCATGGAAAATGAGGTCAGAGTTTGCAATCTTCGTATCCAAAAGGTCAAGAAACACATATCCAACATGAGGCCTTTCCTCCCACAAACTATAAATAAATTACATGTTCTATATTTTGAATTTCATAAATTCACTAGACATAAATTACAATTCACTAGACATAAATCACAATTCACCATTGATGAATCTTGAGACTTTTCCAAAAATAAAAACTCATAATTTCTCAAATCCAATTATACCCTCATGACCCTAATATGCACAATACCCCACTTTTCACATCAAATAAGGGTTTGGAGTAATTTGGCTAGCATAATGG